>OZ038004.1:16874116-17114116 GCA_964035705.1 Porites rus | reverse complement strand
TTAGTTGAATTCAGCCGTCATTCTAATAGCCAAATTTATATCGAAAATTCCCTGAAAGACGTTTTGTACTTTTTATTATTTTTTCCCGAAGAATCTGCAGACTGTAAAACTGGCGTTGTGCCATCGCGCAAATGTAAACAAAATGGAAACAGTTTTCAAAGAAAGAATGCTGATGTTTGACGGATAGCCTTATTTTATAAACTTTCTTTTTTAATAAGAAGCTGAATTTTGTATTTTGTAATGTACCGAATTTCTCAGTAAGATTTATTTAAGTCTCGGTCAATTTAGAATGCGTTACAAACTATACGTGACATGACCTTTCGCCCGATGTTGGCGATAAAATGGACTTTTAACTCTCGTTAACAACGTTTCTAATTTAGCACGTCCCAAACTTCGGTTTTTTTTACATGTATAGTAAGGGTAATAATGAGTACAAAGAAGTATTTCATTTCCTCATAAACTGCCGCCTTTTTGAGAAAACGATTTTTGAAAAAGTGGTTCATCAAGCAAATAATATTTCAAAATTTTTCTATGTGCAAATTATTTTGCCTTTGAGACATTGATAAATGGTTGGAAGTGGCCGTTGATGACCTAGAATGATGGCAGGTCTATCGAAATAATAGTAGCCTGAAGTTGGAGGTATTTGCAGCGCGAGAAAAAATTTTACGCGTTGCCGAAGTCCAGCACCTAAATTACACGTATTTTCAGTTGCTGTCGGCTGTTTTTTAGGGGGGGGGGGGGGGGGTTGGTCTGATCTCGGAAACTAAATGCTGATGAAGTTTAAGAATACTGCCATTCATCCTGTCTCGATGAAGGTTGAAAACAGCCGAAAGATGAAAGGAATCGGTTGGCCTCGATCCGTGGCCTCTGCCCGGTTTTCTCAGACAATGGCACTTAACTGGTGTAAAATGCTGTTTGTTTGTAGAGACTTAAAGCGTGATGTCGCAAAGAAACTGGAAAAATTAGAAAAGAGGACCCTGAAGGCAACTGTGGAACTTATAAGTGAGTTTAAAAATATTTTTACATCTGGCGACCAACAGGTGATTTGTTATAAAGAGGTTTTCTTGCTAGATTCTGTATTAATTTTTTTATTGTTAATTTCCAGGAGAGAGATTACAACAAGGAGAAGATCTGGCTGCAGCAGTGAATGCTGCTGCTTCAGAACAAAACTTTGAAGCCGAGTGAAGATAATTGTAACTACTGATAATGAGAACAGAAACACTTCTGTCAATTTATCATGAGTAATGTTTGTGAGAGACAAACAGGCACACAGCCGAAGTGGAGTGCATCACATTGGAATTATTAAAAGCTCTAGACACAGACATTGACAGACATTGGTGAGCTGGAAGACACTGGTGGCTAAATTGTATTTATTGTGTAGCGATTCAAAATGCAGATGTTGTACAGTGAAACTTGAGTAACAATATATTCATAGGGACTTCTTACAGGGGTTTAACAAAGCAGCTTGTTGGCTCGTGAACACTGTTCCAAGACTAGTCGCTTCCAAATTTGCTTAAGGAAACCCGGATGCCAGGATCTCACTCACAGGTTCATCTCTCCTGGCCAGTTCCCTTCAATTTATAGCCTGAGTGTAATGACGATCTTTAATTTGCATGTGATGGGCTGAAAGTAGCACATGCACAAGCTGTTGTTGAATGATAAGCCAGAAGCAATGGACCATGTCTCTAAGTTGGATAAATCTCCTCTAAAGGCAAGAGTGACCCCTTTAACTGTCAAACATTCGTGTCTGCAATAACGTTGCCACAAAAATGTTTCAGGTTTAGTCAGACCTTGATGTAATATAAATTATGGTGGTAAGAGAACCGAGTGGAGTCCAATTCAGTCTGTAATCATAACCCTTACAATTTCCTCAAATGTGATTGGTTCATAAACTGCTTCATTTTGGACAGTGTAATCAGACACTTAAATAAGCCAATGACATTGGTGACATTGAGTAACTCAACTGAATCCACCAATCACAGAATTGATCACCGTAACCATAGCAGTGACAGCTTGTAATGGTTATGTGCTTTATAATTGGCATTAAAAGCTCTTCTTCAAGTTAAAATATTTGTATTTCCCCGAAATTGTAATGGTTATGATTGACTAACCAGAGGGCTCTGGGGACGAGAACGAAGAGATTGAGAAGGAATAGAAACAAGCATTCCAGCGGTTTCTTTCACAAGTCATGCGCAATGTTGTTGACAATCGTTGCTATGGTGATTTGCCCGCGAAAAATATGGCGATCAATCGGGACTGCAAAACAAGTGTTGGGTAGTTTATTTCAGATTTGTTCAAATGTAAGGGCTTTTTTAGAAACGTATTCATCATGTCACACAGGTAAGATACCATTTATTTTGAATATAGTTTACAAGTTGGTTGAACTGGTGCACGATCGTAAATTTCGAAACAAACTTCTACTTTAGTTTAATGAGCACCTTGACATCCCTAGAGTAAATAGGTTTGAAAATGACAGCAAGTAGTAGCTAGTTTTCTCATTTATAAAGAAACCTTTGTCTCGCGATTCACGTCGCAAATTTCTTCAATCAGTCGAGTGAACTGCATGAAATTATTGATTTCCAGGTTTACATTATGATCTGTTCCCAGGTGATTTCGTTACAAGTTTCCAATGATGGTTTTATTAACAAACTTTTGGTGTTACATATGATAACATGGGTTGTGATAGCGACATTTCTTTTGAGTGTTTAGTAAGGATCATAGATCTGAACATTTATGTACCTATCAATGTTAATCTTGAGGGGTTGGCGGGGGGGGGGGGGGGGGTCAAAGGCCGGGAATTTGAACTCGAAGCAATTTTTTGGGTCAAATGCCCAACCCCAGGGCCATCATAATTGGTCAAAAGAGGACAAATTCCCAACCTCTCCAACTAAGACTAGGAGTCAAAAGTGTTTCATTGAAAGAAAAAACATACTAACTTTTTGAGGAAGCCACATCCGTTTCTTTCAACAAAAAGTGTCAGGTTTTTCTTCTAATTTTTGAATTGCACTTAACTCACTCACTTTTGGAAATAAAGCCATTTGGAGTTATGTTATATGACAATATGAAGGGGTTGCAGCTTTCGTTTCTTTTAGGGGACCATCACTCCAAAGGGGAAAACAAGGAAGTACAAAGCAAAATGACATGTTTAATACAACAAAAAAATGATGTTGTATGTTCAACAACAAAGAATGAATAAAGTGCAAATACTTGTCTTTTCTGGATATGCCTCTTTTTAGCCATGTACAGTGAATATCGCAGTTGGGACATGTTTTCGTAATCTTTTGGATTTCAGCCAATTGATTTACCGTAGATTCAAGCAAGATGAATACAAAAAATAATTAAAAGAGATTAATTTTTTCTTGTTCTACATTCTACATCTTGCTTATACGTTTGTCATGTTGTAATGTAATCTTGTCAATTTGCATTTAGCTTGTACATTCAGTTGGTTTCTTCTTCTATAAAGCAATGGTCCCCTAACAATAATGAAAGCCTTCACGATGAATCATGTTAGGTGACACAAACTTTCAACCTCCTGAACTGTAGTTTTCATTAGGTTAAATGATGAAAAAATAATTAACTTTAAATTATGTAAATGAATTAACTTGCTGTTTGCTGACAATTTAACAGCTATTATGGAAAGCAGTGGCTGGAGTCCCAGGGAGCGATCATCGATCTGCTGGAGGTCGAACTTCCAACAGAACCTGCTAAGCCCGAAAAGGTAAAGATTAAATAGCAACAAAAACTTCTCTCCTCCACAGGGGTTAAGCTTTGTGTGCCACACTTGACTCACTCGTTGCAGTGGAAATCCAATAAATTATAGTGAACTTACACAATAGGACAGCAGAGAAAAGAAGACGACAAACCTTGTGTGATAAACGTGACTGTAACTGTGTTAAAAAAAAATTCTGCCAAACTTCACCTTTCTTTAAACAGACATTTTTGTAAACAACCAGAACACATTTATTGTTAAGGAAAGTTCGCCACAAAATACACAAGTAATATCCCTGTCACCTTTGTCACACATGAAAGTTTTACCATCCTCTTCTCTCTGACATCCTGTTGAGTAAGTTCACTAATGTCTGATATCATTTAACTTCTGTAGAGGAGAGAGAAAAAACCGAGCTTATTTGAGGTGTAGGGATGTTAAATGGTACTGATTTTTCAAGTTTGTGTTCATGGATTCTTGTAAATTAACATTTAAGGGCCAGCTGTTTTGAAGTCTCTTCTTTGCATGGCCAATACCTTACAATCATTCATAATATGACTATTAAGAAAGAATGAAAAAATCGTAAGGGTAACACAATAATTTGCAAACTACTGGATCACCAATTAAGTTATTATTAGAGTAACTTACTGGGGATCCAGTAGTTTGCAAATGATTTTGGTCCACAAATAAAGACAGAAAAAGTAAAATGAAAAGAAGAATAAAAAGAATCCTAACTGAGATGAGACAACCAGTTGTACAAATATATAAACTGAGGAGTTAAACCTCAGGTCTACTGAGAACAACCCCAGCGAGTGATCAAATTGGGAATTGATCTTGAAGTGACTGGGCTGAAATCCAGTGCCCTTAAGGTGGCTTGACCTAGTATTTTAATAGGCACACCCTCCATCTTTGAATCTTTTATACTTTAATAAACAAATATATCAAGGAAAAAAATTACAAAAATTCAAGAAGAAAATTAATGTACAATTCTAATAACCTAAAAATTGAATTAAAATGCTTTAAGTCTACTTTTAAAAGATTCCTCAGACAGGGCGATCCTTGCGTCTAAAGGAAGATCGTTCCAAAGTGCAGGCGCGCATAATCAAAAAGCGTGACTTTCATAGTTCTTTGTCATAAAAATCAGTCTATGTAGGTGGGGAACAGAGACTCCTAACTGGTCGGTCAATATTGAGTATATCAGTCAAGTACTTGGGTGGTAAACCATTTAAAACCTTGTAAGTTATGAGAAAAATCTTAGAGATGATAGGTTTTCAAACAGGCAGCCAATGAAGCTTATGGAGAATTGGAGTTACTGTATGTAATCCCCTTTCCTAGTCCTAGTAACCAGTTGAGCAGCCGAGTTCTGAATACGCTGAAGTGAGAGATGTCTTTATCAGAGAGACCATACAATAGACTCTGATCTTACAATGGTCCAATTTAGAGGACACAAAGGCTTGAATCACGGCAGTTTTTCTGTGTTCGGTTGATCCAGATAGTAACAAATATTACCAATACACTTGAGGGCAAAGAATGCAGACATAGATACTAGATATGTGAGGGCCAGAACCATATGCAGTAGATATACATGTAATTATCCAGTTAAGTGGAAAGCAGTGGTATCACCCCTTGCAATAATAACGCACCTGCAAAAAAAGATTGTTTGAATACTTGTAATCTCATCATCTTAAAGAAACCAGTTTGAATTTGAGGTGAAAATTAAAATTTATTACCTTTATGGAGAAGAATGTTGCCTTGTGTGGTGTCAGCTGTTCTAACAACTTTTTTAACAACCGAGTTTTTCTGGCCATGTTGGCTTCCATGCTTTGAAAATTATGGAACTGACGTTTCTTTATTAATAGAATGTTCTCACCTCCTAAACATACTATTCATTTCTGCAGGACCGCATTGCTGCTTTTCAGATGTTTGCTGTTATGTATATTAAGTACATACAAATATTCAGAAGAATTGAAGAATGCTATGATCAGGTACCTAATTATTCGCAATTTTTGTCTGTTACCTTTCATGCACTGACAGATTCTTTAAAGAAGATGAATTGAACAATGATTCCAGAGGACAAGAAATCTCCTTTAAAATTTTGCAAACTGCATGTTTTCATTTTTTCACCTTTACTCAGAAAAGTTGATTGATTGATTGAAGGATTTGAGATGAATAATGATTCCAGAGGAAAAGAAAATTCCTTTAATAATTTGAGACTTTGCAAACTAGTGCTTTAAATAGCTTTTTCACCTTTTGTCAAAAAAGTTGACTGATTGATTGATTTAATTAATTTAATTTACAAGTATTTGTCTCCCTAGGTGGTGCATCCCCAGAAAAGAAGAGTCCTGCGGCATTTACTAGATGGTATAATGGGAAGGATTTTAGAACTTAAGAATGAAATGGTGCTGTTGGAATTTTCTGAATATCACTACTTTGACGATGTTCTCTCAGATCTCAAACTTACTCCAGTAAGTTCATTCAACTTGATATGAAACATGGAAATTGTTATATACATGTATGCTAGTCTAATTTGCTAGTAGCCTGTCAGTAAATAACTGACAGTTTATGACACCATCACTGTTTTTCTCGTGAAATGACATATGAGGAACGAGCGCAGAAATTCCAAACTAATGATGATGCGTCACTATCCAGATCTGGCTGGTGCCTCTGACTGGTTGAAAATATTTGTTTCAACCAATCAGAAGCACTACCCAGATCTTGTTAGTAAAGACTTAAGAATAGCCTCCCCACTTTCGGATAGTTTGAATGGTTCAGTTTAATGTACGGTATAGCCAACAAGCTGTACATATATTTAAGAGTGATGGCTTTAATTTCCTCCTCTCTTTTTCTTCCTTATTTACTTGTAGGATGATATAGAAATTCCTATTCCAAAGTACTTCACATATGAAAATTCTAAGGTTCTTCAAGAAAGAGAAAAAATGCTTGGTGGAATCCTAGCAAAAATGGGACCTCAGGACACTACTCCAGTGAGTAATATATAATGTTGTTGAAAAAAATTTGTTTGGAAAATTATTTTTTTTATTGCCATTAAACCTTCATTAACCCATTAATTGCTCCTGGAAATTTTGCCAAAAAATGCTTTTTGAAGATAGTTGAGCTGTGTTCTGGTAACTGTGTGGCTTTTAAGAGATAATACATACCACAAATCCATTCACAGGTTGTACACTTTGCTGTGAAGTTCGGGCATGCGCAGAAAGTAAAATTTCAAGATAGTTTTTGGGATTAAAAGTGACACAGCAGTCTTGACTTTTTTTTTTTGCTTTCTCTCCTCGTTTTTTTTCTGTTGCTGGGCATTTAGTAGGCTTCATTTTGTAGGGAAAAGTCTTTGGGAGAGCTTTTAGGATCTTAGGATTAGATAAAAGGGAAGTTAGGTGGGTAGTGGAACTAGATTTTGAGGAAAATTTTCGGGTCAATATGTTACATGGTTTTTGCCTTTTTCTCGGTCCAGCCTCTTTGACTGAACCATGCTCATTCTGGTATTGTTTGAAAGATCTCTTCAAGTGACACAGCAGTCTTGACTTTTTTTTTTTGCTTTCTCTCCTCGTTTTTTTTCTGTTGCTGGGCATTTAGTAGGCTTCATTTTGTAGGGAAAAGTCTTTGGGAGAGCTTTTAGGATCTTAGGATTAGATAAAAGGGAAGTTAGGTGGGTAGTGGAACTAGATTTTGAGGAAAATTTTCGGGTCAATATGTTACATGGTTTTTGCCTTTTTCTCGGTCCGGCCTCTTTGACTGAACCATGCTCATTCTGGTATTGTTTGAAAGATCTCTTCAACTTACACGAGTTGGTGGACAAAGTTGTCCTTGATTGTGAAAACTGATGAGGTCACAAGCGGTAGAAGGGACATGCATGGATCCTCACGGGTGCCTGTTTATGGGTGATTCAGGGGCAAATGGGTTACTGTGTGGCCAGTAATCAAGTCCCGAAATAATTGTAGAAAAGTCTTTGCCAGGTAGAGCCAACCTTGTAAGTACTGGTCCTTGCTGTATCTGTCACAGACAGAGTTAACCCTTTAAGGTGGCTCGATACAGTTTTTCAGGGTCAATACCTCCCAAGTTTGAGCGTAAACTACGTCGCCATAAACAAAGATTTGGAAAAATTAACACCACAGTTGTATTAGATAAAGAAGAAAATTGGTTATGATCAGGGTTAGAATGACATCGGAGTTGTCATAGCAACGAAATGACGCTATTACCTATTTTACTTCCAGCAGTATTTCTCGGCACTGGGAACTGTTCTTCCCAAATCGTTTACTGGAGCTTTTACCTACGATAGCTGCCCCGATGTTCGTGAAGTTTAAGCGAAATCTGTAAGAGCGTTATCGAGATATTTTGGGATGAAGTTTTTCTGGTTAGAAATACGGTAAAAAATTGACAATCTTGATGTTCGACTGTTATCTGTACTAAACGAAGCGCTTTTGACATGCAATTTCACCTCATAGTAGTTTCAATCTTTTTAAAAACGTGTGCGAAAGATCATGGAGATACCTCCAGCCGATTGCTAGAAAGAAGGATTTGATTAGTACGTATCGGGGCGCTCTTGTTAGCCGTAATGTAAACATTTCGGTCTACTTTAACAAATTAGCGAATAATTTTTAAACCGCTCGATAAATTTTCTAAAAAATTTAACAGTGTTGAGATAAACCGTCCTTTTATTTGACCTCTTAGTTTCAAGATCATTGATATATTGTACGATAGTAAAATAAGGGCTACAATTCGCTAATATTTTGTCAGAAATTTTGTCTTTACAAGTGAGAGCCTTTTATTATTCAGGGGTATTGTCCCAAGGTTTCATTTTCACGTGAACAGCAGTAACTAACAATGCATTTGACATATGCAAAACTGCTAGCTATTGTTATGCACGAAAATATGAAACTTGGAGACAATACCCCTGAATAATGAGAGGCTCTCACTTGTAAACACAAAATGTCTGACAAAATGTTAGCGAATTCAAGCCCTTATTTTACTGCCTTACAATATATCAATAATCTTGAAACTAAGAGGTCATATAAAAGGAGGGTTAATCTCAAGATTCTTAAATTTTCTAAAAAATTTATTGAGCGGTTTAAAAATTATTCGCTAATTTGTTAAAGTAGACCGAAATGTTTACATTTCCGCTAACAACAGTGCCTTGATACATACTAATCAAATCCTCCTTTCTAGCAATCGGCTGGAGGTATCTCCATGATCTTTCGCACACGTTTTTAAAAAGATTGAAACTACTATGAGGTGAAATTGCATGTCAAAAGCGCTTCGTTTAGTACAGATAACAGTCGAACATCAAGATTGTCAATTTTTTACCGTATTTCTAACCAGAAAAACTTCATCCCAAAATATCTCGATAATGCTCTTACAGATTTCGCTTAAACTTCACGAACATCGAGGCAGCTATCGTAGGTAAAAGCTCCAGTAAACGATTTTAGAAGAACAGTTCCCAGTGCCGAGAAATACTGCTGGAATTAAAAAAGGTAATGGCGTCATTTCGTTGCTATGACAACTCCGATGTCATTTTTACCCTGATCATAACCAGTTTTCTTCTTTATCTAATACAACTGTGGTGTCAATTTTTCCAAATCCTTGTTTATGGCGACGCAGTTTACGCTCAAACTTGGGAGGTATTGACCTTGAAAAACTATATCGAGCCACCTTAAGGCCCAATATCCACATACAAATTCCCCAAACTAATCTCTATATATTTCCTTGGAGAATGTGTTGAGAATTCGATAAAAGATCAAAGCATTTTCTCTTAGATTATCATTTTATTAACTCTCATAACTAATCTCTTGAAATCTATGGATATCGATAGGAGAAAATTGATGTTGGTCACCATTGGGACTTAGAGGGTTAATACATTACTGTCAGTAGTATTAAGAAATATGTAGCTTCAGTTGTCAATTAAGTTTACACTGACTGAACGTTTTCCTTTTCCAAATTTTCTATCAAGCAAAAAGAAGAAATACAGATGACACTAGATGATGCTATCAGACTTATTCAGGTTGGTTTAAAAATTTGAAAACTTTTTGAAACACTCTCAACATTTGCAACATAGCTCCTACTTATTTGTTGCATCTTAGGTTCATGAACGAGCAAGGCAAGGGAGACTTCGAGCAAAATTTATGAGAGAAATCAGGTACTTGATTAAGGTTTTAGAAACTCAATTTAATTCAGTAAGCCAACCACAGTTATAAACTAGTCTAGGTAATGACTAAATTACTACTAACTGCCATGGTATTACAACCAAAGATTACAGAGTGGACAAAACCAGTGCAAAAGCTGTTTCTCTAACACTGTGCTTGGCATAAAAAGTTTCATGAAAATGTGATAGAATGTAAAAAAGTTGGTGATCAGATCACCAGTGACATGTTTAAGGCCCAAATTTGCATGATTATTTTGATGACTTTCTATGCATTCTATTCATTCTTGGTGTAAATCCAAACGAATTTCAGCTATTATATACATGCCACGTATATGTGTATTATAGCAACCTTGGTACAAATCAAATAATAATATTATAATCAAATATTATAAGCATGTCTTACCAATCTTGATCCAGTAGATTCTCTTTTTTGGCAAGTTGGGGATGATGTCATTCCCCCTTGCAAAATCTGTCATGATGCTAGACATTCTATCAGTGAATCAATCCATGATAGTTGTCTCATTCAGTCTCATTCTAATTTGTAATTAGAATGTTTTTTTCTTTCTTCTGCCTAAAACAGAAATACATAATTTAATGTCCCACATTAATAACAGTCTAAAATATTGCCAAGATTTATCAGTCATACAAAATGTATACAGAAGGTTAGTGCTTTGATTGGGAACACTACTTTTTGTATGTGTTCCCTTGTGAGATGAAGTACTTAATGGAGGTTTTTAATTCAACTGTGTTAATTATTTCTTTGATATTTTTTTAAAGGCAACAAGAAGAAAGAGAGAGGCAAGCTCAGTTACGAGGAGCTCCAACCATGGATCCAGACATTGCAGCGACAAAAATTCAAAAGGTACAAGCAAGTCCATTCATTAAAAGGCGTTCAATTGAATGCATGCATTCTCATACCTTAGGAGGCGTGTGTGGCCAAGTGGTTAACACCTCGAACTCCAGATTTGGAGGTCCGGGGTTCAAGCCTCGCCCGTCGTGTCCTTTCCTTAGACAAGGAACTTTACTCCACTTTGTCTCTCTTCAACCAGGTGTATAACTAAGTTCCGGCAGCATACTGCTGGGAGGTAACCCTGTGATGGACTAGCATCCTGTCTAGGGGGGAGTAGCAATACTCCTAGGTGCTTCATGCTAATGAAACCGGGATAAGCTCCAGCCGTTTGGGCCTTTGACTCATGTGCGCCTTTACCCTTTTTACAAGCTTTTTTAGGTGCTCTCTTACTCTTTACTGCTGTCAGAGATGGCCATTCTTCTTTGAGAATGATGTTCCTTCGATGTTGGGATTCCTTTTCCTAACAATAATACCCTAACTAGCTGTACATAATAAAATTGTTATTGGTTTGGCACATAGGTTTGGAAAGGTTATTCACAAAGGAGAAAAACCAAGAAAATGAGAGAAGAGGAATTGATATTTGTCGGAATGGTAGGTTCTAAATGTTTTGGTGGCTATATACTACAGGCTTTCATTTAATAGATCATAATGTTGTATTCATTTGCATATTTAACAAATAGTCACCGATATTCACGTTGCCTGAGGCAACTAATTGTTTTGGTATAACATTGATGATTATTTGAGAAAATAAAATTATTGATCAATTTCCGACTCCGAAACATCAAAAAGTCTGGCTGCCATTTTGAAAACTGCTAGCCTTCAATGTTATAATCACTGCATGGTGATTACAGCGGGATAAAGCGAAGCTCCAAGGCAATCATAGCGCTCTATTTTTGATAATCATCATTGTAATTATACTAAGTTAAATTATTCTCATTGTCTCCTTAACTAATCTCTTTAGGCTCCCCAATCTGAATCTGAGGAATGGAAAGATACACCCATGTATACAGCAAACAAGACAGAGGTAATTTCATCATTTTAACAGAATTTAGAACATACAGCTCTTTTTTTGGTTGGTAATGGTTTGGCTCATTGATGATAATATCTATGCTTTTTGTTTATAACATCCGTTTGTGTTTTTAGGAGCACAGAAGAGTTGTACAAGAAGAGCATGAGAGGGAATACCAACAGGTTGAGTTTGCTCTTATTTTGCCAACATTTCATGCTTTCATTTTCTTTTTTGTGAATGAAGGCTATCATCTACATGTAGTTTTCATCCCTAGCCTCATTGTTATCATCACCATAATCATCATCCTTAGCCTCATCGTCATCATTATCATCATCATCATCATCATCATTAAAATCTTCATCGTCATCACCAACACCCACAAGACCATTATAATTATACAATATCATGACCAATAACAAAATTATTGTTTAAAATATTTTTTGATTTCCGATGGGGTTTAATCCCATGACTAAAATTTTCTTCATAACCAGCCAGGCTGACCAAATTTGAAAGATGTATGCCATTATTTTGCTGTTACTGTCAATCTTGACTGAAACATGGAAGACTGATAGTCTTCATGCAAAGATAGTGGCAAAGCGGGTAATACATTACCTACATGTATGTTGGTGAGAAATTGGTGAAAGATTTTACACATAATGCAAACACAAAAAGGTCAATAAATATTGTCTCCAAACCAGAGCAAGAATACCAAAATTAACACTCAAATTAAAGGATGATAACTGCTTTTTGAACAACATCTGCAAGGAAAAAAGATTCATTCATATCCCTTTTAAATAAGCAAGAAACTTAATAAATGCGTGACTATTTTGTTGTTGCTGTTGTAGGCACTTGTGTCCATAAAAGAAAAGATTCGTGAAATAGAAGGACCTGATATGAAAGAAAACATGCAGGATCAAATAAGACAGTGGTTTATAGAATGCAGGTGAGACCATATGCGCGTGTGGATTCTGAATAAACTAAAAAGGTAAACCCTCATTGTGAAGCCACAAAGTTACTTGTATGGCAATAGACAGCACCACAGGAAAGTACTGCTCAGTAGCTTTCATTTGAATTGTTACACTTAGGATTTCATCCACAGACTCAAGAGTTAGAACACCTCACACACTCACACAGTCACACACTTTTGTAACAACTGACATACATGAAGTCCGTTTCCACCCGCAAATGGCAAGTGCTAGTTGAGGCGGGCGTGGAGGTACATGGGTACAGCAGGCACCTTGTTGGAACATGATAGACAGCACTTCAGGAAAGCACCGCTCAGGGACCGAAATTCTGCCCCATGTAAAGGATTCCAGAATCTGGAAAATTTAGTCTTGTGGAAACCAGAATCCTGTTCCCAGAAACTTTTGTTTGTAGAATCCGGAATCCTTGGCATTGGAATCTGAAATACAACTCAAGGAATCTGGACTCCCACTAACAATAATTGGAATTCTGAGTCCAAGTTCCCCTGATAAGGAATCTTGAACCTGGAATCCATAATCCACGTTGTGGAATCCAGATACCAAGCCTTTCTTGGATTCCCTTACGTGTCTTACATGGGGGCAGAAATTTAGCAAAATCCAAGCATTATTAGTTAATTCGTGTGATTTTGTTCTCAGGGACAAAACAGGCAAGTTTCCTGATTATCCTGACGATGATGAAGGTGGTTCAGCTGCCATTTTCAAAGAGAAAGATCCTGCTGAGGTAACTTTTAAGAGTTTCTCTCAGTGGTAGATCCAGGGGTCAGGCCCAGGGGGGGCCCAGGCCACCCCTTTATTTTTAGACCAAACTGAGGCCTGAAGGGCTGTAAAAAAAATTTTTGAGACCGCCCTCCCTTATCTTAGGGTCTGGATGACCCTCCCCAATGCCCCTCCCCCTCCCCTTACCTGAAGGTCTGGATCTGCCACTGTCTCTTGTTACTTTATTTATGTTTACTTTTGACTTATGTTGTTGAACAAGTCTCTAATGAGTTTTTTTTTTTTTGTTTAACATCTTTTTGCAGATGGAGAAAGAAGAAGGACAGGTATTTACATTATGTTCTGTTCATTATTTCACAGTGAAGTAGTACTCATGGAAACTGTACAAAAAAGTGTGATACACGTGAAGAGGTATTTTGCTCTTTAAACCTATGGCTGTTTGGCGTTCCCGTTACTGTCGCTCTGATGGGAAACTCGCTATTACAAAAATAAAATTATATCCTAGGATGCTATTGATTTTGCCCCGTCAATTGTTTGCCTATCTGTAACGAGTCAAAATCTGCTGCAGGATGACGATGGAGGGAAGAAGAAAAAAGGAAAGAAGGGAAAGAAAGAAAAAAAGGAGAAAAAAGACAAAAAGGATAAAAAAGGAAAAGGCAAAGGAAAGGGCAAAGGAAAAGGCGGGGATGAGGTAATTTTTTCGGTTTTTTTTGTTTGTATTTTCTTTTTTTGAGAAAAAAAAATCCTCTTCTTGTGGTTTCATTCTTTGCTTATCTCCCCTTTTTTGCAGGAAGAAGAGGAAGGAATAAAAATGCAAATTTCAAACTTTGTTCCAACAGTCAATGAAGCCGCTGCTACATATAAAGGTTGGTGTCAAATTAACACGTACTAATCTTGCTTCTTTAGAAGAAGTTTCTTGAGATCCATCCATTTTCCGTCTGTTTTAAAAGACCCTTAGGATTCCCCAGTTGGTAGCCTGTGTAGCTGGTAGGATTCTTGTGCGCGGGGTACTAGGGAGCTTTAGCATCGACGACGGCAACGACAGCGAAAACGTCGGTTTTAGAATGAATTCCCGTTTTTTCAATCTTTGTCGCGTTTATTCCAATTTGCTGAAAATGGCAAGTGTAGGCAATTTTCCCTGGAGTTGATTTCTTGACGACCGCACTCAAGTTTAGAGAGAGAAAAAGAGATTCGTCGTCGCTTGTTTACGTCCTTCATAAAACTTACAATTAGGCATTTTCACGTCGTAGTCGTGCAAGGACGGTGAAGAAATGTACAAAAAAGCGTGATGCACGTGCAAAGTTGTCGTTTTGCGTAATAAACCTATTGCTTTTTTGACGTCCTGGTTGCCGTCACCGTCTTCGTTGCTAAAGCTCCCTACTTTTTTGGCAGCGGAGCCGCCACGCGAAGCGAGCGGCAAAGCCGCGGGGGAAAACCAGATTGATTTCAAATTGATTTGTACCCACTCTTCTCGCGGCTCCGCCGCTAAAACAGCACTCCCACGCTAATCCCGCCAGCTCTACAGGCTACCCACTTAGAGGAGATTGGGTACAAGCTTTGGGTGCGGTGATTTCTGGGATAGTTTGGATGGATACGCGTTGATAGTTATGATTGGTCGTTGGTATTCAAGGCAACCGTTAACCAATCATAAGTAACACTCGCCAATTGAAACGATCCCTGAAATCGTTGCGCCGAAAGCCTGTACCCAATCTCCCCTGAGTGGGTAATACTGAGTGTCTTTCAGTTGAAAGCAGACGGAAAGTGGATGGATCTCAAGGAACTTCTTCTAAAGACTCACTCTAAAGAAGCGAGATAAGTACATGTAAATTCCCCTTATAGTTTCTGTAGTGGGGAATAGACTCTCGCTTATGTTTTGTTTTTTTGCCAATGTAGGTCTCAAGGAAATTGCCCTTTGTCTTTTCATCAATTCTGCGTTCATATGAACGTGATTAAATCGAAATTTGAAGTAACAATTCCCTGGATTATTATCACATGACCTTCATTGGGAAAACAACCTTCAAGCTGAAGAGGTCTTTTTTAGTATTTTACTCTCAACGAAAAAGGTGAAGTTTTTCACAAAATGGCTTATTTTACATCCCAAGCATTTATTTTTCATTAAGATGTGTGGCAATTCAGAGAGGAGGTAAGCAATTTTGAGCAGAAACATGATGCAGAGTTGATCAAGGAGGCCAAAAGGTATTTGTTTTATTTTATATAAACTAGTTCTGAGATACAGAGTTACTCGTGTGGCAATAGACAGTACCGCAGGAAAGTACTGCTCAGTAGCTTTCATTTGAATGGTCACACTTCAGGAGTTCATCCACGGACTCAAAAGTTAGAACCACCTTGTACAGCATAATAATCTATGAACAGGCTAGTATCGATTTGTAACAGTGGATGTTGAATTTACAGTTTAGCGTCTCATTTTTTTAAGGATTGAAGTCGAAGAGGAAATTCGTAAACAAGTCGACGAGCTCATGCGACAGGAGCTAAAGAACTTAAAAATGGTTTGTTCTGACCGTGGTGTAATACATTTTATACTGCATATACTTCTCTTTTCCTCCCATCGATGGACCGTAAAGTCACATACTCAGAGTAAATCAAACTGATCATAATATTATATACTAGGAAACGCTTTAGATTTCTAGACTTTAAAGTAATCGCGTTCCTCATCTTTATACTAGACGGCTCAAACGTCTTAAACAACAAGGACGTCTATTAACTTTGTCGATCGGGCATGTCAAACTTAAGGCGTCTGTCTTATTTTTACATTTATCTTGTTTTCTAGTTCTGATGGATTCAACTATTTTTTGCGCGTAGTCCCACAAAATATATACACCTCGGAAATCTTCATTGTACTTTTTTTGACCAGAAGAGTTACTGAGAGAGGTTAAACCCTCTCTTAAAGGTGATGTTGCACGAGACGATTCGGAACGACGAGTTTTAGCGCAACGCTCTGTTGCAATTTTGGAACAATAGGGCCATTTATACGAGGAAAAATAAGACGCGTCTTACATAAGGCGCGTCTTAAATAAGACGCGAACTGTACCATTTATACGAGCATGTCTTATCTAATAAGACGCGTCTTAGCTAAGCCGCCTCTTATTTTAGACGAAATGTGCCGTTAATACGGAAAGTTCGCGTCTTATTTAAGACGCGTCTTTTTTTCCCTCGTATAAATGGCCCTAATGTTGCAGCTGTTCGAAACAACGTCGCAACAATGTTATAATACTGTGTTGCGCTAAAAATCATCGTTGCGAATCCTTCTGTGTGACATCACCTTAAAATTTCTAACCGTTGATAACTTGTTTCCGTCACTACCACAGTAGGGACTTTAAGATGCGACGACAGCGACAACAAGAAGAACATCAAAAAAGCAAAAGGTTTAATAGGCAAAACAACAACTCTGCACACTTTTTTGTACATTTCTTTGCCGTCACTACACGACTACGACGGGGAAATGCCTAATTTGACTAACTTGAATATGGTTCTTAGGAATTCGGCTCAAAAAGAATTCGCTTGCATTTAACAAAGTAAATGAGTTGGAGTAATCGCGATAGCGATTGAAAGAACACAATTTCACTTTTTAAGCGACGTTTTCGTGGCCTTCGCCGTCGTGGTATCTAAAACGCCCTACTCTCGTAGCAGAACTGATGGCGGGTATGACGTTTTATCACCAAAGTGACGCTGGTCCACGTGCGCGCACGATTTTTATTGAGAAAATCTCGTCGTCCTAGTCCTCCTTGTGTTAGAATCTAAGGTTCGGTTATTAAAACTTAGACCGCGGTTAAGGAAATCTTTGGACCAGCAGATCTCTTCCTAAGTGTGTAAACATGGCCTTCGTCGTTTCTGCGTGGCCCTCTATGGATTTTTTGTGTGTTTTCTCCAGTCGAGCGAAACCAGCCTTTGGAGCGCGCGCGTTTGAGTTTGATTACTTCATCATCCATTATGACGTATTGTATTCTTATCTTACAAATCTAGTCCGACTGAGAGGAAACGTAAACACGAAACAAAACCTTTTCTTTTTGTATTTTCAGGCTGTTGACAGAGAGAAAGGAGGAAAAAAGGGAAAGAAAGGCAAAAAGAGTGGGAAGAAAAGTGGAAAAAAGGCAAGGTTTCAAAACTTTTCAAAACACAGTAGTTTTACGCAAGATAGATACTGTCCAGGGCCGAGTTGTTCAAAGCTGAGTTAAGATAAGCCAGGGTTAGAGCGAGATTTGAATTCAGATTTGGAAGCTTGAAAAGCATTTCAGTTTTAATTCTTTTTGTCTACTAGTTGATGATTGAAAGGTCTAAAAATAACAGAGAGAATTATCCCAGAAAATGCTTTTGAACACAAGAAAAAGAAACCCGGGTTAAATTTTTCCCTGGGTTAAGCGCTAATCGGCCTTCGAACAACTGGGCCGCTGCAAAAATTGATCGTAATGTTTTATTTCAATAGAAAAAGAAGAAGAGTGGAAAGAAAAGTGGAAAAAAAGGGAAAAAGAAAAAGAAGGAAAAGGATTTGACAGCGGACAGGTTTGTGATTTGTCACTGCCCACTCTTAGCGTACGATCCGCAGTAGTTAGTTTACATCGTGGTGTCATGCTCGAGTAGACTTGGTTGAATTATCTGGTAAAAGTGCAAGAAAAAGGGAAATTTCTTGAAATTACAGACCTAATAAGTAAGAAAACACATTGGCATGTGCCTTGAAACGTTTCATTAGCATAACTACGCATTTGCACTTGCGTTGAAAAGTTTCGTTAGCATAGCAACGCATTTGCGCGTGCCTTGAACGGTTTAATAGCGTAACAACGCATTTGCACGTGCGTTGAGCGGTAAATCAGCATAACAACGCCTTTGCACGTGCCTTGAACGGTTAATTAGCATAACAGCACATTTGCACGTGCCTCGAACGATTTAATTAGCATAACAACGCATTTGCACGTGCCTAGAACGGTTTAATTAGCGTAACGACGCATTTACGTGTGCCGTGAATGGTTTAATTAGCGTAACAAAACATTTGTTGTTGTTGTTTCTTTTTTTTGTCTTGTATCGGCTGACTATTGGGTCGTCTTGTATTAACAATAACTTTACGTTTTTTAGAACTATTGAGTCTCTATATGAAGAGTTGGTGCACGAAGGGATTTTAGTTCGAGCCCCAAAAACCAGACTGAAAGAATACGCTGGCGAATACAGGTACATCTTTACATTGTGATGTCGCAGGGCCACCAAAACTAGTGTTTTAATCTGACAAAGCTGCAAGCAGAATAAAGCAGTCAGAATGGAGCGAGGCTAAGGGCAGTCAATATCAGACATGTTATTGATTGCACTTGGAGCAATGATTGGGCACATTTGGTTTAGTGCGGCCTTCTGTGCCATAGGTGGGGAGCGCGAGAAGATAGCTTAGGACCAAAAAGTCCTAAATATCCTTTTTAGGACAACACCCTCAATTTTATTACCCTGTCTAGGACAAACGACAAAATGAACGCCGACTTATTTCAGAGTCATTTATTGGCAATTGCAATTGGGAAAATTCACGTCTTAGTCATTGCTTTTGCATTATTTCGTCCAGCAAATCAAATTAATTGAGCAGGTAATACCCTGTTTATAATTAGGACAGAATCTCAAATTGTATACCCTTTTTAGGACAGAGAGCACAAAAAGCATACCCTATCCAGCGGCACATCCCCGTAGGGAGTGCCCCCCCCCCCCCGACAGGGGTTCCGAGTTCGATTCCCAGCTGTGTCCTCTCGGAGCAAGGGGGAGAGGCAACAACAAACTCAACCCAGGGAGGCGAGTGATCTCGCTGCTGTGTCGACCCTGTCCCCCCCCCCCCCCCCAAAAAAAAAACCCCACCCCTCCAAATAACGACTGTACGTTCTCGTTTCATTTTAGTTACCTCGGTACCACACTCCGTCAGGCTAATATCGAGCCTATGCCATCCATATCTGACGTTAGAAGAGTCATCACAGAGTTCGCTATACTGCCATTAGGTAACTAATCGTTTGTTTTTGTTATTTTAACATAGAATTTGAAACTGTTCCTCTATAGGTTGCGTGGACATCACTATGGAATTTTAGGGTCTCGGTAGTGTAGCTGTTTTCTGAGATGTTCTTAGCCTTTGCCCTATTGTAAGGGATTCCGGAATCAGGTAAATTATTGCCTGTTGAATCTGAAATCCAGGAAAATTTTGCTTCAGGAATCTAGAATCTTGGTCTTTGAAATCCGGAATACAGCTCAAGGAATCTGGAATCCCACTAACGATTAGAATCCAGGGCTGAGTTGGTCGAAGCTGGGTTAAGATAACCCAAAGGTAGTACGAAATTTGAATTCAGATATGAAAGCTTAAAACGAAATTCAGTTTAATTCTTTTCGTCTACAATTTGATGATTGGCTAATCTAAAAAGAGAAGAGAAAATTCTCCGGGAAAATGCTTTTGAAGAAAAGAAAAAGACCCCCGCGTTAAGATTTAACCCAGGGTTAGCGCTTACCGGCTTTCGAACAACTGGGCCCAGGATCCAAGTTTCACTGGCAAAGATTGGGATCCAATACCTGGAATCCGAAATCCACGACGTGGAATCCAGAGTCCAAGACGTTGCTGGATTCCATGACATGGGGCGAGTAGCCTGTAGCCTTTATTTTGGCGAGTGATCGCTCAACATTTTCGGTATTTAACCCGCTATACATGATTTCAAGGGCAGATCAATCAGGCATGTCGGAGAGAGTAGAAAGTACCATCATCGTTGAGGCGGGATGAGACGAGAAAATCCATGTGGGAAGAAGGAAGAAAATATTCCTTTTTCTTTTCTCTCGGTTCCTTCTGTAGGTACCCGTGGCACAGATAACGTACAACAAAAGAAACAGTACAACCAAATAATTGAACTCCAGGAGAACTCTATTTTTTGGTTTCCTTGTTTCTTTTGTGGCAACGGTGCCTGCAGAAAGACCCTGTCTGTCTCTGTGTCTCCCTTGAATTACAGATCATTTCAGATGAATCCCTGAGTAAGTTTTAGTCCTCGTGCTGCATGACAAGAAATCGTACCGGAACATACTTTCCCCTTGAGTGCCAGCCGCTTGATCGGAGGCGAAAATTATTGGCTGACTGATTGGTTGAATTTTGACATTTCAATCTTTCCCCGTGATTTGTCTCGCAGGATCCCAAGCTGTGCATGAAAAGTCACCGGTCGTCAAGTCTGTTCTTATCGCTGGCCCTCGAGGCGTTGGAAAGAAAATGCTGGTGCACTGTGTTTGCACGGAGACTGGGGCGAATATGTTTGACCTGACAGCTGCTAATATCGCGGGAAAATACCCCGGGAAGGCGGGGCTTCAGATGATGTTACACATGGTGTTCAAGGTATAATCACGTGATTTTAGCATCCTTTTCAGTGTTTCAACTGATTGTAACAAAACGAGAAAATCAAATAGAAAATACGAGAGGTATATAGATATGTTTTCTTCTACTTGCTTTCACTGTAAAGGGCTTAAAATCTCCTTTTCTTTATATTATTCTCTTCTTAGTTGTTGGATAGATATTGATAGGCACTGTGTTGTTAGTGGATTTGTACCGAAGACTGGGGTTTGAGGAGGGGGAGGAGGGGTAGCGGGCTTGAGTATCTTTGTAGCTGTAGTTAACTGCGTTGAAATTCATCCTTCATGTCCTCTGCTTTCTGTTTGCTACAGGTTGCTCGTCAACTTCAGCCCTCAGTAGTCTATATCGGTGATGCAGAGAGAACCTTTGTTAAAAAAGTTCCCAAGACAGACAAGGTAACATTCAACTCTTTTTCACATTTCATGACCTATGTTGCTACATGCACATTGTGAATGAGAAATCAGACATTCGCGATGGGAGGGAAAAATCGACGCGTTGTCAAGGTGAACTGTCGATGACAGAAGACGTGTAGCCGCCAGTCAGCGCAAAGCGCGGGAAAAATCAAACCGCTATCAAGGTAGCTTCCAAGGGCGAAAAAAACGTGCAGCCGCTAGTGCAGTTGGTACCAAAAGCGCGGGAAAACACAAGTATCTCCCTTCAGTAGAAAAAAAGAAACGTTAAATTAACAAAATTATATTCTTTTTATTGTTTATAGACCGACCCCAAGAGACTGAAGAAGGACCTGCCGAAGATTTTGAAAACTCTTAAGCCAGAGGATCGAGTCCTTATCGTAGGCACCTCAAGAATGCCCTTTGGTATCCTTCAGTAATACTGTGTATTGAAAATAGGGTTCAATTCAGGTTTCTGGGAAACTGCCCACCTACCCCTCCCCTAAGCTAATGTTAACACTTACTTCTCACTTAAGGCAAAACGTTGGCTGAGGGGAGGGGTAGGTGGTCAGTTTCTCAGAAACCTTAATAGATCCGAAAATATAACATACAGGTGCTTACCATTTGCATGGGAAAACCGGAAATTACGGTTGAAAAGTTGAATGTTTTGAGAAGCTATAAATAATATAATCAAACAAATAACGGGAAAAATTCTGGTAAGCTGCGTGGCACTTCCTCCATGGAGGAACTCAAACCACAAGACGGCACTTTGTTCATTATTTTTTGTTGAACATTCCCTCACTGGTAAAAAATATGCAGTGGCGGATCCAGGAGGGCTGGCCTTCCCCCCTTATGTTTAGACCAAACTGAGGCCCGATGGGCCGAAAAATGTTTTTGGAGACTGGCCCCTTATCTAAGTGTCTGGATGACCACTCCCCCAACCCCCCCTCCCCCTTATCTCAATGTCCGGATCCGGCACTGATATGGACTAGTCTTTTTAGATAACCAGTTGATCTGGATATACTTAGTAGTGGTCCCTCTCACAAAGGTCAGTTTTAATTGTTAAATATTTGAGCACGAGATTCTGTGCTAAATGAAAGCAACCGAGGTGTTCGGCTTTTCAAATGTCCCTGTTAACACATGGTTTCGTTAAGGTCGTTCTGAGTGTAATTATGGTGTTAAATGAGATTTCAACACCGCTTTTTTATTGTTAACGTAAAGTTCGTACTATCAGACAGTTGGCCATTTGTTATTTCTTTCAAATGACGGTGAACAGGCTTTCTTTCTTTGATGTGCTAAACAAATCTTTGGCATGAACCGTAATGTCAGAGTTAGGGGTGCGTCATTGTTCTTGTTGTATTCCTTAACTAAACCAAGATGCTGAGATCAAGCCGTTCTGTGGTTTGTATCAGAAAATTCTTCTTCTTCCAAGACCTGATTATGCCTCGAGGTTCTGTAAGTATACTCTATTGATCTCGATCTATCTGTTTATTGCGGCACTTAAAAGTCTAGTACAAAGAGTCTGCGGGTTTTTGCGGAAGAGCGTAGGTTACCTAGGTAACTGGTGTACGGGGACCTTTGAGGGTGACTTGCTTGTAGTGTGTAGTCGCTACATTTGACGTCATCATACACCCTGTACCTTGCGCAGTATGGCAACCATCCACGGTCCAAAGAGCCTGAGGACTCTTGACACGCGATCCAACAGGCACCCATCTCCGATTTTTGAGGGAGTGCTGGCTAAACACAACCTTCTCTAGACTACTAATGCGATAGAAAAAAATAATTCTCGTCTATCATACACTGCACGTCCCTTTTAAAACATTATTTAACTTTCGTGTTTGCTTGTAGTGTTATGGAAGACGCTGGTCACAAGGTATGGCGGACGCTTAACGGAGCAATTGGACGTGAGTTCGTTGGCGAAAATAACTGACGGCTACACTCCAGGTCACATGGCCCAAGCTATTCAACAGATTCTTACAGAAAGACGTGTTCAGCAGGTTTGTACTGCCCCAATTTATTACTTGTTGATCGCTCATGCCGAGACTTTTACTGGTAAAATTTGACCATTCACCAAGCTCCCCATTGGCGCACGCGCCTGGGCCCCACTAAAAGGAGTTCGCTTCTCGGACCATTCGTAATGCGTAGAAAGCATGCGTAGCACCATAACGAGGCAATATGCGTTAAGGAAGTTTCGCGCCATAGTTTATTAGTAGTACAGAACAGAAATGACGTCAGGATGACTTAAATTTGCACTGTTTGTTTGACTTTTGTCATTTCAATCACCAAAAGTGAGGAATGTGCTAATAGAAATTTATTTAGTTCGACAAATGTCAATTGTGCGCAGCGCCATTGCGTACACTTAGTTTGCATATGATGCTACAACATGTCATGACAACATGATACAACATGTCATTGACCAGTATTTCGTCTACATTTCAGCTGTCAAAGAGACCGCTGTTAGCGGTAGAGTTTGTGGCACCACTGGCACGCATTGATCCAATTTACAAAGAAGAGGAAGAAGCGTTTAAGGTGAGTGACAAATCTCCTCGCGTAAGAATTGCGTCACGATGTGGCAAAACGTGATCTTATTCAATCCTAGTGTCCAGTCTTTGCTCGCACCACAAGCGTGAGAACGCGGATAAGCTTGTGAGAAGCTTAAGTTCGTCTGGTGATATTGGCAGGGGCAGAATCTGTACAATTTTGGAGCCGCTTATTTTGCATCTTTGGGATTTTCATGGGCGCAGGTTTACAGCCATATATCTGACCATACATTGAGGTTGAACGACAGAGCTACTTATAATAATATGTACAAATGTAGATAATTTACAAAGCTACATAAAAACTCACTAACTACCAACAACGTAGTATACCATAAATATACCGCCGAATTTTACTCGCCAAGTTACGATATTTCGATTGAGCAACCGATGATTTCTACAGTTGCAAAGTCTCCGGGAACTCCCTTACGTTAAACATGTTCCTTTAACTTGCAGACTTGGTACGCCAAGACACCGCTGGGCAAAAAGCGCGCCAAAGCCGCGGCAGGAGATGATGAGGGAGACAAGAAAGGAAAGAAAGGAAAAAAGGGAGGAAAGAAAAAGAAGAAGTAAAAACAAGAAATGGAATTAAACGTGCGAAGTAAGCGACAAAAAGAAAATGAATGCAGTCGTTTTTGGTACATTAGATTTTTTGTTACTGTATTGTAAATAACGTTGGATACTTTTGAAACATTTTGTACATATCAAACTGCTGTGAATAAAAAACAAAATTAACCAAAAATTGACTTGAAAAATTGTTTGGTACTTATATCAACAAAACGATAGCAATGGTGAACTTCAATTTTATTTACGTAAATGTGACCTCTAGAACATTTCCAAACATAACATAAACTAGCGATACATATCTTTCTCAAAACACCTTCGGTAAAGAAAATTCAAATTTTTAAGCAAAATGGGTGAAAATTTTTGAAAAAATCAAATTTGGCAACTATCTAAAACCAATGTTTTTATAGTCAAGAAAGACTTGGTTTCCAATCCACAACATTATCAAACATATCAGTAAAACTATTTTTTCCCAATAGCAGTATTGATATCGCACATGTTTCTAAACTATGAAAATATGCATATCAAATAGTCAACCTAAAATCAAGCTCTATTTTTAATTCGCTTTTCACATAAAAGTCGTAAAATTCTCGTACGGAAGCTGCTAAAAGTTGAGTTTTTAGGGGAGCTCGTTTTTCATCACTCCTCACAATAGAAATATGGATTTAAGAAAAAATTGGCATTTTTCGAAACGGGTTAGTCTATGATTTTGGTCAAAAAGTTGACGTTTTTTTTATCTTTTGTGTCTATTAAGTAATGATCCGGTTAAGGTGGGTAGCAATTTCTTTTGTTATGCGGCAACGGTGCTTTCCGCACATAGGAATGTTCTCATTTTTACACAGAATGCATAAACCTACATGAAGGCCGTTTACGCAATAAAATGCATTTACACTCCACTTTGAAAGGGTGTTTGTTTGTGTTAAAAGATTTTGACCAATCACAAGAGTTGAAAACAATAGCCAAGAAAAGTTTACAATTTTACATGTTCCCCACATAGGATTTCTTTGTTGCAATCTGAGACCAGATTTTGTTATATGGAAGATGGTTGGAAAGTAAGGATGAATATATGTACTGCTTTATGAAGTTTTGTTAACTTTTTCGGTTTAAGCCAATCAGAAGTAAGTACAGACAAAAGAACAGTTAGCACCTTTTTTGCATTCCAACATGTTCTTTGCCGTTGTTCCTATCGTTCTTATCTGGACCGTTTCTTAAACATAGATCAACAAAGAGTGTTTGCTGACGTTGTGAATAGAAAAGAAACCTTTCCCGTCAATACTATAAGAACATCTGTTTATGAAGAACGCAAAATTCGCTTTTTTCCAGAGGGGTAAGTCCATCGTTTTCGTCAAAAAGTTGAGACTTCAACTACTAGTGTTATGGAAAATAAACCAAGAAAAAGTGTCTGGCGATGTTCTAGTTATAAAAAAGTTTATCTGTAACCCGCTGTAAGGTCTTTTAACCCCCTGTAAGCCCTTGTACCCCCCTGTAACCCTCTGTGACCCCCTGTAACCCCTTGTAACTCCATGTAACCCCCTGTATCCCCATGTAACAGATCGTGAAAACAGATTGTGAAAAAACGATTTTTGACTTTCTGGACTATGAAAACATTGGTTTAAAAAGCCCGCAGAATTCGCATTGTTCCAAAGGGGTTAGTCCATGGTTTTGGTAAAAAATTTACGAGTTTGTCTACTTTTCGTTTTATGCAAACTGACACCCAGAAAAAAGTAATTTGATGACGCTCTTGTTAGAAAACAAGCCTTCCTGGGCCCAGTTGTTCGAAGGCCGATTATCACTTAACCCCGGGTTAAATTAAACCTGGGTTTCTTTTTCTTGTGTTCAAAAGCATTTTCTCGGATAATTTTCTGTGCTATTTTTAGAGCTTCCAATCATCAACTTGTAGACAAAAAGAACTAAACCTGAAATACCTTTTAAGCTTTCATATCTGAATTCAAATCTAGCGCTAACCCTGGGTTATCTTAACCCAGCTTTGAACATCTCGGCCCTGGACAATAGAAACATGGGTTTAAGAAAACCACAAAATTGGCACTTTTCCAGTGGGGTTAGTCCGTGATTTTGGTCAAAAAGTTGAAGTTTTTTCATCTTTTGTGAGTTATCATAAATAGATCGAGAAAAAGTGTTTGGTGACCTTCTGGGCCGGGTTGTTCGAAGCTGGGTTTAGGTAACCCAGGGTAAGTGCGAAATTTGAACTCAGATATGAGAGCTTAAAAAGCAAATTCAGTTAAATTCTATTTGCCTACAATTTGATGATTGGATACTGTACAAAGAATAGAGAAAATTAGCCGAAAGAGTGCTTTTGATAAAAAGAAAACGAACCCCGGATCAAAATTTAACCATGGGTTAGCGCTAACCGGCGTTCGAACAACTGGGCCCTGGATAGAAAAGAAGCCTTTCAAGGCTATTAGAACATCTGTATTGTCGCCTAGGATGCCGCATTGCATAAAAAAACCCTGCCTTGACAATGTTTGTGTAAATCTACCTTTTATTTTCTTTTTTCTCTCTTTTTATTATTTTTCTTTACTTTCCGTTTTGTTTTATTTTTCTTCCTTTTTGGTTATAAAATATTACTAATATTTCCTAAAAAATAAATTTAAATAGAAAATAAACTATAATACAAACTGAAATAATAATAATTTGAAAAAAGTAATCGATTTTTTTTTAAAAAATGGACAAATGAAAAATTAAAGAATTGAAAATAAGAATGATAATAATAATAAAAATTTATCCATGGCCTATCGTTACCATAGGTTCTCTTTTAATGTTCTTTTTTTTTCAGTGAAAAAAACGGCCATGGTTTTAGACTGTTCACTGTCCCCTATTTTTTCGCGAGATCGTTTAGATATAGCGCGTCTTAACCCCGGGTCTTAACGTCAATGACGGCCATCTTGATTTTCAAATGTACCGAGGGGGCGGGCGTCGGGGATTATAGCTCTAGCCCCCTAAGTAGTTTTGACACTCATGCAAGACGGCAGCCCGTAACACGCAAAGTGCTCGATCTCGATGATCTTACGGAAAAATAGAGGACTGTGAACAGTCTAGGTCTATGTTGTCATACTGTTTTTCAACGAAAAAAAAAAAAAAAAATGAAAGAAAACGGTCATGCCCTAGCGTTGCCATAGACCAGCATGCCTTTGGGGTGTCCTATTCAAGATGGCGACAACAACGATCGTCAGGAAGACGAAGAGGTTGAGGTCGATCAGTTGAGATCGCCGTTTACGGATGCATTGATACTTGTAGCCGAAAAATGCTTTGGGTAAAAGGTTTACCCAAAGCAAAGCAACAACGATAGCGAGCAAGCTTAGGCTGGATAAGGGATCAGAAACAGGAGTGATGGCTTTAATCCACTCCTTTCTCCGACAGCATCATGGCGACATGGATCCAGTGAAGACAGTCATGTATGGGCCATCATCTTCCAATCAAGTATGTGTACTTTTTTATGTGATGCAGTGTTTTGCTAGCACCAAAGTACTTTAATATTCTAACTTTGAACGTTTGCAGAAATGTCCTACCCTTTTTCTTGGTAATTAAAAAATTATTGAAACTCCATCAGGACATGATGAAATGCTAAACCTACAAGGTTCCTTGATTTATACACTCTTATTAGGGAACTACTTAAAGTTCTCTGTTTAAAGCTTGTCTTAAGTTCAAAGAGCATCCAAAAGTCAATTAAAATAGGGTTTGCTTGGTGAGCTGTTGGCATTTACGAGTGTGTGAGCTGAGCAGCATTGCTGTAGCTGGGAATGAGTATAACATTTGTACACTGCTTGAGCCATAAAATAACAAATGTCTCCAGGGAATTAGCGATAACATTCCCACACTTGCCGGTCACGGAATAAAATTTATTGAAAGCATAGAATTTGGAGGTTTATTCAATAAGTGATCTTCCTTACACACAAGCTTACTCACATTTCTTACAGTCAAAGTACAGTCAAAGTTTTCGCGTTTTAAAAGCCCTAATCTGTGCCAAGGCTTTATCTGGCGATTCATGTTATTGATGCTCAAGAAAGTCAGATCGACCGCAGCTGAATTGTAGCGTTACTGCAGCTACTTCGCAGCGCTTGAAAGTCGGCAACTGCACTGCAAAACTGCTGCCGAGAGCTTCAAAGAACCTTCAAAGGCTGCACAGCGCTTTTGCAGCCCGCTGCAACTTGAATGAAGCTGCTGTTTGGCTTCTAAAAGGCTGCTGAACTGCTTTAATTTAGCTGTACAGCTATTTTGAAGCGATTTTGTGGCACTGTACAGCGCTGCAAGTTTCGTGCGGGGTGTGTGAGGACTTGGAACTGGGGGGCGTGAAACAAGCAACTTGGGGACATCAAGAATTGGACGCGGGGACGTTAATGATTATTGAAAAAGTCGGAGGTAATTGCAATATCAGTCACTTTCCTCTTGAATATGTTTTGGTGAAAGAAACCCTGCACCCTACGCTCCTTGTGTTACAATATTCCAACTCTTGTCTTGCCGGTCATTTTGACTGGTCATTTTTGGATGCAAACATTTTATAATATTTTTCATATAGTTGTCGCGTCACGTAACGCGTTTTGCTCTTTAACACTGTAATGATTTGAAAAATGTTATAAAATGTTCACATCCAAAAATGACCAGCCAAAATGACCGGCAAGACTTTTCTTTAAAGAAAAAGAACACCCCAGTAAATTTCATTTTGTCAGGTCAAAAACAACAACAAACTGAGTTGTGGAGTAACGCAACGATGCAGCTGGTCGTACGCTCTGCTTTGCTGTGATCAGTAATCCGTTATTTGTTAGAAAACTAAAGGATAGCTTACAGTTTTTGTCCATCAAACGTTTCACATCTACTTGTAGAGGATTGTGAAAATCACCTTCGATGGAATTCAGGCAGATTGATCGCTCGTCCTGTACTGTTTCTACTGGAATAAATTTCAGCGCATTGATTTATATTATAATACTTTCGTTATGTTAAACATGAATCTCGTTTGCCGACTCGATTCTAAAATTGTCTGATAAAAACTAAGCGAATCAAGAACGAACGTCGCCTATCTCGGCGCTTAAAATCCTCCTTCTTGCAAATTTCTGTTGACGTTAATGAGCCCTTCGCGATAAAGTGAAGCGCCACGACCCAAACAAAAGCTCTGTTGTATATTTATTGACTTCTGATGATAAATACGCTGTTTGTGGAACAAATTTCTCTCCAAATCAACTTCTTTGCCGGAAATTTTTAGCGACTTTCTTCCTTATGGAGGAGACTTTTGATCAAGTGCCGGGTAACGAAAAAGGTCAAGTTTCACCCGGATATGCAGATACAGGACGAACCTTGGAGACTTCAGATTCCGACATACCATGAAAACGGGCGAAAATTCAACAACATGTAAATGAATTTTTCGCCAACTTGCCACCAAAAACCTGAACGTCAATGTAGTACAACGATCTATTGCAAGCATAATTCGATATTCCATAGGCAAAAAAAAAAAAGAAGAAGATATTACATGGCCGCGCGGAGATACAAAATTTCTCTTCGATTTTTGAAATATTTTTTCAATACGAGGAGAGGAATTTAGTACCTCCAAGCTGCCATGTAATGTTCTATTTATGATATAAACACCAATGCAATACCAAACCATTTCACTTAAATAGTTTTTTGGTGTGAAAGGCGCGAATTATCATGTAGCCATAGCAAAGGTGATATTTTCACATGTGAAGATAACATGTTATTTTCACATCTGAATATATCAATTTTTGGCGCAAAAGCTCACCTGGTATTTCATTGGTGTTTATTATAATAAATAGTATTCATTATTTGACCGGCCAAAATCGGGGTTTGTCCAGGCTAAAAAATATTTGGCCAGTCATCATGACCAGCGCCCTTCTATCTGTTATTTTGAGCCCTGGTTTCACTTCTGCAATGCAGGGGGTTGCCACCAAATCAGGGATGTGTAAGGATTGCGTGATCATCAAAACTATGCCCGTTTACAAAGTGAAGACTCGGCGAAGAACCCCTGCATTGAAGAAAGTGAAATCGCTGTCCTGGTCTTCTTGCTGAAGGAATATTGGAGCCCTAAGCAGGGTAGGGTGGGTTGTGGTCGCCAAAACTTATATAGAATAACAGCTCAAAACAGCATTCGATTCTGACTAAATAAAAAAAGGAAATTAAATTAAAGTGGCATAAGCTTGCCTTGCTTTGAACCCCGAAGTGCTAGCTCTGAAATCCATTGCCTGTACCACATACTACACCACCAGGGATTCAACTATTGTAAAAATATTTTATTTCATTTTACATATTTTTTCATAAAGCCAAAACCATCGAGCCTAAGGGAATTAATAAACGTGACGAACTATAATCATTAGGTAATCTTTATCTGTTTTTCGGTTTATTTTTCTTAGCAGCCACACCTTACCCTGTCATCATGTAACTTCCAATTATTATTTCACAGCAGTATATATTCTGTCTGTTTGTATTTTTTCCAAATAAACCTGATGAAGACTGGTATTGGCCAGTCGAAATAGTGTACGTCTCAGCCTTTTTCATGTAGTTTGATCGGTCTTTGCAGTAGTCTTTTTGACTTTAATTCTATATTTTTAGAGGCAAACCTGACAGTAAATGCTTGCTAACAGGGGCTAACAGTGCCTTACCCTAATCACGATAGTCAGTGCGCTTACCCCTATATAAGGAAATATTTTGTGTAAATATCATAAGGTGCCGAATGTGGTTCTGGACAATGGAAGTTAATGTTGACCATAAATAACACATTTTTACGAAGAAAGAGATATCGCATTTACCTCCGACTTTTGCAATAAACGTCCCCATGTCCCCTGCGTCCCTGTATTTGATGTCTCATGTCCCCGTCCCACACGTCCTGGTGTCCCATACTCGATGTCCCCAAGTCCCTTATCTTGCGTCCCCAAGTCCCAAGTCCCCACACACGCCTCCCAGTGTCCTGTCCCCTTGTCCCCGCCCCACTTGTATACACAGCCGTTCAGTTGTATTGACTAATAAACTATAATTATACATTTCCTGTCAACCTCAAAACCTTACAAATGTTGTAACCTGAGATCAGGCTCTATTTTCGTTTCACTTTGTAAATAACATTCCAGCGGGCAAGGCTAAACGAAAAGAGAGCCTGATACAAACCTTCTACGAAACGTCTACCAGCCACTTTTTTGATTGATTGATATTTGCCGAATCAGCTAACCAAAATTACTTCGGATCCGTTGCTTGTTCTTATAGTATGCAAATTTTTCAGACTCGCTGACTTAAAATAATTTTAAGTCAGCGAGTCTGAAAATTAGTAATTTTTTCAACTTGAAATAAAACAGTCAGCACAATCACATAACTTCTTGTGAGTTTAAAGGAGACCTTGAAGGTTATTTCTGGTGGCATAAAAGGTAAAAAGTGTTTGAAAAGATGGCGACACGATGTTCTAGTTTTATTATTTTGGCTAGGTGCGCTCAATTTTTAAAATTCGGAAATTTATATTTTTCTGTTTGCCTTTATTTTTTTTTGGCAATTTTCCCCTTTTTTCAGTACATAAGTCTTTAAAAATCTTGGAGAAATATGTCACAAACTTTTTCAAAGGATATATAAATTATCTTAGAGCAAACCAAATGAGTTCTCAAGTGCATTTTATTTAGCTGATTTAGTCCCGTTACTACACTTGCAATTTGCAAAAGGTCTTAAACAATTTTTTTATAAATCCAGGTAAATATTATCTGCAACTTTGGAAAGATGATATGACACTACTAAAACTGCATCCTCAACTGACCTGTAAACAAACCAAAAAACAATATAACGGACACACTTTGAAGTTCTCCTTAGTTGTGTTGTTGTTTTACTGCAGGTGTGAAAAGCTCGCTAAATTTATTAATCAAAATTAACAAGCAACAAACAGCCAACGAATAAGGACACTAGTTTTTCTGGTTTATTTTTTACTAAAAGCGAAGGCAAACAACAAGTCTATTAACTTAAGACTAGCAGCGCTAGCTAGTAATAATGCCACCAAAAATTCCTTGAACAGTGATGCCATATTTTTTGTCTAATACTTCACAATTGGCGATTTCTCAGTTGGAGGTTTCTTTTGCAGGGAACCTCTCTGCTTGCGTACCGCGTTGAGAGAAGTCATTCCTAGCTAAATTTTCAAATGAAACCAGTTTTAAGATGGACAGTATTTTGATTTGCACCCGTTTGTTGGTAAATCAAAAGGCACCTTGTTCACAGTCAACAACTTGCACAGGGGTTCAACTCCACGATACACTCACATTAGTTCTGTAAATAAAGCAAATCCTGAGAAGATAAGAACAACCATCTGAATTTTCAGAATATCCATAGCACATATTAAGGCATATTTTCCTTCGATAAGACCACAAAGCAATAAAAAAAGACAGCAAAATCTTTCTCTCCGTCGATGGCAGAGCGCTTTCAACTTCCGTTGATTCCAACAGCCAATCAGATCCTGTGGCATTGTTCTAACAGCCAATTAGTGTTGCGGCCGAAATCTGGTGGCATTGAGCACAAACTTGTGAGAGTTTGTATCAGGCCCAACTTTTAGCAGTAGCTTCTAGAGAGAATGTATGAGAACCACTAAAATTGGGCCTGATCTCAGGTTACAGGTCACTTTAACCATAAAGTGAATTAAGCTAGCAATTTTCAGGGAGATATTGTAAAATCCTGGGAAAAATTCGACCTTGGGACCTTAGAGAGTGGAACCTTTCTTTTGAGGATGTGCATGAGGTGTATATCAGCAATTGTAAATTGTAAACTGTATACACCAATATAACATTCAACATCCCAGTGGTGTAAGCGGATAATTGTAAATAGATAGTGAGTGAGTGTAAGTAAGACAATTCCCCAAACAATATTTTTAAAAGTCCTGTACACATGTAATGTCAGAATACTGACATTATGCTTATTGTGTATATTATCTGCAACAGTTTTGCATGGTTGTTGCTTTTTTTGTTATTGTGTACTTGAATACCAACTTTAGATTGAATGGTAGTGGAGAGAGCTCTGTGAGAGGCATGAAAAATTTTTCAAGTTTTCTTTAAATGAACTTAAAGAACAAGGGCATTGTGATCCTGGTGAAACAAAAGAAGACAATAGAACTACTGCATTATAGCACGTAGTACTCTACTACCTCTTTCATGGGTTAAATAGAATCACTCGACTATCAGACGGTTCATATAACTTAGATAATTGAGAAGAATATTGAGAGAATCATTGAGTAGAATTGTGAGAGAATCAATATGAGAAATATTAAGAGAATGCAATGTTTTTCCACCCCTCCACTATGGCAGCTTATTGGAATATTTAGGCCAGATTGAATTCTCTCTGTCGAAAGGAAAATGCGAAATTGAAAAAAGTTGTCTTATGGTTTAGAAACGTGTCAGTCATTCACTTTATATATTATTTTCAATAATTTCTTACTAGGTACTTAACGCAAATTTGGTTTCCAGTTTAGCACCGGAACGACCACTACCCAGACTGTGCAACAAGGTAAGAGCATTAAGATTAAGCTTACATATAACCAGCAAAGGACAGATGAATGTACCATGAATGAATGAATTTAAGGAGTGAAATAATAATTAATATGTTTACCCGTTATTATATAGGTAAACCTAGCTATTACGGTCATTGGAACAGTGTCTGATCTAGGGTTTCCAGCTAGGGGCGCAATGTGTCCCAGTCAACAATTTTCAGAGGGACATTTCGTTTTTTGGGGGATCACTATATTTTTTCATTCTAATGTAACAGGCATTATGTTATCAACATAAGCAATGTTCAAGAGTGAATTGAACAGACAGTTGTTATCTAGAGGAAAAGTAAAATAAGTTTATTCACGTGAGATTGATTTGAGATTTGATTTGTGGCAAAGCAAACAGAACATACCCTTTGGTGGATTGAACTTCAGCTGTTTGTACTTCTCTAGCCAGCTCCGTTGAAAGTTGCACTTTAACAACTTTGATTTCGGTTTACTTGACTGATCATTTTCAGGCTCTGCTTCATCATATTCCGTAGACATTTCTGCAGTTTCTTCTTCGTGTTGTTGCCCAAAAAATGCTGAAAGCCTTAATTGTTTTGACATCAATTTGCATTCATGCACATCGAGAGAGAGGCTCTCATCTACATAATCTACCCTGTATGGTATTTATTAAAACTATAAAGTGCCGAGGAACCTCGGAAATTTGAGCCTTTATGTCACATTCTCTGGATTTTGGTTCTTACTTTACTTTTAATCCTCTGAAATTTTAACTAAAATATTGTCTTAAGAAGATGTTGCACAAGGAGAAATTACATTTCCTTGTTTCTTTTTCTTTTAAAACACAATTTGAAGTGCACCAAAATGACACAGAAGAGGTATTTGAAGGGGACATCTTTGCTTAAACTCATAGCAATCCCGCGATGGCGTGCGCTAGATCAGACACTGTTGGAATAAAATAAGTGTTTAAGACATAGTATTTTCCACTTCAGCATCAGTTCCTGACCTGGGACTGGAAGTGAGTCTTGACAAACTACGAGCCAGCAAGCCATGCTAGTCATGCAAGCCATTGGTCAAAATAAACTAAAAATAAAGGAAAACTGCCAATTTACAGTTTAGGAGTTGAGCACTCCATAGATTTTCTCAAAATCTACTCGTTAAAATTTTGATATTTGGCAGAATTTTTCCTTTTATCGTATTTTAAATAATGAGAACTTTAAAATGGAAATTGAACAGACGAATTTTGTGACACATTTAATAATTACAGTACAATTATATTATTGATTATCTAAAAACTTGTCTGTTAAAATTTGGTCAAATAAGTTTCAAATGGTAATGATTAATTATATTAAGCTGTGTAAAAGTTGATAGGAAAATCTAATGACCGAATTTTATGTTAACTGAGCGAAAGTGAAATTTTAAGGTTGTATTCAATCGTTCATGTTACGATGGAAACTACTAAGATGTCACAATTTACCTGTCAATCAAAATCTTTCATCAGTGTATTTTTCACTTGCCAAGTTTCAGCTTGTGAGCTGCAACCTTTCTCTTGCCATGATTTGGCAAATAACATATACTCACAAACTGCCAAAACTGTGTTCAGCCACCTTGAAGTGCCTATCACCTAAAATTTTATATTTTCTTATCTGAAACTATACCTTATTAAAATAACTTCTATGAAAAAATTTTGCGGTTTGAACAAGATGCGATTTTTTTACCAATTTTTGAAGTCTACATTTTTGCGGTACACCCGCGCCACTGATTATGCAAACTAGCAGGCTCACATATGACATCATGTGACGTAAATTAAGGAACTCGCATTACCTTGCCTTCACCGGCTGTACAATAATTACAAGTAAGGATTGAATCACAATGTCTTCACAAGAAGAAAGTTTTTCTGAAAAAGAAAAACCTATCAGAACTCTTAATGTTTTCCTGTCGATAAGGTCACGTGTTCCTTAAAGTACGTCATATGACGCCATACTCTGAGAGAAGACTAAGACGAATGGTGTGCCCAAAATGGCGGCAAATTTGAATGTTTTTAAAAAATTCTAAAAAAATCGCCTTTGGTTCAAATCTTAAAATTTTTTCGCAGAAGTTATTTTAATAAGGTGTAGTTTCAGATAAGAAAATAAAAAATTTTAGGTGATGGGCACTTTAAATACTTATTTACAATGGTTAGCTTTCAGTTAATGTTTTCGTTATTACTATTCTTAATTTTTTATGTATTTTTTTAAATTGAGTCTTCAATGGACTTCATGGCTTACTTACTTGCATTTTATACACACTCCTGGGAGGTACTCAACAAACTTTCATACGGGGAGGCTCCACTCTGATGTCCAATCCCTAACCCTTTAATTTCAACCCCTCCCCAATTTTGACATGTCAACCTCTCCCTTGGAATCCTTTTTTGACTCACGCCAACTCGCAGTCCGTGGAAAGTAAAAAAAAATACGCCTACTTTGCAGGCTAAACACTCAACAAGTTCACTAAAAGTCTTCATTTGCAATTTTTGTTTATCCTGCAACGCCTCCTTTCATGACTAGGCACCATGAGTTTTTCCCCCGTGTCTGCCATTTGTGAATATGGTGTATGGTTCTAAAAAGATAAGGGGAATCTAGACTCTTTAAGGTTAATAATATATATGCTTCTGTCTGTTCCCAACCATACCTTCACTGTACTTATATTTAAAAACCATATCTGGGTAGGTCTCGGTCCAGGCTCTTATAATTTTCAGCTGGACTCAAGCTCGTACCCAGGGTTTTCTCGTTTTTTCCAATATGGCAGCTTATTGGAATATTTAGGCCAGATTGAATTCTACCTATCAAAAGGGAAATGCAAAATTGAAAAAAGGTGCCTTATGGTTTAGAAACGTGTCAGTCACTCACTCACTCTATATATTATTTTCAATAATTTCTTACTAGGTACTTAACGCAAATTTGGTGTTCAGTTTAGCACAGGATCGACAACTACCCAGACTGTGTAAACAAGGTAAGAGCATTAAAATTAAGCTTACATATAACCAGCAAAGGACAGATGAATGCACCATGAAATGAATGAATGTAAGGAGAAAGTTAATAAGCCTCCCCTCTCTTTTAAGCCGCCAACCCCTCACCCTTATTTTTCTTCTCTTCACTGTATTTATCAATCACGACTGTAAGATTTCATGTGGACAGATACAGGATGGTTCATTCACCAACTGGCAGTTTGGATCTCTTGTTGATCCTTGGCTGCGTGACCTCCAACTTCTCATACTTGTGGTTTTCCACTTTGTATTCTAGTTCTTTTGGGATGACTGAAACCATTGTCTTTGCTAAACAAAATAAGACCCCCATCTCAAATATGTCCCCGGGTCTATTTAGCCCTACCCCCTTCCCCCCCAATTGTGATTGAAATAAATAAGACCCTGCGGGGGTGGGGGGGGGGGGCTTAATGCTTAATAGAGGATTTCGGTACTTGACTAAACATCTTTGACCCCAGTTGTTCAAAAGGTGGATAGCTCTATCCACCGGATAAATCTCTATCCAGTGGATAGTGCAATTTTATTGGTTTTACTAATACTTATCTTCTGGATAGAGATTACTCTGATGGATAGTGCTATCCAGCTTTTGAAAAACTGGGGCCTGAAAGATTAAAATTTAATAACAAAATGGTTGTAAAGTATTGGATAATCTTTTTGGTTTTTAGATACTAGGGGAATTATGGTTTTATTGTACACTGATTACTTGTTAAACGAAGTAGTGTGTACCATTCTCGAAACATGTTTTGCGTCAGGGAACAGAGAAACGTAGGGATACCACTTTTAGGGACTGGTCAAAAAGTATAGCGGGGGGTGGGTGGGAGCAGAAAGGGGGGGTCATGAGGTTTTGAGCCTTGTGCAAGGGGTTGGTCATGCAATTTTCAGCTTTTTTGTGCTTAGGGGGTAGGTCACCCTATTTTATTACATAGATAGGCACACTATACTGATACTAACGATACAGTTGACCACAGTTGATATATAAAACACAGCCAGCTGGAATTATTGCTAAAATACTCAAAAACCTGTTGTGTCAGAAAATGCAAGAGGTGACAGGCCACACACCTATACCTGCCTGAAACCATTTGTTAACCTTTTTTTTGGCTCTAAGGAGCATGTCCTTTACTGATTTTCCTTTCTTGTAAGGAAATGATAGGTGGTTCTTTAAAAATTTAGCGAAGGTATGGTTGGTCTTGTATAAGATTTCACTTTTTCATTCAAGCGTCCTTTATAGTAGACACTGAGGGTTGGTATTGTGTCACGAATGGCAATATTTCTTTTTCCTCCTTGTTGTTTTGTTTTAGGAGTTTAGACTCCCTTTCTGTGAATTTTATTTCTGATGGTAGGTTTTCTATCAAAGTTTGTGGGTAGCCTCTATCCATCAAGCGTTTCAGCTGAAATTTGAATTAGTTTCTTCAAAGGTTGTTTCTGAGCTTTTTCGTAGGATTCTCAAGGCTTCTTCTTTGACAAATCCTTTTTTTGTGTGTGCAGGAAGGTTTCTGTCTGTTTAAAGTGTGTCTTTGCATCAAGGATAGATTTTTCCTTGAATCTTGTGCCCTTGTATACCACAGTGTCTAAAAACACAGTCTCAGTGTCAAATGTTTCGGCCGTGAATTTAATAGTTGGGTGATGTAAGTTTGCTTGTTCAATGAAGGCCTCGATGTCTGTTACGTCCTATAGGAACAAGATCGTCTATGTAGCATTTCTAAACTGTTGGTTTAAAGACCGTTTTGTTGTCGGTTTCGTTTCAAATATATGCCATAAAAATGTTGGCAAAGAAAACTGCTGTCTTTGTGTCCATTGCAGTTTCATGGGTTTGTAGGTAGTGCTTTCCATTGAAGTGCGAGAAATTTTCTTTGAGGATTAATTTAAGCAAACCCGGCAAGTAATGTGTAGGAATAGGTTGTCTTTGTAGAAATTTTCATATGCTTTACAGATAATTTTAATACCCTCGTTTTGTGGTATATTTGTGTCAACACTCATAACGTCCATCGAAACAAGAACTGTTCGGCTTTTCCCATTTGTCTTTTCAAACAAAGGCATGATTTCTGTGATTTTGATAATTAGTTGTAGCAATGTATCAAGAAATTTTTTCACGCAAGGTTTTATTGGATTATTAAGAGGAAACCAAAAATCGATGTTTTAATACTAGGGGATGAGTCATCTTATTTCCAACCTTACTTTGGGGGTGGGTCAGTCATTTTTGTACTGAAGGGTAAGGGTGGGGCATGTATTTTTTATCAACCTCATTTCCAAATTATCCGGCCAACCCTCCCCCCTCCCCCTTCATACTTTATGACCAGTCCCTTATTGAGATACTCTTCGAATCGCACACTGATACTGGCGATTAGAAAAAAGTGGCCAACTTTTCCAACTGGAAACTCATCCTAAAAACAAAAATGATGAGATATCCTCTAAGTAAATAAAGAAATAACGATTTGCAGGTAGTACATCCACATTGTGCTTCTTTGTCTACCTGATTCCTGGTCGAATTGGAATTTGGAAATGTTAGTTTTTGAGGAGAGGGGGAAAACAGAGTACCCGGAGAAAAACCTTCGTGGCAAGGGAGAGAACCAACAACAAACTCAACCCACATACATGGCGTCGACGCCAAGATTTGAACCTGGGCCACATTGGGGGGAGGCGAGTGGTTTAACCTCTGCGCCACCCTTGCACTAATTTCTAAACTTAAGAATGTGCAAACTTATACCGTCTTTATTGACTTTTTGTCTCTACAGGTAATGGATGAGCGCAATTGCTTCCTAGATTTCTGCCCTTTGCATCTTCAGTGTCTGACCTGATATTGATTCAGAGTGGCCACAACACCAGACTCTGCACTCTTTGGGGATTGCTAAGTAAACTCTATTGATCATGATTCTTATTTTTCCAGTTTCAATTAAGATTCACATTACTGCAATCTAAAATTATCAACGCGGACAACGGGAATCCTGGTTTGTTTGGGAACTGATTTTTTGTGGAAATTCGACGGGGTGTATAGGCGTTGAAACGTATTTTGCGTAAACCGCTGACACTCCAACCGATATTACACAAAAAATCAGGGAACAGAGAAACGTTGGGATACCAAACTAAAATTATTAACTTGGGACAACGGGAATCCTGGTTTGTTTGCGAACTGATTTTTTGTGGAAATTCGACGGTGTGTATAGGCGTTGAGACGTATTTTGCGTAAACCGCTGACACTCTAACCGATATTACACAAAAAATCAGGGAACGGGGAAACGTAGGGATACCAAACTAAAATTATTAACTTGGGACAACGGGAATCCTGGTTTGTTTGGGAACTGATGTTTTGTGGAAATTCGACGGTGTGTATAGGCGTTGAGACGTATTTTGCGTAAACCGCTGACACTCCAACCGATATTACACAAAAAATCAGGGAACAGAGAAACGTTGGGATACCAAACTAAAATTATTAACTTGGGACAACAGGAATCCTGGTTTGTTTGGGAACTGATTTTTTGTAGAAATTCGACGGGGTGTATAGGCGTTGAGACGTATTTTGCGTAAACCGCTGACACTCCAACCGATATCAGGGAACAGAGAAACGTAGGGATACCAAACTAAAATTATTAACTTGGGACAACGGGAATCCTGGTTTGTTTGGGAACTGATGTTTTGTGGAAATTCGACGGGGTGTATAGGCGTTGAGACGTATTTTGCGTAAACCGCTGACACTCCGACCGATATTACACAAAAAATCAGGGAACAGAGAAACGTAGGGATACCAAACTAAAATTATTAACTTGGGACAACGGGAATCCTGGTTTGTTTGCGAACTGATTTTTTGTGGAAATTCGACGGGGTGTATAGGCGTTGAGACGTATTTTGCGTAAACCGCTGACACTCTAACCGATATTACACAAAAAATCAGGGAACAGAGAAACGTAGGGATACCAAACTAAAATTATTTACTTGGGACAACGGGAATCCTGGTTTGTTTGGGAACTGATGTTTTGTGGAAATTCGACGGTGTGTATAGGCGTTGAGACGTATTTTGCGTAAACCGCTGACACTCTAACCGATATTACACAAAAAATCAGGGAACAGAGAAACGTTGGGATACCAAACTAAAATTATTAACTTGGGACAACAGGAATCCTGGTTTGTTTGGGAACTGATTTTTTGTAGAAATTCGACGGGGTGTATAGGCGTTGAGACGTATTTTGCGTAAACCGCTGACACTCCAACCGATATTACACAAAAAATCAGGGAACAGAGAAACGTAGGGATACCAAACTAAAATTATTAACTTGGGACAACGGGAATCCTGGTTTGTTTGGGAACTGATGTTTTGTGGAAATTCGACGGGGTGTATAGGCGTTGAGACGTATTTTGCGTAAACCGCTGACACTCCGACCGATATTACACAAAAAATCAGGGAACAGAGAAACGTAGGGATACCACTCTAATTCGGGTACTTTTCAAATTGAAAACTTATGCTAACTTCTTAGTTTCTTCCAGGTGATGGTAGCGCGCTTTGGGATTGCCAAGCAGACTCTGTTGATCGTGATTCTGGTTTTTCCGCTTTCTTTTTTAAAGAGAAGGTGATCCACATTAGTTCAATGTAAAATTATCAACAACGGAAAACGTGGTTTCTCTTGTGATCTGATTGATTGTGGAAACTCGACGGAGTGAATAACCCTTGAAACGCATTTTGCGTCAGCCGTTGACACTCAGACCGTTACTACAGAAGACATCAGGGAACAGAGAAACGTAGGGATACCACTCTAATTGGGATACTCTTCACATCGCACTCTGGTACAGGCAATAGAGTAATGTTAAAATGCTTTTCATCAAGATATTTTCTAAAAGGCAAACTCATACTAACTTTTAGTGCCTTTTTATTTGCACAGGTATAACACTGAGCGGACTCTGCACTCTCTTATTCTTATTTTTCCACTTTTAGTTTTTAAGCAAAGATTAACATTGCTCCAATCCAGATTTACCTGCGCAGACAAGTAAGTAATGTTCTCTAGTATTCTTCCCGTTATATTGTTATTGCCTTACCTAATGTCGTTATAGAGCGAGAACAAGATCGATTGTTATATTCCTTGACTTTCACTCCACTAAACAGGGACAACCATTGGCTTATTCTTGGTCACATGCCCTTGACTAAAAAAAAATGTATCTCGATCGTGATACATTAAGTACTGTACCCCGCCCGGGATACGTGACAGCACGTGATCAAAGCATGGTGGAAAGTGGCGTGACAGCGTTACAGAAGGCGGGAAAAACACGGCCAGATTTCGTTTTGGTGAACTAACACAACAACACAAACATGAAGCCTCAAGCTAAAAAGCAACGATTTTTAAAGTTATCCCACAAGGAAAACAGCAGCTAGTGGAGGAAAAAGATGCAGATAATAATAAGGAAATTACTTTGTAAATCATTCATTCAGTGGTTTTGAGACTTAAATGTGTGTTCCTATAAGTACCGAGTCGACTGTTTTAATTCGCTCCGCTTAACCTTATTCTTTTGTTGCCGTTGCAGTACCTTAAAGTGAAAGTCTAGGAATATAACAAAACACTTAATGTCAGGTACCTCGGGAGACAAGTTAGTTTTGTTTTTCGTTGAGTCCTGATGTTTTCCGAGACGAAGTCGACTCTCGGGAAAACAAAACTAACTGTTTCCCTCGGAATCTGACATTAAGTGTATAATGTTGCCCGCTTTTGGAGTGTTGATAAACCTTATTGATTTTTAAGTATTAGTTCCAATTTATTCTTGCTGGGTCAAAAAGAAGATGTCCACAATTCTTTCCTGAAATTATTAGGAGGACCGTGGAAATCCTGAATTATGACGGGCCTCACACGACTCCCATTCCGCATTGGTTGAACTGTTGTATCTTCAAGTTTTCTAGTTTTGTCGGTACAAGTCTGTCATAATATGACTTTGTAGAAGAGCCATCTATAAATACACAATTTTTGTATCAAGATTTCTCTCAGCAACGGCTGGTTTTCCCTATGATGTCATTTCTCATTAAAATTTTTTAAAATAAAGCGAAGCAAATGCTTTTCCTTGGGTCTCTTTCTTGATTGTCGGTGATTTCCAACAGATTCTTAGCTATCAGTTTATCTGGATAATCTCATACTGCGTCTTTGTTTAAAATTGTTGACATCATCTTCAATTGTTTTCTTAGAAGTGTTTTGTCTGAGTAATCTGAGTAATCTGAGTATAAATATTTGCAATTCCCTTTTGGAACAGCAACCTGAGGCCCGTTAAACTGTCATTTGTACTCACTAGTGCAGATGAGACGTGTACAATGTATATTATTGGCAATACAGCTTGTCAAATAAATTTTAGAGCTTATAATTGCTAAATCGTTATCTTAGATCCGGGATTGAGGTACAGTCTTCAGAGTTATAACAGCTAATGGTTGGATGCTTCCTCGTTCTATGAGGATCTGCAAAAGGACAAGAGTAAGAAAATGGGAGCGAGAGATAAACAAGAAAACAAGGACATCAGTTGCAATGGCAACTCTGAAGCGAAGTAGGTTTATGATTACGTTCATTGCTTAAAGATTTACAGATTTCGCCAAGAAAAAGTGCGGAAAAGCTTACTCAGTGTAAACTCTCTCAAAAGGAGGGCTTATTTTTCCAGTAACTGGAAAAGACCTTGGAGAAGAGGGCCCATTGGAGAGGAATGCTTAATAAATTGATTGTTCAAAAGAAGAGATTGGGACAGTTCTTAGCGAGATAATGGCCTTATTCCCCAAAGCATCAAGCTATCTCCTATAGCCGTACGTGTCTAGGGTCCGTCTTAAACTCTTAGCTGTTCCCAACAAACATGCAAGCTTGCCTTCCTTCCCTCCTTCCTTCCTTCCTTCCTTCCTTCCTTCCTTCCTTCCTTCCTTCCTTCCTTCCTTCCTTCCTTCCTTCCTTCCTTCCTTCCTTCCTTCCTTCCTTCCTTCCTTCCTTCCTTCCTTCCTTCCTTCCTTCCTTCCTTCCTTCCTTCCTTCCTTCCTTCCTTCCTTCCTTCCTTCCTTCCTTCCTTCCTTCCTTCCTTCCTTCCTTCCTTCCTTCCTTCCTTCCTTCCTTCCTTCCTTCCTTCCTTCCTTCCTTCCTTCCTTCCTTCCTTCCTTCCTTCCTTCCTTCCTTCCTTCCTTCCTTCCTTCCTTCCTTCCTTCCTTCCTTCCTTCCTTCCTTCCTTCCTTCCTTCCTTCCTTCCTTCCTCTTCTTCTTCTTATGCATGTGCAAATTACCCTTTGTCTTTTATATCTCATCTAGAAATGTCATCTACATGCCATGGTCACTAGCCTGCCGTTAGAAGGAAACCAAAGCTTAACTGGGGAAGCCACCGTTGTTTTGTCTAACACAATTTTAAAATAAAATGGATTGCTGGTAAGACTTAATTTTATTGTTGTTTTTGTTGTTTTTTTTTTCTCTCCCGGCTTTCAAAAAGTCACAGTTAAACAACATATAGCTAATAGCACAAGTATTGGTTATGTATTCTTAATTTACTTTATTTATTTCGGAATTGCATGCTCTTCTCTGATCCAGGTCGTTAATTGCCATGATTTCTCGCATTGTTCTTCCACCACACCCCTTATGCAGAGTCTGTTGGTAAATGAGACAAGGACAGGATCTCCTGCTGCTTCTGAAAGCTACGGAATTTTGAGTGGAAACTTCGGTAATCTTAGTCCTGCAGAGCACCCTTCAAAGAAAGACATTTTTGTTGGTGCACAACGTTTAGTGACTAACCCTACAACCATGAAGTCTCTAACAGAATTCCTCAATAAGAACAGTTGTTTTGCTTGTAAAGATGATATACGAGCGTGTGAAACGAACTCTGAAGCACTATTGGACAGATTATCTGAAGCGTCTAGATGCTTATTAATATTTCAATAATTCTCTGGCGCTAAAGGTATCTCATTATCCCTTTAACAATTTCAGTAACTCACTGCAACTCAGTCCAGCCCAGGGGACCTTTGAAATGGGGTACAGCTGGCCTGGGGTTTTCCTCCTAGGGGGCAAGTGGACGTACGGGGAGGTTTTTCACCCAGCTGTTGTTCCACGACCCCATTTCATTTAACGTTTACTGAATCTTTGACTGCTAAATATAAGCGTTGAAACTGTTTGCGTTTCGTTAAGTTAATAAATTAAGTTAATCGCAACTGGGTACGAGATTCACTTGACAATGGGAATGTTGTAAAGCTCCCGCAAGGGTCGTGAGTATAGTAGAACCTCGATATAACCAAAGGGCAGGGGACTGGCAAAATTTGTTGGCTAAAACTAGGATTCGTTATATCGAGGTTCTTTTTCATATATTTTACTATTACTTGGGTAAAGAAAGTCCTTCGTTAAACCGAGGACTTCGTTATATAGAGGTTTGTTATATCGAGGTTCTTCTACAGTAGGTTGTGCCCTTTACTTACCATCAGTCTAAGTGGCTATTATCCTGCGTGCTTTGAGGAGTACATAGGTGAAGACTCGGACTATCCTCTAATATCAAAACAGTTTCCCAGCCTTGTCCTAAGCCTCTGTCCTCTGCAAGTATTTCATATCGGATCAGTGGTCAACCAACTGCTTCGTAATGGTTAAAATATAACCTCGCTTGTAAGTATAACGAGTTTCCTTGTTTTCTTGTTTGTTTGTTTGTTTGTTTTTTTGGCCCTCTCTTCTGGAGACACGGCTGGTATGGTCTGCGGAGAACAGTTTTTGTTAGAGCGATTTTCGTATGACCTTGAAATGAAAACGCGCAAACAAAACAGAAACAACAAACGAACGGAAATAGAGTGATTTGATTGGTTTATCGAACGGACATAAACGTGCGTGGCTTTTGGTTGGCTAAGCGAACGCTCGGGTGAAAAAACTTCATGACCGAGAACTTTCTAGAAAACAACCGATACTTCGCTTTGACGTCATACTGCAACACGATTGGCCAATCGAACAATGCCTTCTCCATATTAGGGTTTTCTTTGGCGGGAAAACAAAGAGGCCATGTTTTGATCTTTTCATCCATTGGCTGATAAAACAAATAACGAACACTTATCGAAACCATTTTTCAAGGTCATACGAAAATCGCTCTAACTGCACAGGGCTTTATTTACAAAGAAATTTTTAAAACCTCCCACGTAGGGAGCTTAATCCCACGCGCATTTTGCCGCAAATACTTTTTTATATGCAGCTAGGATAGCCGCAACACAAATTATGGTAAGACAATGTTTTCAAGTGTGTTTCAATTTTTAAAGGACGATTTCAGCAGGGGTACCTCTCTACTTGAAATATCATCACCTGTTTAGTCCAGAAAAGCGTTTTTTTCCCCTAAAATATCATAAAACGAATTTCCTTGGCCTGTTTTACCTAAAATCAGGCGTTTTTTCTTTCTAGAATATCGTAAGACACGTTTTCCTAGCCTATATTACCTAAAATTAACGTCTTTATACTCTACAAAAGTGTTTTTTCCTTTTAGAATATCGTAATACACATCTTCCTGGCCTATTTTACATAAAATAAAAACCTGGAAAAATTGCCACTTTTTCGGCAAAACCATGGACAAACTCCTTTGGAATAATCCCAATTTTTGGACTTCTTGAACTTCGTGTTTTTAACTAACCCCTCTGGGAAAATTTCTAACTTCTTGTTTTTATAATCTAGAAAGACCTCTTTTTCTTTCTAGCGTATCGTGAAATACATCTTCTTACCCTATTTTGCCTTATTTTTGACAAAAACCATGAAGAAACCCATTGGCAAAAATCCCAATGTTTCGACTTTCTTTACTTCTTGTTTTTATAGTCTAGAAAGGCGTTTTTTCTTTCTACAATATCGTGAAACACATTTTCGTGGCCTATAATGCTTCAAAAAAAAAAGGACACCTGGCTAATTTTTGACCAAAACCATGGACTAACCCCTTTCGAAAAATCTAAATTTTTCAACTTTTTCAACTTCTTGTTTTTATAGCCTAGAAAGACGTTTTTTTTGTTCCAGAATATCGTTAAACACATTTCCCTGGACTATATTGCCTAAAAAAAACACTTGTAAAAATTTTTCGACTTTTTGAACTTGTCGTTTTTATAGCCCAGAGAGACGTTTTTTCGTTCTAAAATATCGTAAAACACATTTTCTTGGCCTATATAACCAACAAAAACAAGTTTGAAAAATGGCTATTTTTGGACCAGAACCATGGGTTAACCCCTTTGCAAAAATCTCAATTTTTCGACTTTTTGAACTTGTCGTTTTTATAGCCTAGAAAGACGTTTTCTCATTCTAGAATATTTCAAAACACATATTCTTGGCCTATATTGCCTAAAAACAAAGGTTGGAAAAATGGCCATGTTTGGACCAAAACCATGGGTTAACCCCCTTGGAAAAATCTCAATTTTTCTACTTTCTTAACTTCTTGTTTTTATAGTCTAGAAAAGCGTTTTTTCTTTCTAGAATATCGTAAAACACCTTTTCTTGGCCTATATTACCTAAAACAAAAAGTTGGAAAAATGGCCATGCTTGGACCAAAACCATGGGTTAACCCCTTTAGAAAAATCTCAGTTTTTCGACTTTTTTATCTTCTTGTATTTATAGCCTCGAAAGGCGTTTTTTCGTTCTAGAATATCGTAAAACACTTTTTCTTGGCCTATATTGCCTAAAAAAAAGTTGGAAAAAAATGGCTATTTTTGGACCAAAATCACAGGTTAACCCAATTAAAAAAAATCTCAATATTTCGGCTTTTTGCACTTGTTGTTTTTATAGCCGAGAAAAGCGTTTTTTTTTGTTCCAGAATATTGTTAAACACATTTCCCTGGACTATATTGCCTAAAAAAAGAGATGTAAAATTTTTACGACTTTTTGGACTTGTCGTTTTTATAGCCTAGAAAGACGTTTTTTCGTTCTAAAATATCGTAAAACACATTTTCTTGGCCTATATTACATAAAAAAAAAGTTGGAAAAATGGCCATCTTTGGACCAAAACCATGGGTTAACACCTTTGGAAAAATCTCAATTTTTCGACTTTTTTATGTTCTTGTTTTTATAGCCTAGAAAAGTGTTCTTTCGTCCTAGAATATCGTACAACACATTTTCCTGGACGATATTGCTTTAAAAAAAGTTGGAAAAATGGCTATTTTTTGACCAAAATCACGGGTTAACCCCTTTGAAAAAATCTCAATTTTTCGACTTTTTGAACTTGCTTTTTTTTAATACCCTAGAAACGCGTTTTTTCGTTCTAGAATATCGTCAAACACATATTCCTAACCTATTTTGCCTAAAAAAAAAGGTTGAAAATTGGCTATTTTTGGACCAAATCCCGACCTGTATTGCCTAAAAAACAAGTTTGAACAATGGCTGTTTTGGACAAAAACCATGGGTTAACCCCATTGCAAAAATCGCAACTTTTCCACTTTTGGAACTTGTTGTTTTTATAGCCTAGAAAGGCAGTTTTTCGTTCTAGAATATCGTAAAACACATTTTCTTGGCCTATATTGCCTAAAAGAAAAGGTTGGAAAAATGGCCATGTTTCGACCAAAACCATGGGTTAACCCCTTTGGAAACTTCTCAAATTTTCGACTTTTTAAACTTCTTTTTTATGTAGACTAGAAAGGCGTTTTTTCGTTCTAGAATATCGTAAAAGACATTTTCCTGACCTATATTGCCTAAAGAAACAGTAGGAAAAATGCCCATTTTTGGACCAAAACCATAGGTTAACCCCTTTGGAAAAATGTCAAGTTTTCGACTTTTTTTGAACTTCTTGTTTTTATAGCAGAAAAGGCGTTTCTTCGTTCTAGAATATCGTAAAATATATTTTGCTGGCCTATTCTGCCTAAAACAAAAAAGTTGAAAAAAATGCCCGTTTTTGGACGTAAACCATGGGTTAACCCCTTTGGAAAAATGTAAATTTTCCGACTATTTGAACTTGTTCTTTTATAGCCTAGAAAGGCTTTTTTACGTTCTAAAATATCGTAAAAGACACTTTCCAAGGCTATATTGCTTTAAAATATAAAAGTTGGGAAAATGGCTACTTTTGGACCAAAACCATCGGTTAACCCCTTTGGAAAAATGTCAGTTTTTCGACTTTTTAAACTTCTTGTTTCTATAGCCTAGAAAGGCGTTTTTTTTGTTCTAGAATATCGTAAAAGATATTTTCCTTGCCATTATTGCCTAAAAAAGAAATGTTGGAAAAATACCCGTTTTGAAACAAGACCATGGGTTGACCCCTTTGGAAAGATTTCAATTTTTCGACTTTTTGAACTTGTTCTTTTTATAGCCAAAAAAGGGGTTTTTTTTCTAAAATCTCGTAAAAGACATTTACCAAGGCTATATTACCTTAAAAAAAAAAAGTTGGAAAAAATGGCCCTTTTTCGACCAAAACCTGGGTTAACCCCTTTGGAAAAATGTCACATTTTCGACTTTTTGAACTTCTTGTTTTTTTACCCTAAAAAGGCGTTTTTTTTCGTTCTAGAATATCGTTAAAGACATTTTCCTAACCTATATTGCCTAAAAAAACAGTAGGAAAAATGCCCATTTTTGAACCAAAACCATGGGTTAACCCCTTTGGAAAAATGTCAGTTTTTCGACTTTTTAAACTTCTTGTTTCTATAGCCTAGAAAGGCGTTTTTTTGTTCCAGAATATCATAAAAGACAATTTTCTGGCGTATATTGCCTAAAAAAGAAAAGTTGGAAAAATGGCCATTTTTGGACCAAAACCATGGGTTAACCCCTTTGAAAAAATGTCAATTTTTCGACTTTTTGAAATTGTTGCTTTTATAGCCTAGAAAGGCGTTTTTTTGTTCTAGAATATCATAAAAGACAATTTTCTGGCGTATATTGCCTAAAAAAGAAAAGTTGGACAAATGGCCATTTTTGGATCAAAACCATGGGTTAACCCCTTTGGAAAAATGTGAATTTTTGCGACTTTTTGAACTTTTTGTTTTTATAGCTTAGAAAGTCGTTTTGTCGTTCTAGAATATCGTAAAACACATTTTGCTAAACTATATTGCTTTAAAAAAAAAGTTGGGAAAATGGCCAGTTTTGGACCAAAACCATGGGTTAATACCCTTGAAAAATTTTTAATTTTTCGACTTTTTTAACTTGTTGATTTTATAGCCTAGAAAAGTGTTTTTTCGTTCCAGAATATCTTAAAAGAAATTGTCCTGGCCTTTATTGCCTAAAGGAAAAATGTTGAAAAATGCCCATTTCTGGACCAAAACGTGGGCTTAACCCCTATGGAAAAATGTCAAATTTTTGACTTTAATAACTTTTTTTTTTTTACCCTAAAAAGGCGTTTTTTCTTTCTAGAATATCGTAAAAGACGGTTTTCTGACCTATATTGCCTAAAAAAAAAAAATTTTTAAAAATACCCATTTTTGGACCAAAACCATTTGTTAACCCCTTTGGAGAAACTTCTTGCTTTTATAGCCTAGAAAGGAGTTTTTTTGTTCTAGAATATCGTAAAAGACATTTTCCTGGCCTATATATGCAAAACAAAGTTAAAAAAATGCCCATTTTTAAACATAAACAATGGGTTAACCCCTTTGGAAAAATGTCAAATTTTCGACTTTTTCCACTTGTTGTTTTATAGCCTAGAAATGCGTTTTTTCGTTCTAGAATATTGAAAAGACATTTTCCTGCCCTATATTGCCTGAAAAAAAGTTGGAACAATGGTCATTTTTGGACCAAAACCATGGGTTAACCTGTAGTGTCGTAATTTGTAATAATCATTCCACTTTGTAATACCTCCATAAAATGGCCATTTTTCCAACTTTTTTTTTTAGGCAATATAGGCCAGGAAAATGTCTCTTATCATATTCTAGAACGAAAAAACGCCTTTCTAGGCTATAAAAACAAGAAGTTCAAAAAGTTGAAAAATTGACTTTTCTTCAAAGGGGTTAACCCATGGTTTTGGTCCAAAAATCGCCATTTTTCCAAATCTTTTTTTTTAGGCAATATCGGCCAGGAAAATGTCTTTTATGATATTCTAGGACAAAAAAACGCCTTTCTAGGCTATAAAAACAAGAAGTTTATAAAGTCGAAAAATTGACATTTTTCCAAAGGGGTTAACCCATGGTTTTGGTCCAAAAATGGCCATTTTTCCAACTTTTTTTTTTTAGGCAATATAGGCCAGGAAAATGTCTTTGACGATATTCTAGAGCCAAAAATCGCCTTTCTAGGCTATAAAAACAAGAAGTTGAAAAAGTCGAAAAATTGACATTTTTCCAAAGGGGTTAACCCATGGTTTTGGTCCAAAAATGGCCATTTTTCCAACTTTTTTTTTTTTTAGGTAATATAGGCCGGGAAAATGTCTTTGACGATATTCTAGAGCGAAAAAACGCCTTTCTAGGCTATAAAAACAAGAAGTTCAAAAAGTCGAAAAATTGACATTTTTCCAAAGGGGTTAACCCATGGTTTTGGTCCAACAATGGCCATTTTTCCAACTTCTTTTTTTTAGGCAATATAGGCCAGGAAAATGTCTTTGACGATATTCTAGAGCCAAAAATCGCCTTTCTAGGCTATAAAAACAAGAAGTTCAAAAAGTCGAAAAACTGACATTTTTCCAAAGGGGTTAACCCATGGTTTTGGTCCAAAAATGGCAATTATTCCAACTTTTTTTTTTTTAGGTAATATAGGCCAGGAAAATGTCTTTGACGATATTCTAGAGCTAAAAAACGCCTTTCTAGGCTATAAAAACAAGAAGTTCAAAAAGTCGAAAAATTGACATTTTTCCAAAGGGGTTAACCCATGGTTTTGGTCCAAAAATGGCCATTTTTCCAACTTTTTTTTTTTAGGTAATATAGCCCGGGAAAATGTCTTTGACGATATTCTAGAGCTAAAAAACGCCTTTCTAGGCTATAAAAACAAGAAGTTCAAAAAGTCGAAAAATTGACATTTTTCCAAAGGGGTTAACCCATGGTTTTGGTCCAAAAATGGCCATTTTTCCAACTTTTTTTTTTTAGGTAATATAGGCCGGGAAAATGTCTTTGACGATATTCTAGAGCTAAAAAACGCCTTTCTAGGCTATAAAAACAAGAAGTTCAAAAAGTCGAAAAATTGACATTTTTCCAAAGGGGTTAACCCATGGTTTTGGTCCAAAAATGGCCATTTTTCCAACTTTTTTTTTTTTAGGTAATATAGGCCGGGAAAATGTCTTTGACGATATTCTAGAGCTAAAAAACGCCTTTCTAGGCTATAAAAACAAGAAGTTCAAAAAGTTGAAAAATTGACATTTTTCCAAAGGGGTTAACCCATGGTTTTGGTCCAAAAATGGCCATTTTTCCAACTTTTTTTTTTTTAGGTAATATAGGCCAGGAAAATCTCTTTGACGATATTCTAGAGCTAAAAAACGCCTTTCTAGGCTATAAAAACAAGAAGTTGAAAAAGTCGAAAAATTGACATTTTTCCAAAGGGGTTAACCCATGGTTTTGGTCCAAAAATGGCCATTTTTCCAACTTTTTTTTTTTTAGGTAATATAGGCCGGGAAAATGTCTTTGACGATATTCTAGAGCGAAAAAACGCCTTTCTAGGCTATAAAAACAAGAAGTTCAAAAAGTCGAAAAATTGACATTTTTCCAAAGGGGTTAACCCATGGTTTTGGTCCAACAATGGCCATTTTTCCAACTTCTTTTTTTTAGGCAATATAGGCCAGGAAAATGTCTTTGACGATATTCTAGAGCCAAAAATCGCCTTTCTAGGCTATAAAAACAAGAAGTTCAAAAAGTCGAAAAATTGACATTTTTCCAAAGGGGTTAACCCATGGTTTTGGTCCAAAAATGGCAATTATTCCAACTTTTTTTTTTTTAGGTAATATAGGCCAGGAAAATGTCTTTGACGATATTCTAGAGCTAAAAAACGCCTTTCTAGGCTATAAAAACAAGAAGTTCAAAAAGTCGAAAAATTGACATTTTTCCAAAGGGGTTAACCCATGGTTTTGGTCCAAAAATGGCCATTTTTCCAACTTTTTTTTTTTATGTAATATAGGCCGGGAAAATGTCTTTGACGATATTCTAGAGCTAAAAAACGCCTTTCTAGGCTATAAAAACAAGAAGTTCAAAAAGTCGAAAAATTGACATTTTTCCAAAGGGGTTAACCCATGGTTTTGGTCCAAAAATGGCCATTATTCGAACTTTCTTTTTTTTAGGTAATATAGGCCCGAAAAATGTCTTTCACGATATTCTAGAGCTAAAAAACGCCTTTCTAGGCTATAAAAGCAAGAAGTTCAAAAAGTCGAAAAATTGACATTTTTTCAAAGGGGTTAACCCATGCTTTTGGTCCAAAAATGCCCATTTTTCCAACTTTTTTTTTTTAGGTGATATAGGCCGGGAAAATGTCTTTGACGATATTCTAGAGCTAAAAAACGCCTTTCTAGGCTATAAAAACAAGAAGTTCAAAAAGTCGAAAAATTGACATTTTTCCAAAGGGGTTAGCCCATGGTTTTGGTCCAAAAATGGCCATTATTCCAACTTTTGTTTTTAGGCAATATAGGCCAGGAAAATGTCTTTGACGATATTCTAGAGCTAAAAAACGCCTTTCTAGGCTATAAAAACAAGAAGTTCAAAAAGTCGAAAAATTGACATTTTTCCAAAGGGGTTAACCCATGGTTTTGGTCCAAAAATGGCCATTATTCCAACTTTTGTTTTTAGGCAATATAGGCCAGGAAAATGTCTTTGACGATATTCTAGAGCTAAAAAACGCCTTTCTAGGATATAAAAACAAGAAGTTCAAAAAGTCGAAAAATTGACATTTTTCCAAAGGGGTTAACCCATGGTTTTGGTCCAAAAATGGCCATTTTTCCAACTTTTTTTTTTTAGGCAATATAGGCCAGGAAAATGTCTTTGACGATATTCTAGAGCTAAAAAACGCCTTTCTAGGCTATAAAAGCAAGAAGTTCAAAAAGTCGAAAAATTGACATTTTTCCAAAGGGGTTAACCCATGGTTTTGGTCCAAAAATGGCCATTTTTACAAGTTTTTATTTTTTAGGTAATATAGGCCGGGAAAATGTCCTTGACGATATTCTAGAGCTAAAAAACGCCTGTCTAAGCTATAAAAACAAGACGTTCAAAAAGTCGAAAAATTGACATTTTTCCAAAGGGGTTAACCTATGGTTTTGGTCCAAAAATAGCCATTTTGCCAACTTTTTTTTTTTTAGGTAATATAGGCCAGGAAAATGTCTTTGACGATATTCTAGAGCCAAAAAACGCCTTTCTAGGCTATAAAAACAAGAAGTTCAAAAAGTCGAAAAATTGACATTTTTCCAAAGGGGTTAACCCATGGTTTTGGTCCAAAAATGGCCATTTTTCCAACTTTTTTTTTTTAGGCAATATAGGCCAGGAAAATGTCTTTGACGATATTCTAGAGCTAAAAAACGCCTTTCTAGGCTATAAAAACAAGAAGTTCAAAAAGTCAAAAAATTGACATTTTTCCAAAGGGGTTAACCCATGGTTTTGGTCCAAAAATGGCCATTTTTCCAACTTTTTATTTTAAAGGTAATATAGGCCGGGAAAATGTCTTTGACGATATTCTAGAGCTAAAAAACGCCTTTCTAGGCTATAAAAACAAGAAGTTCAAAAAGTTGAAAAATTGACTTTTCTTCAAAGGGGTTAACCCATGGTTTTGGTCCAAAAATCGCCATTTTTCCAAATCTTTTTTTTTAGGCAATATCGGCCAGGAAAATGTCTTTTATGATATTCTAGGACAAAAAAACGCCTTTCTAGGCTATAAAAACAAGAAGTTTATAAAGTCGAAAAATTGACATTTTTCCAAAGGGGTTAACCCATGGTTTTGGTCCAAAAATGGCCATTTTTCCAACTTTTTTTTTTTAGGCAATATAGGCCAGGAAAATGTCTTTGACGATATTCTAGAGCCAAAAAACGCCTTTCTAGGCTATAAAAACAAGAAGTTCAAAAAGTCGAAAAATTGACTTTTTTCCAAAGGGGTTAACCCATGGTTTTGGTCCAACAATGGCCATTTTTCCAACTTTTTTTTTTTTAGGTAATATAGGCCGGGAAAATGTCTTTGACGATATTCTAGAGCTAAAAAACGCCTTTCTAGGCTATAAAAACAAGAAGTTCAAAAAGTTGAAAAATTGACATTTTTCCAAAGGGGTTAACCCATGGTTTTGGTCCAAAAATGGCCATTTTTCCAACTTTTTTTTTTTTAGGTAATATAGGCCAGGAAAATCTCTTTGACGATATTCTAGAGCTAAAAAACGCCTTTCTAGGCTATAAAAACAAGAAGTTCAAAAAGTCGAAAAATTGACATTTTTCCAAAGGGGTTAACCCATGGTTTTGGTCCAAAAATGGCCATTTTTCCAACTTTTTTTTTTTTAGGTAATATAGGCCGGGAAAATGTCTTTGACGATATTCTAGAGCGAAAAAACGCCTTTCTAGGCTATAAAAACAAGAAGTTCAAAAAGTCGAAAAATTGACATTTTTCCAAAGGGGTTAACCCATGGTTTTGGTCCAACAATGGCCATTTTTCCAACTTCTTTTTTTTAGGCAATATAGGCCAGGAAAATGTCTTTGACGATATTCTAGAGCCAAAAATCGCCTTTCTAGGCTATAAAAACAAGAAGTTCAAAAAGTCGAAAAATTGACATTTTTCCAAAGGGGTTAACCCATGGTTTTGGTCCAAAAATGGCAATTATTCCAACTTTTTTTTTTTTAGGTAATATAGGCCGGGAAAATGTCTTTGACGATATTCTAGAGCTAAAAAACGCCTTTCTAGGCTATAAAAACAAGAAGTTCAAAAAGTCGAAAAATTGACATTTTTCCAAAGGGGTTAACCCATGGTTTTGGTCCAAAAATGGCCATTATTCCAACTTTCTTTTTTTTAGGTAATATAGGCCAGGAAAATGTCTTTGACGATATTCTAGAGCTAAAAAACGCCTTTCTAGGCTATAAAAACAAGAAGTTCAAAAAGTCGAAAAATTGACATTTTTCCAAAGGGGTTAACCCATGGTTTTGGTCCAAAAATGGCCATTTTTCCAACTTTTTATTTTAAAGGTAATATAGGCCGGGAAAATGTCTTTGACGATATTCTAGAGCTAAAAAACGCCTTTCTAGGCTATAAAAACAAGAAGTTCAAAAAGTTGAAAAATTGACTTTTCTTCAAAGGGGTTAACCCATGGTTTTGGTCCAAAAATCGCCATTTTTCCAAATCTTTTTTTTTAGGCAATATCGGCCAGGAAAATGTCTTTTATGATATTCTAGGACAAAAAAACGCCTTTCTAGGCTATAAAAACAAGAAGTTTATAAAGTCGAAAAATTGACATTTTTCCAAAGGGGTTAACCCATGGTTTTGGTCCAAAAATGGCCATTTTTCCATCTTTTTTTTTTTAGGCAATATAGGCCAGGAAAATGTCTTTGACGATATTCTAGAGCCAAAAAACGCCTTTCTAGGCTATAAAAACAAGAAGTTCAAAAAGTCGAAAAATTGACTTTTTTCCAAAGGGGTTAACCCATGGTTTTGGTCCAACAATGGCCATTTTTCCAACTTTTTTTTTTTTAGGTAATATAGGCCGGGAAAATGTCTTTGACGATATTCTAGAGCTAAAAAACGCCTTTCTAGGCTATAAAAACAAGAAGTTCAAAAAGTTGAAAAATTGACATTTTTCCAAAGGGGTTAACCCATGGTTTTGGTCCAAAAATGGCCATTTTTCCAACTTTTTTTTTTTTAGGTAATATAGGCCAGGAAAATCTCTTTGACGATATTCTAGAGCTAAAAAACGCCTTTCTAGGCTATAAAAACAAGAAGTTCAAAAAGTCGAAAAATTGACATTTTTCCAAAGGGGTTAACCCATGGTTTTGGTCCAAAAATGGCCATTTTTCCAACTTTTTTTTTTTTAGGTAATATAGGCCGGGAAAATGTCTTTGACGATATTCTAGAGCTAAAAAACGCCTTTCTAGGCTATAAAAACAAGAAGTTCAAAAAGTCGAAAAATTGACATTTTTCCAAAGGGGTTAACCCATGGTTTTGGTCCAAAAATGGCCATTATTCCAACTTTCTTTTTTTTAGGTAATATAGGCCCGAAAAATGTCTTTCACGATATTCTAGAGCTAAAAAACGCCTTTCTAGGCTATAAAAGCAAGAAGTTCAAAAAGTCGAAAAATTGACATTTTTTCAAAGGGGTTAACCCATGCTTTTGGTCCAAAAATGCCCATTTTTCCAACTTTTTTTTTTTTAGGTGATATAGGCCGGGAAAATGTCTTTGACGATATTCTAGAGCTAAAAAACGCCTTTCTAGGCTATAAAAACAAGAAGTTCAAAAAGTCGAAAAATTGACATTTTTCCAAAGGGGTTAGCCCATGGTTTTGGTCCAAAAATGGCCATTATTCCAACTTTTGTTTTTAGGCAATATAGGCCAGGAAAATGTCTTTGACGATATTCTAGAGCTAAAAAACGCCTTTCTAGGCCATAAAAACAAGAAGTTCAAAAAGTCGAAAAATTGACATTTTTCCAAAGGGGTTAACCCATGGTTTTGGTCCAAAAATGGCCATTTTTCCAACTTTTTTTTTTTTAGGTAATATAGGCCGGGAAAATGTCTTTGACGATATTCTAGAGCTAAAAAACGCCTTTCTAGGCTATAAAAACAAGAAGTTCAAAAAGTCGAAAAATTGACATTTTTCCAAAGGGGTTAACCCATGGTTTTGGTCCAAAAATGGCCATTATTCCAACTTTCTTTTTTTTAGGTAATATAGGCCCGAAAAATGTCTTTCACGATATTCTAGAGCTAAAAAACGCCTTTCTAGGCTATAAAAGCAAGAAGTTCAAAAAGTCGAAAAATTGACATTTTTTCAAAGGGGTTAACCCATGCTTTTGGTCCAAAAATGCCCATTTTTCCAACTTTTTTTTTTTTAGGTGATATAGGCCGGGAAAATGTCTTTGACGATATTCTAGAGCTAAAAAACGCCTTTCTAGGCTATAAAAACAAGAAGTTCAAAAAGTCGAAAAATTGACATTTTTCCAAAGGGGTTAGCCCATGGTTTTGGTCCAAAAATGGCCATTATTCCAACTTTTGTTTTTAGGCAATATAGGCCAGGAAAATGTCTTTGACGATATTCTAGAGCTAAAAAACGCCTTTCTAGGCCATAAAAACAAGAAGTTCAAAAAGTCGAAAAATTGACATTTTTCCAAAGGGGTTAACCCATGGTTTTGGTCCAAAAATGGCCATTATTCCAACTTTTGTTTTTAGGCAATATAGGCCAGGAAAATGTCTTTGACGATATTCTAGAGCTAAAAAACGCCTTTCTAGGCTATAAAAACAAGAAGTTCAAAAAGTCGAAAAATTGACATTTTTCCAAAGGGGTTAACCCATGGTTTTGGTCCAAAAATGGCCATTTTTCCAACTTTTTTTTTTTAGGCAATATAGGCCAGGAAAATGTCTTTGACGATATTCTAGAGCTAAAAAACGCCTTTCTAGGCTATAAAAGCAAGAAGTTCAAAAAGTCGAAAAATTGACATTTTTCCAAAGGGGTTAACCCATGGTTTTGGTCCAAAAATGGCCATTTTTACAAGTTTTTATTTTTTAGGTAATATAGGCCGGGAAAATGTCCTTGACGATATTCTAGAGCCAAAAAACGCCTGTCTAAGCTATAAAAACAAGAAGTTCAAAAAGTCGAAAAATTGACATTTTTCCAAAGGGGTTAACCTATGGTTTTGGTCCAAAAAAAGCCATTTTTCCAACTTTTTTTTTTTTAGGTAATATAGGCCAGGAAAATGTCTTTGACGATATTCTAGAGCCAAAAAACGCCTTTCTAGGCTATAAAAACAAGAAGTTCAAAAAGTCGAAAAATTGACATTTTTCCAAAGGGGTTAACCCATGGTTTTGGTCCAAAAATGGCCATTTTTCCAACTTTTTTTTTTTAGGCAATATAGGCCAGGAAAATGTCTTTGACGATATTCTAGAGCTAAAAAACGCCTTTCTAGGCTATAAAAACAAGCCTTTTTCCAAAGGGGTTAACCCATGGTTTTGGTCCAAAAATGGCCATTTTTCCATCTTTTTTTTTTTAGGCAATATAGGCCAGGAAAATGTCTTTGACGATATTCTAGAGCCAAAAAACGCCTTTCTAGGCTATAAAAACAAGAAGTTCAAAAAGTCGAAAAATTGACTTTTTTCCAAAGGGGTTAACCCATGGTTTTGGTCCAACAATGGCCATTTTTCCAACTTTTTTTTTTTTAGGTAATATAGGCCGGGAAAATGTCTTTGACGATATTCTAGAGCTAAAAAACGCCTTTCTAGGCTATAAAAACAAGAAGTTCAAAAAGTTGAAAAATTGACATTTTTCCAAAGGGGTTAACCCATGGTTTTGGTCCAAAAATGGCCATTTTTCCAACTTTTTTTTTTTTAGGTAATATAGGCCAGGAAAATCTCTTTGACGATATTCTAGAGCTAAAAAACGCCTTTCTAGGCTATAAAAACAAGAAGTTCAAAAAGTCGAAAAATTGACATTTTTCCAAAGGGGTTAACCCATGGTTTTGGTCCAAAAATGGCCATTTTTCCAACTTTTTTTTTTTTAGGTAATATAGGCCGGGAAAATGTCTTTGACGATATTCTAGAGCTAAAAAACGCCTTTCTAGGCTATAAAAACAAGAAGTTCAAAAAGTCGAAAAATTGACATTTTTCCAAAGGGGTTAACCCATGGTTTTGGTCCAAAAATGGCCATTATTCCAACTTTCTTTTTTTTAGGTAATATAGGCCCGAAAAATGTCTTTCACGATATTCTAGAGCTAAAAAACGCCTTTCTAGGCTATAAAAGCAAGAAGTTCAAAAAGTCGAAAAATTGACATTTTTTCAAAGGGGTTAACCCATGCTTTTGGTCCAAAAATGCCCATTTTTCCAACTTTTTTTTTTTTAGGTGATATAGGCCGGGAAAATGTCTTTGACGATATTCTAGAGCTAAAAAACGCCTTTCTAGGCTATAAAAACAAGAAGTTCAAAAAGTCGAAAAATTGACATTTTTCCAAAGGGGTTAGCCCATGGTTTTGGTCCAAAAATGGCCATTATTCCAACTTTTGTTTTTAGGCAATATAGGCCAGGAAAATGTCTTTGACGATATTCTAGAGCTAAAAAACGCCTTTCTAGGCCATAAAAACAAGAAGTTCAAAAAGTCGAAAAATTGACATTTTTCCAAAGGGGTTAACCCATGGTTTTGGTCCAAAAATGGCCATTATTCCAACTTTTGTTTTTAGGCAATATAGGCCAGGAAAATGTCTTTGACGATATTCTAGAGCTAAAAAACGCCTTTCTAGGCTATAAAAACAAGAAGTTCAAAAAGTCGAAAAATTGACATTTTTCCAAAGGGGTTAACCCATGGTTTTGGTCCAAAAATGGCCATTTTTCCAACTTTTTTTTTTTAGGCAATATAGGCCAGGAAAATGTCTTTGACGATATTCTAGAGCTAAAAAACGCCTTTCTAGGCTATAAAAGCAAGAAGTTCAAAAAGTCGAAAAATTGACATTTTTCCAAAGGGGTTAACCCATGGTTTTGGTCCAAAAATGGCCATTTTTACAAGTTTTTATTTTTTAGGTAATATAGGCCGGGAAAATGTCCTTGACGATATTCTAGAGCCAAAAAACGCCTGTCTAAGCTATAAAAACAAGAAGTTCAAAAAGTCGAAAAATTGACATTTTTCCAAAGGGGTTAACCTATGGTTTTGGTCCAAAAAAAGCCATTTTTCCAACTTTTTTTTTTTTAGGTAATATAGGCCAGGAAAATGTCTTTGACGATATTCTAGAGCCAAAAAACGCCTTTCTAGGCTATAAAAACAAGAAGTTCAAAAAGTCGAAAAATTGACATTTTTCCAAAGGGGTTAACCCATGGTTTTGGTCCAAAAATGGCCATTTTTCCAACTTTTTTTTTTTAGGCAATATAGGCCAGGAAAATGTCTTTGACGATATTCTAGAGCTAAAAAACGCCTTTCTAGGCTATAAAAACAAGCCTTTTTCCAAAGGGGTTAACCCATGGTTTTGGTCCAAAAATGGCCATTTTTCCATCTTTTTTTTTTTAGGCAATATAGGCCAGGAAAATGTCTTTGACGATATTCTAGAGCCAAAAAACGCCTTTCTAGGCTATAAAAACAAGAAGTTCAAAAAGTCGAAAAATTGACTTTTTTCCAAAGGGGTTAACCCATGGTTTTGGTCCAACAATGGCCATTTTTCCAACTTTTTTTTTTTTAGGTAATATAGGCCGGGAAAATGTCTTTGACGATATTCTAGAGCTAAAAAACGCCTTTCTAGGCTATAAAAACAAGAAGTTCAAAAAGTTGAAAAATTGACATTTTTCCAAAGGGGTTAACCCATGGTTTTGGTCCAAAAATGGCCATTTTTCCAACTTTTTTTTTTTAGGTAATATAGGCCAGGAAAATCTCTTTGACGATATTCTAGAGCTAAAAAACGCCTTTCTAGGCTATAAAAACAAGAAGTTCAAAAAGTCGAAAAATTGACATTTTTCCAAAGGGGTTAACCCATGGTTTTGGTCCAAAAATGGCCATTTTTCCAACTTTTTTTTTTTTAGGTAATATAGGCCGGGAAAATGTCTTTGACGATATTCTAGAGCTAAAAAACGCCTTTCTAGGCTATAAAAACAAGAAGTTCAAAAAGTCGAAAAATTGACATTTTTCCAAAGGGGTTAACCCATGGTTTTGGTCCAAAAATGGCCATTATTCCAACTTTCTTTTTTTAGGTAATATAGGCCCGAAAAATGTCTTTCACGATATTCTAGAGCTAAAAAACGCCTTTCTAGGCTATAAAAGCAAGAAGTTCAAAAAGTCGAAAAATTGACATTTTTTCAAAGGGGTTAACCCATGCTTTTGGTCCAAAAATGCCCATTTTTCCAACTTTTTTTTTTTTAGGTGATATAGGCCGGGAAAATGTCTTTGACGATATTCTAGAGCTAAAAAACGCCTTTCTAGGCTATAAAAACAAGAAGTTCAAAAAGTCGAAAAATTGACATTTTTCCAAAGGGGTTAGCCCATGGTTTTGGTCCAAAAATGGCCATTATTCCAACTTTTGTTTTTAGGCAATATAGGCCAGGAAAATGTCTTTGACGATATTCTAGAGCTAAAAAACGCCTTTCTAGGCTATAAAAACAAGAAGTTCAAAAAGTCGAAAAATTGACATTTTTCCAAAGGGGTTAACCCATGGTTTTGGTCCAAAAATGGCCATTATTCCAACTTTTGTTTTTAGGCAATATAGGCCAGGAAAATGTCTTTGACGATATTCTAGAGCTAAAAAACGCCTTTCTAGGCTATAAAAACAAGAAGTTCAAAAAGTCGAAAAATTGACATTTTTCCAAAGGGGTTAACCCATGGTTTTGGTCCAAAAATGGCCATTTTTCCAACTTTTTTTTTTTAGGCAATATAGGCCAGGAAAATGTCTTTGACGATATTCTAGAGCTAAAAAACGCCTTTCTAGGCTATAAAAGCAAGAAGTTCAAAAAGTCGAAAAATTGACATTTTTCCAAAGGGGTTAACCCATGGTTTTGGTCCAAAAATGGCCATTTTTACAAGTTTTTATTTTTTAGGTAATATAGGCCGGGAAAATGTCCTTGACGATATTCTAGAGCCAAAAAACGCCTGTCTAAGCTATAAAAACAAGAAGTTCAAAAAGTCGAAAAATTGACATTTTTCCAAAGGGGTTAACCTATGGTTTTGGTCCAAAAAAAGCCATTTTTCCAACTTTTTTTTTTTTACGTAATATAGGCCAGGAAAATGTCTTTGACGATATTCTAGAGCCAAAAAACGCCTTTCTAGGCTATAAAAACAAGAAGTTCAAAAAGTCGAAAAATTGACATTTTTCCAAAGGGGTTAACCCATGGTTTTGGTCCAAAAATGGCCATTTTTCCAACTTTTTTTTTTTAGGCAATATAGGCCAGGAAAATGTCTTTGACGATATTCTAGAGCTAAAAAACGCCTTTCTAGGCTATAAAAACAAGAAGTTCAAAAAGTGGAAAAATTGACATTTTTCCAAAGGGGTTAACCCATGGTTTTGGTCCAAAAATGGCCATTTTTCCAACTTGTTTTTTTTAGGCAATATAGGCCAGGAAAATGTCTTTGACGATATTTTAGAGCTAAAAAACGCCTTTCTAGGCTATAAAAGCAAGAAGTTCAAAAAGTCGAAAAATTGACATTTTTCCAAAGGGGTTAACCCATGGTTTTGGTCCAAAAATGGCCATTTTTACAAGTTTTTATTTTTTAGGTGATATAGGCCGGGAAAATGTCCTCGACGATATTCTAGAGCTAAAAAACGCCTTTCAAGGCTATAAAAACAAGAAGTTCAAAAAGTCGAAAAATTGACATTTTTCCAAAGGGGTGAACCCATGGTTTTGGTTGAAAAATAGCCATTTTTCCAACTTTATTTTTAAAGGCAATATAGGCCAGGAAAATGTCTTTGACGATATTCTAGAGCCAAAAAACGCCTTTCTAAGCTATAAAAACAAGAAGTTCAAAAAGTCGAAAAATTGACATTTTTCCAAAGGGGTTAACCCATGGTTTTGGTCCAAAAATGGCCATTTTTCCAACTTTTTTTTTTTTAGGTAATATAGGCCGGGAAAATGTCTTTGACGATATTCTAGAGCTAAAAAACGCCTGTCTAAGCTATAAAAACAAGAAGTTCAAAAAGTCGAAAAATTGACATTTTTCAAAAGGGGTTAACCCATGGTTTTGGTCCAAAAATGGCCATTATTCCAACTTTCTTTTTTTTAGGTAATATAGGCCCGAAAAATGTCTTTCACGATATTCTAGAGCTAAAAAACGCCTTTCTAGGCTATAAAAGCAAGAAGTTCAAAAAGTCGAAAAATTGACATTTTTTCAAAGGGGTTAACCCATGCTTTTGGTCCAAAAATGCCCATTTTTCCAACTTTTTTTTTTTTAGGTGATATAGGCCGGGAAAATGTCTTTGACGATATTCTAGAGCTAAAAAACGCCTTTCTAGGCTATAAAAACAAGAAGTTCAAAAAGTCGAAAAATTGACATTTTTCCAAAGGGGTTAACCCATGGTTTTGGTCCAACAATGGCCATTTTTCCAACTTTTTTTTTTTTAGGTAATATAGGCCGGGAAAATGTCTTTGACGATATTCTAGAGCTAAAAAACGCCTTTCTAGGCTATAAAAACAAGAAGTTCAAAAAGTTGAAAAATTGACATTTTTCCAAAGGGGTTAACCCATGGTTTTGGTCCAAAAATGGCCATTTTTCCAACTTCTTTTTTTTAGGCAATATAGGCCAGGAAAATGTCTTTGACGATATTCTAGAGCCAAAAATCGCCTTTCTAGGCTATAAAAACAAGAAGTTCAAAAAGTCGAAAAATTGACATTTTTCCAAAGGGGTTAACCCATGGTTTTGGTCCAAAAATGGCAATTATTCCAACTTTTTTTTTTTAGGTAATATAGGCCGGGAAAATGTCTTTGACGATATTCTAGAGCTAAAAAACGCCTTTCTAGGCTATAAAAACAAGAAGTTCAAAAAGTCGAAAAATTGACATTTTTCCAAAGGGGTTAACCCATGGTTTTGGTCCAAAAATGGCCATTATTCCAACTTTCTTTTTTTTAGGTAATATAGGCCCGAAAAATGTCTTTCACGATATTCTAGAGCTAAAAAACGCCTTTCTAGGCTATAAAAGCAAGAAGTTCAAAAAGTCGAAAAATTGATATTTTTTCAAAGGGGTTAACCCATGCTTTTGGTCCAAAAATGCCCATTTTTCCAACTTTTTTTTTTTAGGTGATATAGGCCGGGAAAATGTCTTTGACGATATTCTAGAGCTAAAAAACGCCTTTCTAGGCTATAAAAACAAGAAGTTCAAAAAGTCGAAAAATTGACATTTTTCCAAAGGGGTTAGCCCATGGTTTTGGTCCAAAAATGGCCATTTTTCCAACTTTTTTTTTTTAGGCAATATAGGCCAGGAAAATGTCTTTGACGATATTCTAGAGCTAAAAAACGCCTGTCTAGGCTATAAAAGCAAGAAGTTCAAAAAGTCGAAAAATTGACATTTTTCCAAAGGGGTTAACCCATGGTTTTGGTCCAAAAATGGCCATTTTTACAAGTTTTTATTTTTTAGGTAATATAGGCCGGGAAAATGTCCTTGACGATATTCTAGAGCTAAAAAACGCCTGTCTAAGCTATAAAAACAAGAAGTTCAAAAAGTCGAAAAATTGACATTTTTCCAAAGGGGTTAACCCATGGTTTTGGTCCAAAAATAGCCATTTTTCCAACTTTTTTTTTTTAGGTAATATAGGCCAGGAAAATGTCTTTGACGATATTCTAGAGCCAAAAATCGCCTTTCTAGGCTATAAAAACAAGAAGTTCAAAAAGTCGAAAAATTGACATTTTTCCAAAGGGGTTAACCCATGGTTTTGGTCCAAAAATGGCCATTTTTCCAACTTTTTTTTTTTAGGCAATATAGGCCAGGAAAATGTCTTTGACGATATTCTAGAGCTAAAAAACGCCTTTCTAGGCTATAAAAACAAGAAGTTCAAAAAGTGGAAAAATTGACTTTTTTCCAAAGGGGTTAACCCATGGTTTTGGTCCAAAAATTGCCATTTTTCCAACTTTTTTTTTTTAGGCAATATAGGCCAGGAAAATGTCTTTGACGATATTCTAGAGCTAAAAAACGCCTTTCTAGGTTATTAAAACATGAAGTTCAAAAAGTTGAAAAATTGACATTTTTCCAAAGGGGTTAACCCATGGTTTTGGTCCAAAAATGGCCATTTTTCCAACTTTTTTTTTTTAGGCAATATAGGCCAGGAAAATGTCTTTGACGATATTTTAGAGCTAAAAAACGCCTTTCTAGGCTATAAAAGCAAGAAGTTCAAAAAGTCGAAAAATTGACATTTTTCCAAAGGGGTTAACCCATGGTTTTGGTCCAAAAATGGCCATTTTTACAAGTTTTTATTTTTTAGGTGATATAGGCCGGGAAAATGTCCTCGACGATATTCTAGAGCTAAAAAACGCCTTTCAAGGCTATAAAAACAAGAAGTTCAAAAAGTCGAAAAATTGACATTTTTCCAAAGGGGTGAACCCATGGTTTAGGTTGAAAAATAGCCATTTTTCCAACTTTATTTTTAAAGGCAATATAGGCCAGGAAAATGTCTTTGACGATATTCTAGAGCCAAAAAACGCCTTTCTAAGCTATAAAAACAAGAAGTTCAAAAAGTCGAAAAATTGACATTTTTCCAAAGGGGTTAACCCATGGTTTTGGTCCAAAAATGGCCATTTTTCCAACTTTTTTTTTTTAGGTAATATAGGCCGGGAAAATGTCTTTGACGATATTCTAGAGCTAAAAAACGCCTGTCTAAGCTATAAAAACAAGAAGTTCAAAAAGTCGAAAAATTGACATTTTTCCAAAGGGGTTAACCCATGGTTTTGGTCCAAAAATGGCCATTATTCCAACTTTTGTTTTTAGGCAATATAGGCCAGGAAAATGTCTTTGCCGATATTCTAGAGGTAAAAAACGCCTTTCTAGGCTATAAAAACAAGAAGTTCAAAAAGTGGAAAAATTGACATTTTTCCAAAGGGGTTAACCCATGGTTTTGGTCCAAAAATGGCCATTTTTCCAACTTTTTTTTTTCAGGTAATATAGGCCGGGAAAATGTCTTTGACGATATTCTAGAGCTAAAAAACGCCTGTCTAAGCTATAAAAACAAGAAGTTCAAGAAGTCGAAAAATTGACATTTTTCAAAAGGGGTTAACCCATGGTTTTGGTCCAAAAATGGCCATTTTTCCAACTTTTTTTTTTTTTAGGTAATATAGGCCGGGAAAATGTCTTTGACGATATTCTAGAGCTAAAAAACGCCTTTCTAGGCTATAAAAACAAGAAGTTCAAAAAGTCGAAAAATTGACATTTTTCCAAAGGGGTTAACCCATGGTTTTGGTCCAAAAATGGCCATTTTTCCAACTTTTTTTTTTTAGGCAATATAGGCCAGGAAAATGTCTTTGACGATATTCTAGAGCTAAAAAACGCCTTTCTAGGCTATAAAAACAAGAAGTTCAAAAAGTGGAAAAATTGACATTTTTCCAAAGGGGTTAACCCATGGTTTTGGTCCAAAAATGGCCATTTTTCCAACTTGTTTTTTTTAGGCAATATAGGCCAGGAAAATGTCTTTGACGATATTTTAGAGCTAAAAAACGCCTTTCTAGGCTATAAAAGCAAGAAGTTCAAAAAGTCGAAAAATTGACATTTTTCCAAAGGGGTTAACCCATGGTTTTGGTCCAAAAATGGCCATTTTTACAAGTTTTTATTTTTTAGGTGATATAGGCCGGGAAAATGTCCTCGACGATATTCTAGAGCTAAAAAACGCCTTTCAAGGCTATAAAAACAAGAAGTTCAAAAAGTCGAAAAATTGACATTTTTCCAAAGGGGTGAACCCATGGTTTTGGTTGAAAAATAGCCATTTTTCCAACTTTATTTTTAAAGGCAATATAGGCCAGGAAAATGTCTTTGACGATATTCTAGAGCCAAAAAACGCCTTTCTAAGCTATAAAAACAAGAAGTTCAAAAAGTCGAAAAATTGACATTTTTCCAAAGGGGTTAACCCATGGTTTTGGTCCAAAAATGGCCATTTTTCCAACTTTTTTTTTTTTAGGTAATATAGGCCGGGAAAATGTCTTTGACGATATTCTAGAGCTAAAAAACGCCTGTCTAAGCTATAAAAACAAGAAGTTCAAAAAGTCGAAAAATTGACATTTTTCAAAAGGGGTTAACCCATGGTTTTGGTCCAAAAATGGCCATTATTCCAACTTTCTTTTTTTTAGGTAATATAGGCCCGAAAAATGTCTTTCACGATATTCTAGAGCTAAAAAACGCCTTTCTAGGCTATAAAAGCAAGAAGTTCAAAAAGTCGAAAAATTGACATTTTTTCAAAGGGGTTAACCCATGCTTTTGGTCCAAAAATGCCCATTTTTCCAACTTTTTTTTTTTTAGGTGATATAGGCCGGGAAAATGTCTTTGACGATATTCTAGAGCTAAAAAACGCCTTTCTAGGCTATAAAAACAAGAAGTTCAAAAAGTCGAAAAATTGACATTTTTCCAAAGGGGTTAACCCATGGTTTTGGTCCAACAATGGCCATTTTTCCAACTTTTTTTTTTTTAGGTAATATAGGCCGGGAAAATGTCTTTGACGATATTCTAGAGCTAAAAAACGCCTTTCTAGGCTATAAAAACAAGAAGTTCAAAAAGTTGAAAAATTGACATTTTTCCAAAGGGGTTAACCCATGGTTTTGGTCCAAAAATGGCCATTTTTCCAACTTCTTTTTTTTAGGCAATATAGGCCAGGAAAATGTCTTTGACGATATTCTAGAGCCAAAAATCGCCTTTCTAGGCTATAAAAACAAGAAGTTCAAAAAGTCGAAAAATTGACATTTTTCCAAAGGGGTTAACCCATGGTTTTGGTCCAAAAATGGCAATTATTCCAACTTTTTTTTTTTTAGGTAATATAGGCCGGGAAAATGTCTTTGACGATATTCTAGAGCTAAAAAACGCCTTTCTAGGCTATAAAAACAAGAAGTTCAAAAAGTCGAAAAATTGACATTTTTCCAAAGGGGTTAACCCATGGTTTTGGTCCAAAAATGGCCATTATTCCAACTTTCTTTTTTTTAGGTAATATAGGCCCGAAAAATGTCTTTCACGATATTCTAGAGCTAAAAAACGCCTTTCTAGGCTATAAAAGCAAGAAGTTCAAAAAGTCGAAAAATTGATATTTTTTCAAAGGGGTTAACCCATGCTTTTGGTCCAAAAATGCCCATTTTTCCAACTTTTTTTTTTTTAGGTGATATAGGCCGGGAAAATGTCTTTGACGATATTCTAGAGCTAAAAAACGCCTTTCTAGGCTATAAAAACAAGAAGTTCAAAAAGTCGAAAAATTGACATTTTTCCAAAGGGGTTAGCCCATGGTTTTGGTCCAAAAATGGCCATTTTTCCAACTTTTTTTTTTTAGGCAATATAGGCCAGGAAAATGTCTTTGACGATATTCTAGAGCTAAAAAACGCCTGTCTAGGCTATAAAAGCAAGAAGTTCAAAAAGTCGAAAAATTGACATTTTTCCAAAGGGGTTAACCCATGGTTTTGGTCCAAAAATGGCCATTTTTACAAGTTTTTATTTTTTAGGTAATATAGGCCGGGAAAATGTCCTTGACGATATTCTAGAGCTAAAAAACGCCTGTCTAAGCTATAAAAACAAGAAGTTCAAAAAGTCGAAAAATTGACATTTTTCCAAAGGGGTTAACCCATGGTTTTGGTCCAAAAATAGCCATTTTTCCAACTTTTTTTTTTTTAGGTAATATAGGCCAGGAAAATGTCTTTGACGATATTCTAGAGCCAAAAATCGCCTTTCTAGGCTATAAAAACAAGAAGTTCAAAAAGTCGAAAAATTGACATTTTTCCAAAGGGGTTAACCCATGGTTTTGGTCCAAAAATGGCCATTTTTCCAACTTTTTTTTTTTAGGCAATATAGGCCAGGAAAATGTCTTTGACGATATTCTAGAGCTAAAAAACGCCTTTCTAGGCTATAAAAACAAGAAGTTCAAAAAGTGGAAAAATTGACTTTTTTCCAAAGGGGTTAACCCATGGTTTTGGTCCAAAAATTGCCATTTTTCCAACTTTTTTTTTTTAGGCAATATAGGCCAGGAAAATGTCTTTGACGATATTCTAGAGCTAAAAAACGCCTTTCTAGGTTATTAAAACATGAAGTTCAAAAAGTTGAAAAATTGACATTTTTCCAAAGGGGTTAACCCATGGTTTTGGTCCAAAAATGGCCATTTTTCCAACTTTTTTTTTTTAGGCAATATAGGCCAGGAAAATGTCTTTGACGATATTTTAGAGCTAAAAAACGCCTTTCTAGGCTATAAAAGCAAGAAGTTCAAAAAGTCGAAAAATTGACATTTTTCCAAAGGGGTTAACCCATGGTTTTGGTCCAAAAATGGCCATTTTTACAAGTTTTTATTTTTTAGGTGATATAGGCCGGGAAAATGTCCTCGACGATATTCTAGAGCTAAAAAACGCCTTTCAAGGCTATAAAAACAAGAAGTTCAAAAAGTCGAAAAATTGACATTTTTCCAAAGGGGTGAACCCATGGTTTAGGTTGAAAAATAGCCATTTTTCCAACTTTATTTTTAAAGGCAATATAGGCCAGGAAAATGTCTTTGACGATATTCTAGAGCCAAAAAACGCCTTTCTAAGCTATAAAAACAAGAAGTTCAAAAAGTCGAAAAATTGACATTTTTCCAAAGGGGTTAACCCATGGTTTTGGTCCAAAAATGGCCATTTTTCCAACTTTTTTTTTTTAGGTAATATAGGCCGGGAAAATGTCTTTGACGATATTCTAGAGCTAAAAAACGCCTGTCTAAGCTATAAAAACAAGAAGTTCAAAAAGTCGAAAAATTGACATTTTTCCAAAGGGGTTAACCCATGGTTTTGGTCCAAAAATGGCCATTATTCCAACTTTTGTTTTTAGGCAATATAGGCCAGGAAAATGTCTTTGCCGATATTCTAGAGGTAAAAAACGCCTTTCTAGGCTATAAAAACAAGAAGTTCAAAAAGTCGAAAAATTGACATTTTTCCAAAGGGGTTAACCCATGGTTTTGGTCCAAAAATGGCCATTTTTCCAACTTTTTTTTTTCAGGTAATATAGGCCGGGAAAATGTCTTTGACGATATTCTAGAGCTAAAAAACGCCTGTCTAAGCTATAAAAACAAGAAGTTCAAGAAGTCGAAAAATTGACATTTTTCAAAAGGGGTTAACCCATGGTTTTGGTCCAAAAATGGCCATTTTTCCAACTTTTTTTTTTTTTAGGTAATATAGGCCGGGAAAATGTCTTTGACGATATTCTAGAGCTAAAAAACGCCTTTCTAGGCTATAAAAACAAGAAGTTCAAAAAGTCGAAAAATTGACATTTTTCCAAAGGGGTTAACCCATGGTTTTGGTCCAAAAATGGCCATTTTTCCAACTTTTTTTTTTTAGGCAATATAGGCCAGGAAAATGTCTTTGACGATATTCTAGAGCTAAAAAACGCCTTTCTAGGCTATAAAAACAAGAAGTTCAAAAAGTCGAAAAATTGACTTTTTTCAAAAGGGGTTAACCCATGGTTTTGGTCCAAAAATGGCCATTTTTCCAACTTTCTTTTTTTTAGGTAATATAGGCCGGAAAAATGTCTTTGACGATATTCTAGAGCTGAAAAACGCCTTTCTAGGCTATAAAAAAAAGAAGTTCAAAAAGTCGAAAAATTGACATTTTTCCAAAGGGGTTAACCCATGGTTTTGGTCCAAAAATGGCCATTTTTCCAATTTTTTTTTTTTTAGGTAATATAGGCCGGGAAAATTTCTTTGGCGATATTCTAGAGCCAAAAAACGCCTTTCTAGGCTATAAAAACAAGAAGTTCAAAAAGTGGAAAAATTGACATTTTTCCAAAGGGGTTAACCCATGGTTTTGGTCCAAAAATGGCCTTTTTTCCAACTTTTTCTTTTTTAGGTAATATAGGCCAGGAAAATGTCTTTGACGATATTCTAGAGCCAAAAAACGCCTTTCTAGGCTATAAAAACAAGAAGTTCAAAAAGTCGAGAACTTGACCTTTTTCCAAAGAGGTTAGCCCATGGTTTTGGTCCAAAAATGGCCATTTTTCCAACTTTTTTTTTTAGGCAATATAGGCCAGGAAAATGTCTTTGACGATATTCTAGAGCCAAAAAACGCCTTTCTAGCCTATAAAAACAAGAAGTTCAAGAAGTCGAAAAATTGACATTTTTCCAAAGGGGTTAACCCATGGTTTTGGTCCAAAAATGGCCATTTTTCCAACTTTTTTTTTTTTAGGTAATATAAGCCGGGAAAATGTCTTTGACGATATTCTAGAGCTAAAAAACGCCTGTCTAGGCTATAAAAACAAGAAGTTCAAAAAGTCGAAAAATTGACATTTTTCCAAAGGGGTTAACCCATGGTTTTGGTCCAAAAATGGCCATTTTTCCAACTTTTTTTTTTTAGGCAATATAGGCCGGGAAAATGTCTTTGACGATATTCTAGAGCTAAAAATCGCCTTTCTAGGCTATAAAAACAAGAAGTTCAAAAAGTCGAAAAATTGACATTTTTCCAAAGGGGTTAACCCATGGTTTTGGTCCAAAAATGGCCATTTTTCCAACTTTTTTTTTTTTAGGTAATATATACCGGGAAAATGTCTTTGACGATATTCTAGAGCTAAAAAACGCCTTTCTAGGCTATAAAAACAAGAAGTTCAAAAAGTCGAAAAATTGACATTTTTCAAAAGGGGTTAACCCATGGTTTTGGTCCAAAAATGGCCATTTTTCCAACTTTCTTTTTTTTAGGTAATATAGGCCGGAAAAATGTCTTTGACGATATTCTAGAGCTGAAAAACGCCTTTCTAGGCTATAAAAAAAAGAAGTTCAAAAAGTCGAAAAATTGACATTTTTCCAAAGGGGTTAACCCATGGTTTTGGTCCAAAAATGGCCATTTTTCCAATTTTTTTTTTTTAGGTAATATAGGCCGGGAAAATTTCTTTGACGATATTCTAGAGCCAAAAAACGCCTTTCTAGGCTATAAAAACAAGAAGTTCAAAAAGTGGAAAAATTGACATTTTTCCAAAGGGGTTAACCCATGGTTTTGGTCCAAAAATGGCCTTTTTTCCAACTTTTTCTTTTTTAGGTAATATAGGCCAGGAAAATGTCTTTGACGATATTCTAGAGCCAAAAAACGCCTTTCTAGGCTATAAAAACAAGAAGTTCAAAAAGTCGAAAACTTGACCTTTTTCCAAAGAGGTTAGCCCATGGTTTTGGTCCAAAAATGGCCATTTTTCCAACTTTTTTTTTTAGGCAATATAGGCCAGGAAAATGTCTTTGACGATATTCTAGAGCCAAAAAACGCCTTTCTAGCCTATAAAAACAAGAAGTTCAAGAAGTCGAAAAATTGACATTTTTCCAAAGGGGTTAACCCATGGTTTTGGTCCAAAAATGGCCATTTTTCCAACTTTTTTTTTTTTAGGTAATATAAGCCGGGAAAATGTCTTTGACGATATTCTAGAGCTAAAAAACGCCTGTCTAGGCTATAAAAACAAGAAGTTCAAAAAGTCGAAAAATTGACATTTTTCCAAAGGGGTTAACCCATGGTTTTGGTCCAAAAATGGCCATTTTTCCAACTTTTTTTTTTTAGGCAATATAGGCCGGGAAAATGTCTTTGACGATATTCTAGAGCTAAAAATCGCCTTTCTAGGCTATAAAAACAAGAAGTTCAAAAAGTCGAAAAATTGACATTTTTCCAAAGGGGTTAACCCATGGTTTTGGTCCAAAAATGGCCATTTTTCCAACTTTTGTTTTTTTAGGTAATATATACCGGGAAAATGTCTTTGACGATATTCTAGAGCTAAAAAACGCCTTTCTAGGCTATAAAAACAAGAAGTTCAAAAAGTCGAAAAATTGACATTTTTCCAAAGGAGTCAACCCATGGTTTTGGTCGAAAAATGGCCATTTTTCCAACTTTTTTTTTTTAGGCAATATAGGCCAGGAAAATGTCTTTGACGATATTCTAGAGCTAAAAAACTCCTTTCTAGGCTATAAAAGCAACAAGTTCAAAAAGTCGAAAAATTGACATTTTTCCAAAGGGGTTAACCCATGGTTTAGGTCCAAAAATGGCCATTTTTCCAACTTTTTTTTTTTTAGGTGATATAGGCCGGGAAAATGTCTTTGACGATATTCTAGAGCTGAAAAACGCCTTTCTAGGCTATAAAAACAAGAAGTTCAAAAAGTCGAAAAATTGACATTTTTCCAAAGGGGTTAACCCATGGTTTTGGTCCAAAAATGGCCATTTTTCCAACTTTTTTTTTTTAGGCAATATAGGCCAGGAAAATGTCTTTGACGATATTCTAGAGCCAAAAAACGCCTTTCTAGGCTATAAAAACAAGAAGTTCAAAAAGTCGAAAAATTGACATTTTTCCAAAGGGGTTAACCCATGGTTTTGGTCCAAAAATGGCCATTTTTCCAACTTTTTTTTTTTAGGCAATATAGGCCAGGAAAATGTGTTTGACGATATTCTAGAGCTAAAAAACGCCTTTCTAGGCTATAAAAACAAGAAGTTCAAAAAGTCGAAAAATTGACTTTTTTCAAAAGGGGTTAACCCATGGTTTTGGTCCAAAAATGGCCATTTTTCCAATTTTTTTTTTTTAGGTAATATAGGCCGGGAAAATTTCTTTGACGATATTCTAGAGCCAAAAAACGCCTTTCTAGGCTATAAAAACAAGAAGTTCAAAAAGTGGAAAAATTGACATTTTTCCAAAGGGGTTAACCCATGGTTTTGGTCCAAAAATGGCCATTTTTCCAACTTTTTTTTTTTAGGCAATATAGGCCAGGAAAATGTCTTTGACGATATTCTAGAGCTAAAAAACGCCTTTCTAGGCTATAAAAGCAAGAAGTTCAAAAAGTCGAAAAATTGACATTTTTCCAAAGGGGTTAACCCATGGTTTTGGTCCAAAAATGGCCATTTTTACAAGTTTTTATTTTTTAGGTAATATAGGCCGGGAAAATGTCCTTGACGATATTCTAGAGCTAAAAAACGCCTGTCTAAGCTATAAAAACAAGAAGTTCAAAAAGTCGAAAAATTGACATTTTTCCAAAGGGGTTAACCTATGGTTTTGGTCCAAAAATAGCCATTTTTCCAACTTTTTTTTTTTTAGGTAATATAGGCCAGGAAAATGTCTTTGACGATATTCTAGAGCCAAAAAACGCCTTTCTAGGCTATAAAAACAAGAAGTTCAAAAAGTCGAAAAATTGACATTTTTCCAAAGGGGTTAACCCATGGTTTTGGTCCAAAAATGGCCATTTTTCCAACTTTTTTTTTTTAGGCAATATAGGCCAGGAAAATGTCTTTGACGATATTCTAGAGCAAAAAAACGCCTTTCTAGGCTATAAAAACAAGAAGTTCAAAAAGTGGAAAAATTGACTTTTTTCCAAAGGGGTTAACCCATGGTTTTGGTCCAAAAATTGCCATTTTTCCAACTTTTTTTTTTTAGGCAATATAGGCCAGGAAAATGTCTTTGACGATATTCTAGAGCTAAAAAACGCCTTTCTAGGTTATAAAAACATGAAGTTCAAAAAGTTGAAAAATTGACATTTTTCCAAAGGGGTTAACCCATGGTTTTGGTCCAAAAATGGCCATTTTTCCAACTTTTTTTTTTTAGGCAATATAGGCCAGGAAAATGTCTTTGACGATATTTTAGAGCTAAAAAACGCCTTTCTAGGCTATAAAAGCAAGAAGTTCAAAAAGTCGAAAAATTGACATTTTTCCAAAGGGGTTAACCCATGGTTTTGGTCCAAAAATGGCCATTTTTACAAGTTTTTATTTTTTAGGTGATATAGGCCGGGAAAATGTCCTCGACGATATTCTAGAGCTAAAAAACGCCTTTCAAGGCTATAAAAACAAGAAGTTCAAAAAGTCGAAAAATTGACATTTTTCCAAAGGGGTGAACCCATGGTTTTGGTTGAAAAATAGCCATTTTTCCAACTTTATTTTTAAAGGCAATATAGGCCAGGAAAATGTCTTTGACGATATTCTAGAGCTAAAAAACGCCTTTCTAAGCTATAAAAACAAGAAGTTCAAAAAGTCGAAAAATTGACATTTTTCCAAAGGGGTTAACCCATGGTTTTGGTCCAAAAATGGCCATTTTTCCAACTTTTTTTTTTTAGGTAATATAGGCCGGGAAAATGTCTTTGACGATATTCTAGAGCTAAAAAACGCCTGTCTAAGCTATAAAAACAAGAAGTTCAAAAAGTCGAAAAATTGACATTTTTCCAAAGGGGTTAACCCATGGTTTTGGTCCAAAAATGGCCATTTTTCCAACTTTTTTTTTTTTAGGTAATATAAGCCGGGAAAATGTCTTTGACGATATTCTAGAGCTAAAAAACGCCTGTCTAGGCTATAAAAACAAGAAGTTCAAAAAGTCGAAAAATTGACATTTTTCCAAAGGGGTTAACCCATGGTTTTGGTCCAAAAATGGCCATTTTTCCAACTTTTTTTTTTTAGGCAATATAGGCCGGGAAAATGTCTTTGACGATATTCTAGAGCTAAAAATCGCCTTTCTAGGCTATAAAAACAAGAAGTTCAAAAAGTCGAAAAATTGACATTTTTCCAAAGGGGTTAACCCATGGTTTTGGTCCAAAAATGGCCATTTTTCCAACTTTTTTTTTTTTAGGTAATATATACCGGGAAAATGTCTTTGACGATATTCTAGAGCTGAAAAACGCCTTTCTAGGCTATAAAAACAAGAAGTTAAAAAAGTCGAAAAATTGACATTTTTCCAAAAGGGTTAACCCATGGTTTTGGTCCAAAAATGGCCCTTTTTTTCAACTTTTTTTTTTTTTAGATAATAGAGGCTGGGAAAATGTCTTTGACGATATTCTAGAGCTAAAAAACGCCTTTCTAGGCTATAAAAACAAGAAGTTCAAAAAGTCGAAAAATTGACATTTTTCCAAAGGGGTTAACCCATGGTTTTGGTCCAAAAATGGCCATTTTTCCAACTTTTTTTTTTTAGGCAATATAGGCCAGGAAAATGTCTTTGACGATATTCTAGAGCCAAAAAACGCCTTTCTAGGCTATAAAAACAAGAAGTTCAAAAAGTCGAAAAATTGACATTTTTCCAAAGGGGTTAACCCATGGTTTTGGTCCAAAAATGGCCATTTTTCCACCTTTTTTTTTTTTAGGTAATATAAGCCGGGAAAATGTCTTTGACGATATTCTAGAGCTAAAAAACGCCTGTCTAGGCTATAAAAACAAGAAGTTCAAAAAGTCGAAAAATTGACATTTTTCCAAAAGGGTTAACCCATGGTTTTGGTCCAAAAATGGCCCTTTTTTTCAACTTTTTTTTTTTTGGGGTAATAGAGGCTGGGAAAATGTCTTTGACGATATTCTAGAGCTAAAAATCGCCTTTCTAGGCTATAAAAACAAGAAGTTCAAAAAATGGAAAACTTGACATTTTTCCAAAGGGGTTAACCCATGGTTTTGGTCCAAAAATGGCCATTTTTCCAACTTTTTTTTTTAGGCAATATAGGCCAGGAAAATGTCTTTGACGATATTCTAGAGCCAAAAAACGCCTTTCTAGGCTATAAAAACAAGAAGTTCAAAAAGTCGAAAAATTGACATTTTTCAAAAGGGGTTAACCCATGGTTTTGGTCCAAAAATGGCCATTTTTCCACCTTTTTTTTTTTTAGGTAATATAAGCCGGGAAAATGTCTTTGACGATATTCTAGAGCTAAAAAACGCCTGTCTAGGCTATAAAAACAAGAAGTTCAAAAAGTCGAAAAATTGACCTTTTTCCAAGGGGGTTAACCCATGGTTTTGGTCCAAAAATGGCCCTTTTTTTCAACTTTTTTTTTTTTAGGTAATAGAGGCTGGGAAAATGTCTTTGACGATATTCTAGAGCTAAAAAACGCCTTTCTAGGCTATAAAAACAACAAGTTCAAAAAGTCGAAAAATTGACATTTTTCCAAAGGGGTTAACCCATGGTTTTAGTCCAAAAATGGTCATTTTTCTAACTTTTTTTTTTTAGGCAATATAGGCCAGGAAAATGTCTTTGACGATATTCTAGAGCTAAAAAACGCCTTTCTAGGCTATAAAAACAAGAAGTTCAAAAAGTCGAAAAATTGACATTTTTCCAAAGGGGTTAACCCATGGTTTTGGTCCAAAAATGGCCATTTTTCCAACTTTCTTTTTTTTAGGTAATATAGGCCGGGAAAATGTCTTTGACGATATTCTAGAGCTAAAAAACGCCTTTCTAGGCTATAAAAACAAGAAGTTCAAAAAGTGGAAAAATTGACATTTTTCCAAAGGGGTTAACCCATGGTTTTGGTCCAAAAATGGCCTTTTTTCCAACTTTTTCTTTTTTAGGTAATATAGGCCAGGAAAATGTCTTTGACGATATTCTAGAGCCAAAAAACGCCTTTCTAGGCTATAAAAACAAGAAGTTCAAAAAGTCGAAAAATTGACATTTTTCCAAAGGAGTCAACCCATGGTTTTGGTCGAAAAATGGCCATTTTTCCAACTTTTTTTTTTTAGGCAATATAGGCCAGGAAAATGTCTTTGACGATATTCTAGAGCTAAAAAACTCCTTTCTAGGCTATAAAAGCAACAAGTTCAAAAAGTCGAAAAATTGACATTTTTCCAAAGGGGTTAACCCATGGTTTAGGTCCAAAAATGGCCATTTTTCCAACTTTTTTTTTTTTAGGTGATATAGGCCGGGAAAATGTCTTTGACGATATTCTAGAGCTGAAAAACGCCTTTCTAGGCTATAAAAACAAGAAGTTCAAAAAGTCGAAAAATTGACATTTTTCCAAAAGGGTTAACCCATGGTTTTGGTCCAAAAATGGCCCTTTTTTTCAACTTTTTTTTTTTTAGATAATAGAGGCTGGGAAAATGTCTTTGACGATATTCTAGAGCTAAAAAACGCCTTTCTAGGCTATAAAAACAAGAAGTTCAAAAAGTCGAAAAATTGACATTTTTCCAAAGGGGTTAACCCATGGTTTTGGTCCAAAAATGGCCATTTTTCCAACTTTTTTTTTTTAGGCAATATAGGCCAGGAAAATGTCTTTGACGATATTCTAGAGCCAAAAAACGCCTTTCTAGGCTATAAAAACAAGAAGTTCAAAAAGTCGAAAAATTGACATTTTTCCAAAGGGGTTAACCCATGGTTTTGGTCCAAAAATGGCCATTTTTCCATTTTTTTTTTTTTTAGGTAATATAAGCCGGGAAAATGTCTTTGACGATATTCTAGAGCTAAAAAACGCCTGTCTAGGCTATAAAAACAAGAAGTTCAAAAAGTCGAAAAATTGACATTTTTCCAAGGGGGTTAACCCATGGTTTTGGTCCAAAAATGGCCCTTTTTTTCAACTTTTTTTTTTTTAGGTAATAGAGGCTGGGAAAATGTCTTTGACGATATTCTAGAGCTAAAAAACGCCTTTCTAGGCTATAAAAACAACAAGTTCAAAAAGTCGAAAAATTGACATTTTTCCAAAGGGGTTAACCCATGGTTTTAGTCCAAAAATGGTCATTTTTCTAACTTTTTTTTTTTAGGCAATATAGGCCAGGAAAATGTCTTTGACGATATTCTAGAGCTAAAAAACGCCTTTCTAGGCTATAAAAACAAGAAGTTCAAAAAGTCGAAAAATTGACTTTTTTCCAAAGGGGTTAACCCATGGTTTTGGTCCAAAAATGGCCATTTTTCCAACTTTCTTTTTTTTAGGTAATATAGGCCGGGAAAATGTCTTTGACGATATTCTAGAGCTAAAAAACGCCTTTCTAGGCTATAAAAACAAGAAGTTCAAAAAGTCGAAAAATTGACATTTTTCCAAGGGGGTTAACCCATGGTTTTGGTCCAAAAATGGCCATTTTTCCAACTTTTTTTTTTAGGCAATATAGGCCAGGAAAATGTCTTTGACGATATTCTAGAGCCAAAAAACGCCTTTCTAGGCTATAAAAACAAGAAGTTCAAAAAGTCGAAAAATTGACATTTTTCCAAAGGGGTTAACCCATGGTTTTGGTCCAAGAATGGCCATTTTTCCAACTTTTTTTTTTTAGGCAATATAGGCCGGGAAAATGTCTTTGACGATATTCTAGAGCCAAAAAACGCCTTTCTAGGCTATAAAAACAAGAAGTTCAAAAAGTCGAAAAATTGACATTTTTCCAAAGGGGTTAACCCATGGTTTTGGTCCAAGAATGGCCTTTTTTCCAACTTTTTTTTTTTAGGCAATATAGGCCAGGAAAATGTCTTTGACGATATTCTAGAGCCAAAAAACACCTTTCTTGGCTATAAAAACAAGAAGTTCAAAAAGTCGAAAAATTGACATTTTTCCAAAGGAGTCAACCCATGGTTTTGGTCGAAAAATGGCCATTTTTCCAACTTCTTTTTTTAGCAATATAGGCCAGGAAAATGTCTTTGACGATATTCTAGAGCTAAAAAACTCCTTTCTAGGCTATAAAAGCAACAAGTTCAAAAAGTCGGAAAATTGACATTTTTCCAAAGGCGTTAACCTATGGTTTAGGTCCAAAAATGGCCATTTTTCCATCTTTTTTTTTTTTAGGTGATATAGGCCGGGGAAATGACTTTGACGATATTCTAGAGCTGAAAAACGCCTTTCTAGGCTATAAAAACAAGAAGTTCAAAAAGTCGAAAAATTGACATTTTTTAAAAGGGGTTAACCCATGGTTTTGGTCCAAAAATGGCCATTTTTCCAATTTTTTTTTTTTTTAGGTAATATAGGCGGGAAAATGTCTTTGACGATATTCTAGAGCCAGAAAACGCCTTTCTAGGCTATAAAAACAAGAAGTTCAAAAAGTTGAAAAATTGACATTTTTCCAAAGGGGTTAACCCATGGTTTTGGTCCAAAAATGGCCATTTTTCCAATTTTTTTTTTTTTTGGCAATATAGGCCAGGAAAATGTCTTTGACGATATTCTAGAGCCAAAAAACGCCTTTCTAGGCTATAAAAACAAGAAGTTCAAAAAGTCGAAAAATTGACATTTATCCAAAGAGGTTAAACCCATGGTTTTCGTCCAAAAATGGCCATTTTTCCAACTTTTTTTTTTAGGCAATATAGGCCAGGAAAATGTCTTTGACGATATCCTAGAGCCAAAAAACGCCTTTCTAGGCTATAAAAACAAGAAGTTCAAAAAGTCGAAAAATTGACATTTTTCCAAAAGGGTTAACCCATGGTTTTGGTCCATAAATGGCCCTTTTTTTCAACTTTTTTGTTTTTAGGTAATAGAGGCTGGGAAAATGTCTTTGACGATATTCTAGAGCTAAAAAACGCCTTTCTAGGTTATAAAAACAAGAAGTTCAAAAAGTCGAAAACTTGACCTTTTTCCAAAGAGGTTAGCCCATGGTTTTGGTCCAAAAATGGCCATTTTTCCAACTTTTATTTTTTAGGCAATATAGGCCAGGAAAATGTCTTTGACGATATTCTAGAGCCAAAAAACGCCTTTCTAGGCTATAAAAACAAGAAGTTCAGAAAGTCGAAAAATTGACATTTTTCCAAAGGGGTTAACCCATGGTTTTGGTCCAAAAATGGCCATTTTTCCAACTTTTTTTTTTTTAGGTAATATAAGCCGGGAAAATGTCTTTGACGATATTCTAGAGCTAAAAAACGCCTGTCTAGGCTATAAAAACAAGAAGTTCAAAAAGTCGAAAAATTGACATTTTTCCAAAGGGGTTAACCCATGGTTTTGGTCCAAAAATGGCCATTTTTCCAACTTTTTTTTTTTTAGGTAATATATACCGGGAAAATGTCTTTGACGATATTCTAGAGCTAAAAAACGCCTTTCTAGGCTATAAAAACAAGAAGTTCAAAAAGTCGAAAAATTGACATTTTTCCAAAGGGGTTAGCCCATGGTTTTGGTCGAAAAATGGCCATTTTTCCAACTTCTTTTTTTAGGCAATATAGGCCAGGAAAATGTCTTTGACGATATTCTAGAGCTAAAAAACTCCTTTCTAGGCTATAAAAGCAACAAGTTCAAAAAGTCGAAAAATTGACATTTTTCCAAAGGGGTTAACCCATGGTTTAGGTCCAAAAATGGCCATTTTTCCATCTTTTTTTTTTTTAGGTGATATAGGCCGGGAAAATGTGTTTGACGATATTCTAGAGCATAAAAACGCCTTTCTAGGCTATAAAAACAAGAAGTTCAAAAAGTCGAAAAATTGACATTTTTCCAAAAGGGTTAACCCATGGCTTTGGTCCAAAAATGGCCCTTTTTTTCAACTTTTTTTTTTTTAGGTAATAGAGGCTGGGAAAATGTCTTTGACGATATTCTAGAGCTAAAAAACGCCTTTCTAGGCTATAAAAACAAGAAGTTCAAAAAGTCGAAAAATTGACATTTTTCCAAAGGGGTTAACCCATGGTTTTGGTCCAAAAATGGCCATTTTTCCAACTTTTTTTTTTTTAGGTGATATAGGCCGGGAAAATGTCTTTGACGATATTCTACAGCCAGAAAACGCCTTTCTAGGCTATAAAAACAAGAAGTTCAAAAAGTCGAAAAATTGACATTTTTCCAAAGGGGTTAACCCATGGTTTTGGTCCAAAAATGGCCATTTTTCCAACTTTTTTTTTTTAGGCAATATAGGCCAGGAAAATGTCTTTGACGATATTCTAGAGCTAAAAAACGCCTTTCTAGGCTATAAAAACAAGAAGTTCAAAAAGTCGAAAAATTGACTTTTTTCCAAAGGGGTTAACCCATGGTTTTGGTCCAAAAATGGCCATTTTTCCAACTTTCTTTTTTTTAGGTAATATAGCCCGGGAAAATGTCTTTGACGATATTCTAGAGCTAAAAAACGCCTTTCTAGGCTATAAAAACAAGAAGTTCAAAAAGTCGAAAAATTGACATTTTTCCAAGGGGGTTAACCCATGGTTTTGGTCCAAAAATGGCCATTTTTCCAACTTTTTTTTTTAGGCAATATAGGCCAGGAAAATGTCTTTGACGATATTCTAGAGCTAAAAAACGCCTTTCTAGGCTATAAAAACAAGAAGTTCAAAAAGTCGAAAAATTGACATTTTTCAAAAGGGGTTAACCCATGGTTTTGGTCCAAGAATGGCCATTTTTCCAACTTTTTTTTTTTAGGCAATATAGGCCGGGAAAATGTCTTTGACGATATTCTAGAGCCAAAAAACACCTTTCTTGGCTATAAAAACAAGAAGTTCAAAAAGTCGAAAAATTGACATTTTTCCAAAGGGGTTAACCCATGGTTTTGGTCCAAAAATGGCCATTTTTCCAACTTTTTTTTTTAGGCAATATAGGCCAGGAAAATGTCTTTGACGATATTCTAGAGCCAAAAAACACCTTTCTTGGCTATAAAAACAAGAAGTTCAAAAAGTCGAAAAATTGACATTTTTCCAAAGGGGTTAACCCATGGTTTTGGTCCAAAAATGGCCATTTTTCCAACTTTTTTTTTTAGGCAATATAGGCCGGGAAAATGTCTGTGACGATATTCTAGAGCCAAAAAACACCTTTCTTGGCTATAAAAACAAGAAGTTCAAAAAGTCGAAAAATTGACATTTTTCCAAAGGGGTTAACCCATGGTTTTGGTCCAAAAATGGCCATTTTTCCAATTTTTTTTTTTTTTAGGTAATATAGGCCGGGAAAATGTCTTTGACGATATTCTAGAGCTAAAAAACGCCTTTCTAGGCTATAAAAACAAGAAGTTCAAAAAGTCGAAAAATTGACATTTTTCCAAAGGGGTTAACCCATGGTTTTGGTCCAAAAATGGCCATTTTTCCAACTTTTTTTTTTTTAGGTAATATATACCGGGAAAATTTCTTTGACGATATTCTAGAGCTAAAAAACGCCTTTCTAGGCTATAAAAACAGGAAGTTCAAAAAGTCGAAAAATTGACATTTTTCCAAAGGGGTTAACCCATGGTTTTGGTCCAAAAATGGCCTTTTTTTCAACTTTTTCTTTTTTAGGTAATATAGGCCGGGAAAATGTCTTTGACGATATTCTAGAGCTAAAAAACGCCTTTCTAGGCTATAAAAACAAGAAGTTCAAAAAGTCGAAAAATTGACCTTTTTCCAAAGAGGTTAGCCCATGGTTTTGGTCCAAAAATGGCCATTTTTTCAACTTTTTTTTTTTAAGCAATATAAGCCAGGAAAATGTCTTTGACGATATTCTAGAGCTAAAAAACGCCTTTCTAGGCTATAAAAACAAGAAGTTCAAAAAGTGGAAAAATTGACATTTTTCCAAAGGGGTTAACCCATGGTTTTGGTCCAAAAATGGCCATTTTTCCAACTTTTTTTTTTTAAGGTAATATAAGCCGGGAAAATGTCTTTGACGATATTCTAGAGCTAAAAAACGCCTGTCTAGGCTATAAAAACAAGAAGTTCAAAAAGTCGAAAAATTGACATTTTTCCAAAGGGGTTAACCCATGGTTTTGGTCCAAAAATGGCCATTTTTCCAACTTTTTTTTTTTTAGGTGATATAGGCCGGGAAAATGTCTTTGACGATATTCTAGAGCTAAAAAACGCCTTTCTAGGCTATAAAAACAAGAAGTTCAAAAAGTCGAAAAATTGACATTTTTCCAAAGGGGTTAACCCATGGTTTTGGTCCAAAAATGGCCATTTTTCCAACTTTTTTTTTTTAGGCAATATAGGGCAGGAAAATGTCTTTGACGATATCCTAGAGCCAAGAAACGTCTTTCTAGGCTATAAAAACAAGTAGTTCAAAAAGTCGAAAAATTGACATTTTTCCAAAGGGGTTAACCCATGGTTTTGGTCCAAAAATGGCCATTTTTCCAACTTTTATTTTTTTAGGTAATATAGGCCGGGAAAATGTCTTTGACGATATTCTAGAGCTAAAAGCGCCTTTCTAGGCTATAAAAACAAGAAGTTCAAAAAGTCGAAAAATTGACATTTTTCCAAAGGGGTTAACCCATGGTTTTGGTCCAAAAATGGCCATTTTTCCAACTTTTTTTTTTTTAGGTAATATAGGCCGGGAAAATGTCTTTGACGATATTCTAGAGCCAAAAAACGCCTTTCTAGGCTATAAAAACAAGAAGTTCAAAAAGTCGAAAAATTGACATTTTTCCAAAGGGGTTAACCCATGGTTTTGGTCCAAAAATGGCCATTTTTTCAACTTTTTTTTGTAGGCAATATAGGCCAGGAAAATGTCTTTTATGATATTGTAGAACGAAAAAAACCCCTTTCCTGGCTTTAAAAACAGGAATGCCCATTTTTAGACCAAAACCATGGGTTAACCCTTTTGGAAAAATGTCAATTTTTCGACTTTTTGCTCTTGTTGTTTTTATACCCTAGACTAGGCGTAGGAAGCAAAGATTATGACGTGATCTCATTGCTTAATTGGACAGGAATTTTATTTTCCTTGCGTTTTTTACTATTGTTGACATTTTTATTACAAGAAGTTAAAAGGTGCACACCTGTTTTAGGATAATCTCCATGAACAATTATAACTCCTAAAACATAAAATTAATGCTGTTTACCTGGGTTAATGCATGACAAGTAATTTCATTTTTCGAATCTAAGCCCAAAATTTCTATAATATGCTAAGTGAGAATAGGAAGCAATGTCTTATCTTGCTTGATACTGAACTTTAATACCAGCACAGTGTGTATGTATGGTTATCCAAGGACTATGTCCTTCACATGCTCTTGACGGTCTTGACAATGGTTTTGGCACCAATCCCATAATGATCTATCAAAACATCTCCGGGGCCACTACGCGGGATCTCTCTCACGGCTAATGTCTCCACAATCACCTCCTTCTCCTTTGCCACAACAGCAATAACAGCCTCACCAAGACCACCTAAGCAAAGACAAAAAAATAAGTGTGACTTCTTAAATGAAAGCTGATGAGCAGTGCTTTCCTGTGGTACTCCTTGCTATCTTGAGCAAGGTGACTCCATCTTTTGAGTCTGGACAAACCTGTAAGGTGTAACCATTTAAATGAAAGTTACTGAGCAGTACATTCTTGTGATTGACCTATGACTTCCAGTGGCGGATCCACGGGAGGGGGTCCGCCTTATTTTGAGACCAAACTGAGGCCTGAAGAACTGAAAAAAAATAATTTTGGAGACCAGCCCCCCCCCTTATCTAAGGGATATTCATTTCGTACAGAAGAAGTGGGAAGAAGTTGATAAAATATCAAGCAAATTCATCTTGTGTGATCATGTCCGTAATTCTCATGACCAATCTGTTTTATAAAGCATTGATATTACAAGCGGAAATTTGATGTTGATAACTCTTAGGGCTTAAAGGGTTAAGAAACATACATAACATACCTTCAGGATAATGATCCTCTACAGTGAGTATTTTCCCACCACAAGCCTTGGCATGTTGTATGATGGCTTCCTTGTCAATTGGCTTCATGGTGAAGAGATCCATGACCCGAATGTTGATGTTCTCCTTTTCAAGTTCTTTAGCGGCTTCAATTGCTTCAATCAGTGTAACACCAGCTCCAATAACTAGTACTGAATCTTTATCACTCTCACGAACAATCTACAGCCAACAAAGCGAGTGCTGTAAGCTAAGCTTATCCAGGAGGTAAGTGTTGGCGTAGAAAAAAACACTAAAGGACTCTCAATCGGCCATTCAAGCCCGGGAATGTAGTCCCTTAAATTTCTGATAGGTGTGTGGCGCTTAGGGTGTTAAATTCTGTACCTCTCTGATAAGTCGCCCTTTGCTGGGGAAGAAAGTTATTATGCCCCCTCCCCCCTTGTCTTTAAGCCCCCCTTTTCCCTCTTCTTTTTTAAAATGATAGACTGTATTTTTCAATCACAACTCTAACACTTCATGAGGACTGATCCGGTATGGCTTATTCATATTCTGAAAGTTTATATTTGCTAGTTGCATTTTTTGCTGCATGACCTTTAGCTTTAAGTGCCTTTTGCATTCTGGCTTTTATTGAGAATTTAGACCATCATCTTTGCTAAATTAAATAAGCCCCCTCCCTATTAAGTCCCCCTTCAAACGTGGTTTAGGAAATAAGCCCCCCGGGGGCTTAACAGAAGATTCATTACAAATTATTGCATGAGGCTGAGTATCATCTGGAGAATTATGGAGATCAAAGAGGGTGTGAAGAGGTAGGCTGAAGTAGATAACACCCTCCTCGATATCCGTAATTCTTCAGATAATACGAAAGCCAAATTCAATAATTGTTTTATTATTCATTCAAAATAATTCCTAGTTTAAAAACAAGCTAAAGCATGCTTACCTCCATTGATGTTAAGTTTATCGTCAATAGTGCATGTTTATCGGCAAGTTTAGGAAATAAAGGGTTGTTCAGGTGAACAGCAGGTGTCGAGTTGTCTTTTGCTGTTCTTGCTATGCTTTTAGCAAATAGTTCGCCTATTTCTTACTCTTGAAACAAGTGAAATGTTCTGCCATGTACTAGTCACAACTTTGTCCCCTGGTCTTCTCGGTTAACATTTCAATAATCTGGCAATTTTGCTGCACTTTTGACATCATTTTTTACACATCGCAAAATTCTTCCACGTTTGGTTGACAATAGCTTGTTATGATGGAATTATGCATGGGGTTTTACCCAATCAGAAAAGGAGAAAAATTTGAATGAATAATGATAGTTATTATTATTATTATTACTATTACTGTTATCCTCATTATTATATTTAATTTCCTTTTTTTAGCTAGAATACGTTTACCCCAGAACATTGTTCTTTAATTGATATGAACTGTTTTCAATTCCAGTAATTCTTTTTTAACTGAATGATTTTTTTTTAAATCAAAACTAATTTAATCAAAAGGAATTGTAAAAAGTGCTTTGACTGAATAGTTTTTTAAAGCAAAATTAATTATAATAGGATTTTAAAGTCAGCTTTGTTATTAATAAAAGAATTATTATTATTATCAGTTATTTAATAATTTTATTAGTTATTATTTTTGACAGACTGGCTTTTCAAAAATTTTTTTTTACTGGTTTCTGCTTCATTTTTGATTAATAACATGGGCAAAACGTAAAAAAAAAACCATGCTGTTTTATGAAAGTTAGAGGGTATTGTTTAAAGAATTCTGTGTTTCTTTGGAGAATGTGCAAGGTGCATAACTTTTTGAGACAATTTTATCATTTGGTTCTTTTTTGTTGCTGCATTTTGATCACGTGATGGCAGTGCTCTTTTTCAAATTCTCATGTTTACAAAATTTGGCAGGTGAAATGTTTTATTTCTAAAATGACAAACACTTGGTTGCCCCTATTATACTACTACATGAGAAATTTCTGCAATTTGATTGGCTTAGAGCAATGGTATTTCAGCTTAATTTGAAATACCTACATGTGAAAATTCCAAAACCTTTGCGGGTTGTAGTATAACCAAATAATAGCAAGAGTGGTATGTGATATTGGCATAAATACCACTTGTGATATTTCAAAATTGTCTCAAATTTCACTTGCCTAATGGCTCATAAAATGACATAATATAACAATTTCGAAATATCGCTCATGGTATTTTATGCCAAATATCACTTCAAATCATGCTATTACCTATACCAAAAACGTCATTAAGGTCTATAGCTGCAACATGAAACTTCGTTACTTGTAAAATCCAGTGCATTGAAATTATTGCTGAAGGGGTCAAGCACTGAGAAAATGGCATCCATTTCCTTCAGATTTAGCAGATCAAGAATTGAACTAGAGTGATCCCCTTGTTCTCTTTTCCCTGATAATGTCGTTGATGGGCAAAAGCTACAATTTCAAGTTTTTAATTTTTGACAGTAGTGTAAGGCCTTGCTTGAACTTCAATATTGTTTTTTAAAATGCTACTGAAAGACCACATACAAAGGCTGTCCTCCATGCATTGTTCAACACAACTGCCACCTCAAAAACAAAAGATGATCTCTCCAGTCTTACCTTGGCTTTGCCAATCTCAAATTGTTCATCATTCTTGTAGACAACAGGTGTATTTCCTCGAGTAGCACGGATGAAGGTCATATCCTTGTAGTTAGCTGCCAGCTCAACAGCGCGTTCACATGAGACAGCATCACTTGGGTAAAACACCACACAGTTTGGAATGGAACGGAACATGCCAATGTCCTCTAAAGCCATCTGGGAAGGCCCGTCCACACCTGATCATGAACCAATTAAGACAGACATAAGCATGTTTCTTCACCACATGGTTACTAAAACACAATAATTTTATTAAAACCTGAAAAGCAGGTATTATCTTAAATTCTACATAGGTTGACGGCGAATGATTTTATGAATGCCAGGGAGTACCCTAGGTTAAGGGTATAACCCATTATACAGTTCAAGGGTGTACATTAATGTTGTCTTAGGGTTTTTCTTCATTTAGATCAAGAGTGTCACCCAAAATACTGTAGTTCAAGTTAGTATGCAATGTAGGTTTACAAGCAAGTGACCTAATCCAGGGGGGGGGGGGAGGGGCAACTCCTGGGAATTCTAGTTGGGGGTGTGCTGCCCAGTTCTCCAAATCCTGACCCTATTTTAGACCAAAAAATGTCATTTTCCACACACGTTTTCAGACCTGGCCTCTAGAATCCAAACCCATTTTCAGACCTGGAGGACGTCATAAAATACCATATTCATGTTCACTGAGATTCGAACGCCAACAAGAACATTTCTTAAAATTCATTTCGAATTTGCATATTATGGGTTTATCTCTTATTGATTTGGAACCATTGACAAATATGTTCATACACCACCGTAGCTCCCTCGAAAACTATACTCAGTTCCAGACCAAAATGCGCAAAGTCTATACCTGGCGGCACATACCTATATGGCTTGTATAAGGGAGTACCCCCCTCCCCCAGACCTAATGTAGCTCAAGAATGTGCCCCGATGTACACAGCTTCATAGTGTCTCAATTTATTTCAATGGTCTACCCAAGATAAATAATTTATCAAACGCAGAAATCAATCCCCATGCGTTTAAGCTCACTCAGGAATCCAAGAGGTACAAAATGCTCTTGTCTAGCTTAATGTGAGCCAACAACAGTTCACACATGCAGCCCACACAGTCAACTCTTGCACTGCACAAACCTTGCTAGCATAGGAGTCCCAAGAATATGGACAGTGGCAAAATTCTGGGCTAAAATTAGTTACAGATTTTGTCTGAAATTAACTTCTACCATTACTTTTGCTGTTGCCAACACTAACTTGCTAACCCAAGGGTGTCCACAATTACAAGAGCTCACTGTACCTATTTTTAGCTGGAAGCTGGCCTGTTACTGGCCCCTACATTATGTTGCTGCCTACCCATATATTTGAGATTCTTTCAGTTTGAGCAGGGACATAACAATACTTGTCAAATTTCATTGAATCATTAAACCGAAACTGAGGATTTTTCATGTCACGCCTTCTCAACTGACTTGTCGTCTAACTTATCCCTGTGTATACTTTTTCTCTTCTTCCCCAGTGTTGAGAGCCCTTTTTATTCGCAAATCCATAATACCTGAACAAATATTGGAGATGACATAATGTGAAAAGTGTTTCAACAAATGTGATGAGTATTATTGTAGCCTGTACACAGACATTGTTTTATTTTTCTTTTCATTCTTTTTGAAAACATCGGGGAGCGTGCAAGAACAAGCACAGAGGGCGAGAAAGAAAAATAAAGACCATCTATTTTCTTCTTCCCCCACCCCTACCCCCTTCCTTTGGCGGTCAATAAATTCCCCACGGCTTTTATTTTTTAATGAACTTTGAAGAGAAAATAGAGGGACTGTGAACAGGCTACAAGTATTGTAGTCACTTATAGTGAGTAATACAGAGTGCCAGACATGAGAAACTTCACTAGAACCAATGGGAAAAGAAAGCCCATCACAATTTTTCCCAGAAAAATCTTTCTTACTTTAAGGAAAAACATACCGATTGAAACACCACAGTGAGATCCACAGAAGTTAGCTGAGGTCTGTGAAACTGCTGCCATTCTCAAGTGATCAAAGGTACGTGTAAAGAATGCCGCAAATGTGCTGGAGAAGGTGATGGCACGACCCCGAGCAGCACAACCCATGGCCACTCCCACCATGTTCTGCTCTGCTACAAAACACTCAATGTGTCTTCCAGGGAAGGCCTTTCTGTAATCCAAAGAGTATGTGGAGTTCTTGGTGTCTCCATCCAGAGCAATAACCCGGTCACAAGTCTTGCCCAGTTTGATAAGACCATTGGCATATGCCTTGCGCACAGCAACCTGGAATGTTGAAAAAGTGCACGGATAAAGGGTTCTTTGTTGTACTAGCTGATTCTACCTTTCTGAATCACTGGAATCATTCAAACAATCTTACAGTGCGACCACACAAACCGAGGCCACCCAGACAAAATTTTGAGACAAATTTTGATATTAGCCAATCACAAGTCAAGATCTAAACAATGAAACTGCGCATAATTTTGTACTCAGAGCCAGTTCAACTTATACATTGTGAACCATTTTTCTAAAGGATATAAAAAATAAGGAATTGTGACGTTTGTCTAAATCAACCTGAAACTGTTTTTAATTTACAATGTCTGGGTTTGCCAGAATCAAAGCCAACAGTAAGGAATTAATTTTGAAATTTTTGTCTGGGTGGCCTCGGTACGAGTAGTCACACTGTAAAGACATTGGATACAACTTAAGCACTTCTGCTACAAGATGTAAATTTTTAGGCACACTGCCAAAATTTTAGGCGCACAGCTGACAGTTTTAGCAGCACAGCTTATAATGTTGGGAACATCCATTTCAAAAGTGAGACAAATATCAGCAATTTACACCCCAAAGCGAGAAGATGAGCATCCCCGTTTCTTTTATATGAAAGTCCCCCCCAGGAAACTCTTGTCAATGACCACTTTTGGTAGCAAAGGTTTTTAGAATTTTCTATTGTTTTTTTATACCTGATATCTATACTCACTGTATTTACTATGCTGCTCACAGTATACTAAGAAATTTCAGTGACAACATGGAGCTGATCATATTGCAACATGGAAATTGCATACAATTAGTTATCTTCCATATTAAAGTAGAAGAGTCTGCACCCCTTTACAGAAGATCGACCCCCAGTAGTTGGATTCTTGTAAGGAGCCATCTCCCAAAAGCAACCACTTACAGGTTGCTAACAAGAAGTTTGCCAGTATTATATAACAGTGTTATACTGTTATATAGCAGGAAATTTCTTCCCGACATCGCACGCTCAAATGGTTACTTCGAGGTTATATGATATCTAACAATAAAACTGTTTCCCACCAAAACCTCTGAGCGGGCAACATTGCAAAAATCTATGACGTAAGAGGGTAACAGTGCACTGTTACCCGTGAATGTTGATTGACCACTGCAGTTAAAGCAATGTTTCATGAATTTCCAGCTATATAACAAATCACTTAAAGACTGGTCCCTACAGAAACAGTTGATTTTGTTTCTCGAGAATCTCAATGTTTCGGCATTCTCGGGAAAAAAAAAGTTTGGTGCTAACAACATGGACCAAAACTAGAAAACCAGAAAAAAAAAGGAATAATGGGTAGTGAGAGCTGAGTGAATCCTGACATTGCCTTCAGCAATCAATTATTGCCAATTGCAAGCAGCCTACTTTTACATCCTCTGACGTCTTCTTTAAAATCAATAAGAACCCTGCTCAAACCACTAGATAAAATTTTTATTCTGCATTGAATCAAGAGAATAACTAACTCCGCTAAATAGCATTCGTGCTCAACAATGTACATGTCTGCAATGCGTTTTTGTGGCATAGAGTGGTTTTCGTTTGAGTGTCGTAAAACCAAAACCAAAGTAATTACTCTGGCCAATCACATAGGACACAGACAATACATTGAACCAATCAAAACTCGAAGTAATTACATGTGGCTGACGCAAAGCGCGGGAAAATGCATGCGAGCGCGTCACAATTGGCTTTGGTTTTACTTCTGATTGGATGAAAAGGTGGCGCGAATCTTTTAAGCCAATCGCATCGTGTAGAAAGTGCAAAACCAATTACTTTTCGACACTCAAATGAAAACCGCTCTATGAGTAAAACAAAACAAAAATACTTGGCAAATGCAATTGATCAATAAGAAAGTGTGGAGAAGCATCACAGTATAAAACAACTTGTTTCTGAGAGGATTTTTGCCAGTTTCCTCTTCAAAGGACAAAGATCCAACTTGGTGCTTTAGAAATGAATGGCTTTAATAAATATTACCTTATCTCCAATTTTGTAACTTGGTGGTTCAGACAGCTTAATGGTTCCTGGTGACAGATCCACAGAAGGTGCATCATCAACAACTGGCTGCGGGCCCAGGTTATGTTTGTCATTGGAGAGTCCTTCCTTCAGCTTCTCTACAGCTGCTTTGCCTTTCTCTCCCAGAGCTTTGCCATGATAATTTTCCAAATCTTCAACGCCTACAAAACAGGTTAACAAAACACTTGGAAATAGTCCAGTTTCGAATCTGTCGTGGCCACTAAATAAATTAGTGCTGAAGACTTATTAGTACATGGTATTAGCCCCAAGCTAAAGTAAAATATTCACAAATACCAGTAAGACAGTGCACAAATTTGAGTTTACACAACATACAGAGTTGTAGACAGGTGTTCTTCTGACTGGAATTTGTGAATATATTTACCTTAAGTCGAGGCTAACCCTCTATAAATGAGTCTTCAGTCTATTGGAATAAACAAATGGGCTTTTTTTAGAGGTGTTATATATGGATAATATGTTGTTGTTGTTGCTAATGATGACTAAACATGTATTTACATGTACCACTGCGATAAATTTGGCTGGCTAGGAATCTACAGATATAGACATAATAATATTGAGAAACATTTGAACAATAAAATGGCACAAAGATACAAAATATAATTATTTCAAAGTTTCTGACAAAAAAAAAAACAATTATTATGAAGCAAAATCTATAGACCCACTTCACTGGATTAATTACAACCACTTGAAGACTGTGACCTAACCTTCCCCTGCACTTTTATCCTCAATTCCCACCAAAAAAAGAACCTAAAAGGCTTCTAGCTACACAAGATTGTGGGTCACTAAAGGGAAAGAGATGGAAAGAGAACTCAAGGATGGCCTAAGCTAAGATTCAAGGACATTGGAAAAGAACCCTGAAGTGGAAGCACATCTTCGTAGATACTTGGAGGCAGCAAGCAAAGGACAGAACGTCCTGGAGGCACCTCATTAAAGCATGAACTCTTCATGAAACAGTCATTGTCACTTTGACAGACTGCTTAACTTTGACTAAAGGGGAAGGTGGGGGAATAAGTTGGAATGGGTAACCTGAGCCGGATAACTTTACCCTGTTTTGCAACTACAATAGGCCAACAGCAAGTGTCAAGGAAAGAGAGTTTCAATAGGCCACTTGCACTAAGAGATCATGTTCACGACTTATGCTTCCTTTAAACAATGACAACACAAGTTCTTCACTATCCTTTAATGCGAGCTAGACTATTGCTGTAAGCGATACCTGAATGGGCAAATAATATAGTGACTTTCCATCCCAAACACACTAAGTGAGACCAAAATTAGCAATTTACACCCCAAAGCAAGATGATGAGCATTCCCGTCACTTTTTAGATAAAAGTCCCCCTCCCCTCCCGGGAAACTCTTGTAAATGACCACTTTTGGTAGCAAATGTTTTTAGAATTTTCTATTGTTTTTTAGCTGATATCTATATCCTTTAAACATTGCATGACTTGGAATCTTGTGGCGTCATGCCAAAAATTGACAAAGCACATAAAAATTATCTTAAGGCCGAAATTTGAGAGGAAACGCATCTAAGGGAGATATTTTATGGCACTCTGATTTTTCAACAAAGTAGTATGATTTGTATTTGATGCCATGTTGGAGGGCATACTCTTCCCGTCCAATTCAACATGGTGGCCAAAACTACTTTTTGCTTATATCTTGTTAGATGTTTGATAGTTACCCTCAGATCGAGATGTGCTCTACATGTAATACCACATCATCTTTTCAACATTATTTTCCTTGAAGTTTAAGTGCAAAACTTGTGTTCAGAAAGAGGTAATTCATGATTTTTTGGTACAGGTTTGAAAAACCAAATCACTATTATTTTGTTTAAGATATGACCAACTAATCGTTTTTCGAAGGCAAAGTTATATAACTTTCATTTTCATAAGAACGATGTCACATGACCTCTTAGTGCATATGGCCTATTACCATACCTTCAACGCCTTTTCCTTTGTACGTCTTTGCCAGAATGGCTGTTGGACGATCCTTTGTTGTTTTGGCTTCATAAAATGCTTTGCAGACTGCTTCAACATCATGACCATCTATTACAAGGGTGTTCCAGCTAGAAAAATTAAAACCAGTAAAGAGGCCATGTTAGGGTAAAATTCCTACAAGCAAATGGCCTTAAAACAGCGACATAAGACAGCTTAAATATGGCGACAAATGGCACAAAGATGGGTTGAACTGTGACAGCAACGATTGAAATAAATGCAAATTTCAAAAATTTGCATTAATTTTTATACACATTAGTTTTTGTGCCATATATTAGTTAAGTGCAGCGTTAATTTCTGCGACCTTAATTTCAAGTATTTTGGTCCCAAATTCTTGATACACTTTAGATATTCTTGATACCTAAGAAAGAGGTATCAGTGAAATTGGAAGAACCCTCAAAGTAGTTGGATTTCTTCACTTGACTCCCTTCCTACATTTGTGGAAAGTAGCAGAAAAAAATTTCCCAACTTGAATTATATGCTTAACTGTACTTCATTCCTGTTGTGCCCATGAGCCAACAATAATTAGTTTTGTTTCTTAGTGAATGTCCTCCATTTTGAAATGATATCATAATTTCCTTTATTCTAAAGTTGTTTCCCGATTAAATTTGCATTAATTTAAGTCACATTAAATTCCAATACCTTCATTTCACAGAGCCTATAAAATATTGGTGTAATGATTAATCGAATTCTCGATTAATCATGATTATTAAAGTCCGTTCGGTTCGATTTACGATTCTTTGCTTCTACATTTAGATTTTGGTTCGATTTTTGCATACCCTTGAAGGGTGCTCTCAGTGAGTTATAATAATTATTGTTAAATCAGAATCCAGAATTCTCTAAAAGGTGCAGGGTTTTTTTGAAGAGCAAAAGTGATTGCAGTTCAAGCACCATTTTGGGTTGCCTGGTAAAAATGCCTTGAGAATTTCCAAATAAGGCAAGCCATGTGCGTCACTCTCTTTGTCAGGTTCTCAAACATGACAACAAACGAACAAGCGACAGTGAATACTCCTGTCCCTGTTACTATTCTCAAATTAAGCGTTTAGGGTTGAATGCTGTTTACATTGTAAACGCATTATGTTATATAAGAATTCAGAAACATTTGCATAATCAAATTGAAATAATCGAAGTCGAAAGGCAATAATCAAAATATTCTCAAATCACAAGGAATATAAATCATTACACCCCTACTATATGAGGCCCTGCCAGGAGGGGGGGGGGGGGGGGGTCCCATGTCGCCCGTCTGAATTTTAAAACGTCTCGTGTCAGTGTTTACAAATGCTTTTCACTTATTGTCGGCTTTGCCGTCAATGTCGCAATTTGGCCGAGGGAGGTTGTCTCTTGTCGCGATTTCATTTTACGCGCTGTCACTACTTTTTGGGGCATGTTGCTTGTCGGAATTTACCCTGGCAGGGCCTCTACTATAACAAAGAAGTAAAATAACAGCATGGACATCCTCCAAAACACACAAATTGATTACGTTTTTGAAATTCACACGGCCTGAATACTCAATATTAAATTGTAAGGATTATTTTGCAATTAAACAAAAATCAAAATTACATTTTTCCATGTGACTACAATTTAAGTATTTAAATGCATTGATATTTATTCACTGAACTCACCCAAAAGCCTCAGTTCTTTTCTTGTAAGTATCAAAGTCATGCTCAAGCATTGTGGGGTCACTTTGTCCAAGACGATTGACATCAAAGATAGCGCACAAGTTATCAAGCTTATAATGACTTGCAAAATTCATAGCTTCCCAGACTGAGCCCTCTGCAGCTTCAGCATCACCAATAACACAAAATACACGGTAGCTGAGAAAATAAAAATAAGGATGTCACATCAGCGCAAGAGCAAATGATCAAGCTGCTTCTAACAATACATGTACAATAGATCGTGACACTAATTCCAACTTTATTGAACGACCAGATTTAACCCTTTAAACCCTAAGATCAGAAATTGAATTCTCGTTTGTTGCCCCTATTCATTTCCTGCAGAAGTAGTGGGGAGAAGTTGATAAAATATCAAGCAAATTCATCTTGTGTGATCATGTCCGTAATTCTTATGACCACTCTGTTTAACAAAGCATTGATGTTACAAGGAGAAATTTGATGCTAATCACTCTTAGGGCTTAAAGGGTTTAATTTGATGATGATGATGATGCAGCAAACAGAATCAGGGTGGCACATTTCTGAAACAATACATCATCAAGCAACTACAGCTGTACTTATTAACAATGTCTCAGCTTAAGCAATTAGTTACATCATCATCATCATCATCATCATTGAAAACTGTTTGGTCAAGATGGTTGAACATTGACCTCATACTGTTTTTGCATCTCAAGGTTTCATTTTGAGCTTCCCCGCCAGAAAAATTCTTTTAATTCTTTTACTTACAATTTACGTCTCTTTAATCTTTACCTAACATTTTTGTAATGATATTGAATATCTGTAAGTAAATATATTTTTTTCTGGAAAATAAACGAAAATAAATAGATAAATAAAGACATCGACCTTAACTCAACAGATATACAGAAAACTTGGCACTTGGTCAGTAACCCATAACAGACCCTTTAACCCATTCGCTCCTGGAGATTTTGCCGAAAAACGCATTTTGAAGCTAGTCGAGTGGTTTTCTGGTCACTGTCGTGCTATAAAGAGCTAAGACTTACCACAAACCGGTTTACAGGTCGTACACTTCATGACCTTCTGATCCAGATGCAAAATATCAGCTTGCGAAGTTCAGGCATGCGCAGAAAGCAAAATTTGCTTTCTCTCCTCCCCTCTTTTTTCACTTTTCTTGCCTCATTTTTTTTCTCTTGCTGGGCATTTAGTAGGCTTCATTTTGGTGGGAATAGTTTTTAGGAAAGCTTTCAGGATCTTAGGATTAGGTGAAAGAAAAGGTAGGTGGGCAATGGAACAAGATTTTCATGGAGGTTTCAGGTCAATGTTACATGGTTTTTTGCCTCTTTCTCCGGTGTCCTTGACTGAATTGTGCTCATTCTGGTATGGTTTGAAAGATCTCTTCACTCTGCACAAGTTAGCGGACAAAGTTGTCCTTGACCGTTAAAACTGATGACGTCACAAAGGGTAGAAAGGACGTGGATCCGCACGGGCGGTTACGGGCGGTTCAGGGGCGAATGGGTTAATGTGCTCCAATAGATCCCAAATGAATAATTCATATATGAAAAAATAAATGACAAATCATATCAAATACAATAAAATTTCACCTTGCTTTGTCAAAGTATTTCCCAGTGTACGCCATACCACATGCACAGCTAAGACCTTGGCCCAGTGAACCCGTGGCAAAGTCAACAAAGTCTAATCGCTGGGGAAGAAAACATAAACATCATTATTTTATTAACCCAATTTACAGTAGTTGATTGAAGCGAGGCTGGATAGACCTTATTTGGACACGTACATCCCTTACTGCTAGCTGTAGTTCTAATAATTATTAACAATTAACTACATGTAGAATTATTTCAGAATAATTTTCATACAGAAAGCAAGTACAGGTTTGCATCAAACCATTTATTATGTCAAACTAATTTGCCTTACATTTCTCAAAGGCTATGGTACTTTGCAACAGCACTGGCTTATTGTATATATACACAGATAAAAGGCAAAGGCAATCATTTTGCTCATGACAAACAAGTTCCTATAAATAAAATTTCTTAGACCTCTCTGCATGGACCTCTCAATTTTTAACAGCTAAAATGCCAATCTATAAAAGGAGCTTATGGAAAACTGGGGTTCAAAAATTTCCTTTAGGGGGAGAAATTTATACTCATATTTTGTGTTTCAAGTTGAACCTCTACTATTATGGTCACCTCTCTACATAGAAGTGGCCATGTCTCCACAAAAAAAAAAAACAAACAGACATATGTTTGTTCTGTGGTTATATTGATCCATGTTTTAACCACTAAAGCAGCCACGCATGACTACCACCCAAATGCAGTCATTTTCCTCAATCTCCAACGTGGCCAATGCGACAAGTAGTGTAGGGAATCAACTAAACTTTATAATCGTTCATCAGACATAATCTTATTGATCCAACACATCTATCATCAATTATATTCAGAAAAATCTCTTCATAAGAATTCCATATATTTTTAACCCTTGTGCAAGTCAAAGTATAGTACCGCTTAAAAGCAAGTTACCACCCTCTCCGGAGGCACGAGCCTCATTGCCCGATCTCTCAAGACAAAACTCTCTTCTCTAGACGAGGATCTTGCCTCATGAGAGAGAAGTCCTTTCTTAACAGAAGAGATGCCTGAGACTTTTGACCACACAACATGAGCAAAACTAAACAGGTTACTCACAGGGGTGGGGTGGCCTTCCAGATCAGAGCCAAATGTCCGCAGTTTCCCAAGTTCTGAGACAGGAAATTTTTCATGACCAGCCTCTGCCCATGCCGCGTACAGGATGGGGGCAGCATGACCCTAAAACATGGAATGAAACAAAAAATGAATAAGAAAATGAAGGTATATGTTGAGGTTCAATTTTGTCCTTGGTTTAAATTTTATTCTCCTTTGTTTTTGGCCATGGTAATATGTGATAATGAGTTTGAAACAAAGGAAGAAAAATTGAACCAAGGATTAAATTGAACCACTACATATACACAGGTAAACAAGTATAAATTTCATTTCAATTCGCTTGGCAGATTATAATGAATGTAAATGTGAAAAAAGGGAATGAGTTAAAGTGAAACTCGGAAACTGAGAACGTCAAAGATAATCCTGCAATGTTAATGTTTTGCAAGGGAAGAACCACGCGGCAAGAGATTATTAAACTGCAAGCAGAAATGGTGATACATTCTTGTTGTTGTGGCCTCCTCGCTTAAAATATGCAATATTTAACCCTTTAAGTCGCAAGAGTGACCAAAATTAATTTTCTCCTATTAAAACAAAGGGTAAGGTAAAAGGTAAAGGCAGACACAAGCCAAAGGCCCGCACGGCCGGAGCTTATTTCCGGTTTCCGTAGCATGAAGCATGCCTGGGAGTGTTGCTACTCCCCCCTGGACAGGATGCTAGTCCATCGCGGGGTTACCCTCCAGCAGTGTGTCGCCGGTAGCCGTTTATACATCTGGGTGAAGAGAGACAAAGTGGGGTTAAGTTCCTTGTCTAAGGAAAAAACGCGACAAGCGAGGCTTGAACCCCGGACCTCCAGATCCAGAGTTCCAGGTGTTAATACCACTTGGCCACACACGCCTCCACATTAAAACAGTAGCCAACACATAATAAAAAGAAAAGTTTATAAGTCAAGAATAATTGAAATGATCACCTGTGGACACTGTAAGGGCAAAAAGCATTCATCTCTGAACAAATTCTCCCAACTTATTATTTGAGAAAATGTATGGAGATCAGTGTGGAGAATTTGTACATGCATATTGCCACATGATCATGAAAGGGTTAAATTAAAGTGTTTCTGGCTTTTTAATTGACAGCAATCTTTGAAGACGTAGAGGATATTACAAGGCAGTGCGAAGATACGAGATTTCTCTTCTAGTGTTGAAAAATATTTCATGAGTGAGCGCAACGAACAAGTGAAATATTTTTTTCAACACGAGGAGAGAAATTTCGTATCTCCAAGCAACCTTGTAATATTCTATTTATTATCCTGTAATTTAGGCTAGTTTTATATATATATATATATTTTTATTTTATTTTTTTTTCCAGGGCCCTCATTGATAGCAGCATTTTATGCTGAAGAGATAACCCTGGCTAAATATATTATTATTATTATTATTATGCCAAACCATTTTACTTAAAAAGTTTTTTGGTCTGAAAGGTGCGGTTTATTATGAAGCCATAGCAATGGTGATATTTTCACATGTGAAGATATCAAGTTTTCGCACAAAAGTTCCCTTGGTATTTCATTGGTGTTTATATAATAAAGAGCACTATGTTTTTAGGTTGATAACAAATTTAGTAATTTTTTTAACGACAAGAGAGTTCATAATACTAAAAAATTAAAATGTTTTATAACATTGGTTCTACCTCTTTGCAGGCAGCATCTACAGTTGACTTTCGATTATAACTTGAACCCTCGATAACTCGAACCCCATGCTAACTTGAACCAAAATAGATTTCCCATGGATTTCCTTCATACATTTACTATAACTTTAACCTCAGTAACTCAAACCCTCGATAACTTAAACCTCCCGCTAACTCGAAGTAATTTTTTTTCCCCCTCAGATCATTCCTATATAAATTTATCTGGCTCGATAACTCGAACCATGCATTAAGCACCTAGTGACAAGTGGAAAAAAGTGTACTACAGTCGGAAACATTGTAATTATTTTAACAACCGTGTATTCTTTGTCTTACATTTTTGTCAATCAAGTTTAAATACAGTGTCCAGCACTGTGAATTTATCAAGACATTTTGAAGTGTGCATGTTACTTGCATTCATTCCCCAACTCATTTCCTCCTTTATGGTTACAGTGTTTGCTTCGTTCTCCCCATAACTTGAACTCCCACTAAATCGAACTTTTTTCAATTTCCCTTGAAGGTTCAAGTTATCGTGAGTCAACTGTAGTTACAACATTTATGAAGAATTTTTTCGCTATCTGTTATCATGCCAAGCAAAAGAAAAGAGGTTGAAATGCAGGTCAAAATAACCTCTGGAAAAGTCATGTTTGTGCAGCTAAGTGACAGCTTTGTCAGTGAAGTAAAATGCTTACCTTTGACAAGATGAACCTATCACTTGAGACATCTCGAGGCTCAGACACTAATTATAAAAAAGCAACAGTTGGACATTAACTATAAAATAGACCCTGTACAATCTTTGCATAATTTATAGACATTTCGACGGTAGCTAAAGGATATTTCTTTCTTTCTTTAATTCACATAATTGGAAGGAATATTACACCTTACACAAAATTCATGAGACAGTTCCATCTATATTTCAATTATATGTAATACTAGGATGAAAACTAGCTGAACAAGGTCACCATTATTCCACTGCAAGAGATGGAATGTCAATTCATCCAGCAATGATTAATTTTTCTATACATATTTTGGTCAGGATGACAAGGAAACGGAGGTGATTTTTCCAATCTGCCTCGACCAGTTTTGTCTGAGGTTGTAGCTAGTAGAAAATAAAGTAATTTCCAAAGAACAATAGTTTTAAAGCAAACTGAGAAAACAAAAGCTCCAACAAAAGGAAATTCAACGGAATAAAAACAATGATGTATTCCTATATGTCGGAGAAAAATTCCATCTTATTTAAAATTGCAGTTTAATTTTGACATGTATATCCCCATCTTTACAGCTGTTCAAAAGATTGGTGAAAATTATAACTTGCTAGTAAAAGTTAGTGAACAATCAATCGAGTAGTGCAAAGGTATTCATTATTGCATTGCTTTCAATTATTATGCAGATTAAAGGAAGTTGAAAAACAGTTCTCTGAATTGCCCAAAGCATAAGGGAGAAGGAAATTATAACGATAAAAAACGGGTATGTTTTAATCATTACATAGCAACAAAAATCATTTGGCAGCACAATTTCATAGTTTAACTCATGAACAACATTGCATGACTAAGGCTAAGAAAATTGATATTGGTGACCTGTATGAAAACTAACAAAAAGTGAATATTAAAAAAAGCACTGTTATATTAATATTGCACATAGAAAAAAAAGGATGGTTCAATATGTCTTTTAAAAATATAATAAGATTGAGCTGTTGAACAGTGATAGGGGTAATAAATTGTTAGATATATTCAGTTGCAAGTATAACCTGTAGCTCAACACAAACAGTAATAACAATTCAAGAAAATAATAACACAAAAGCATTAGTTCTAAAAGTTTTCAAAACTTTCCGAAGTTGTTTGAAAAACAAAAAACAGCTTTTAAAAACAAACTCAACAAAGATTATTTATGACCACAGGAAATAGCATCTTTTTGGCCAGTAAAATGTTTCAAGAATATTTAAGTTTAACTCAAAATCTACACGACATGACTGAGCGATTCTCTGCAATTTGCATGACGAAAACATCGGCTCAGAGAAACAATAAAGTTAGTTGACCCCAAGTACTAATAAAGTTCTTTGACTTTAAATTTACTCAACACAAGGTCAGATGATTGACATGTGTTGGTCTAGGAGAAAGAAATGTCTGCCTTTATTTTCCGTGTTTTCTCGTAATACAGTGCACATGCAATTTATCAAATTAAGCCTAGCGCTTATAAATTAGTGGGAGTTTCAAACTTTTAACTTAAAGCTAAAAGCTCTTCAGAAAATACATGTATGTGCAATGATGTATGACACTTAAGATGAAAGATCCCAATGCCTTTGTAAAAATGCCTTTTTAAAAAAATAGTGACGTATTTGTTATATTCAAATCAAAGCGGATCGAACTTAAATTAAGTGTATGCAACTATTACATACTTAAGGACAGGCATTTGATTAAGCCATTGGACGGTGACAGTGCAAAAAAGAATTGGCACGCTTTAAATTTACCTCGAAAAGGTTCTACGTACAGCATCGCAAAATCAAAATACAGTAAACAAACTAAAATTAATAACTTAAGTGAGTTATTAACTGAATCCAATGGGGTGAAATTGATACAAGCTGATGAAAACTCCACAGTACTGCCTTGAAGACTTGGGCCAATATTTGTTTAAAACACCTCGGAGTACAACCTTACGAATTTTACATAAAAGGTAAATAGTACGGAATAGAGTCCAAATCGGCTTCTAAAAGCTGCTAATAAAGTTCATGTTGGCTAAAATTTCGAATGACAAGCACCACATTAAGAACGTATTGCTCAATATACATCTTGCTCGCACGGTTTAAGATGATTAAGAGCAGGCAAAACTAAAAGCATAACTAAAGCCTACCTTTGTAACGCATGGTATGGAAGAAAAGAACCGACATTATTTCAGCCATAGAACAACACGAAGACGGATGTCTGAAAAATAAAATCAGGAAGTTTAAATGCGACTTGTGAGTTAAACCAAGCTGCAAAGTTTAGCATTAAAATTACTGCATACTGTACGTACCCTGAACCTGCTGTGTTCGTAGACTCAATGCTATCGATTCGTAGCTTGTTCGCCATATCTTTCAAGGCCTGGAGAGTCTTTTGGTCCGGTCTATGGTATGTGTCTTCCATATTGCTTAGATCGAGTCCAGTTGTCGAAGGAAATTTGTAAAATTCACACGCCAAACAATTGCACCCAACACACGACTGAGGCAAAATGAATGAATTTTCCAGTGCCTCGCTCTTGTAAAATTTTCTCCACGTGATCTCCACCCGTGTAGGGTGGGGTAATATGGTTTACTTTTGGGTCGTCACGCAACGCTCCTCCCCCATTTGTGGAAAGGAGCGTTGCGTAACGGCACAAAAAACGGCTGTGTTGCAGACTATAAGAGGTCACAAGGATCACTGAAGTTGTGAAAAGCGTTGTGGACGGTCCTTCGAGTTGCTATTATATTATGACTTGCAATGAATAACAATTTGCTTTGTCGTGCTGTTTTTTTTTCTACACGTTAAGTACCTCCACCCTTGGCTATGTGCCTACTTCTATAAAAGTGACAACTAATCACTTCTCCATTTTAAAAGTTACAGGCACGTGCAGATCTGATTAAGAAATTGTGATAACGAGGCTTAGCTACAATATAGGCACGTACGAACGAACGTGCAGCTAAATTTCGAAAACTACAGTCAAATTTTTACTAGAAGAACACATTTTTATCATTGAGTTAGCTGATGTAAAAGCCTTATTGTATTTTGGTGATACAATGTTTTAAGTTAATTTTGTCAACACAATTAAGTCAATTTTTCAACACTGTCAATTGATCAAGTAAAGAAACAGCTAGAATTTCGTCCCCCCAACAACCCCAAATTCCCCTTTCAGGTTACGACCCCCAACTTTAAGAAGAGCTTTTAATATCACGTACCCTTGGGGATGGTCGGCCTGTCAACACTAATTTTCCGTTTTCTTTTCTTTGTTTTTGGGCTCCGTCTTTATCACAGACAGTGATATCCAGTTGGTTGGTTACGAGGCCTATTTAATTCATCGAAATGTCCCCAGCACGCAAAAGGAAGAAATTTGGGAAACACCCACCCAGACCATCGCCCATTCCCCACCCTCCTCGAGGTCAGAACAGTTCCTGTTATGTTCACCTTTGAAAAGCCGCTGCGTCCCTGTCTGAACTGTAAGCTTCTTTAACCCAATTTAGAAGCCTAAAAACAGATGTGACAAACTTGTTTGTTTATACAGCGATTAAGGTCAAGTAGTAATTAAAAGAGGGCACTTTGACCTAAAATAGAAGGCCCCGTCTAAAAGCAAGAAATGTCGCACATGCCATGAACAAATCATTTTCCAAGGTGGAAATAACAGCTCATTGACGAGATCCATCTTCTCGTCGACTTTCATCACGATCCAAGAAGAAATGACGTAAAGTGAGGAACGAGGCTGCTGTCTAAGTTCACAAGGTCGATGACGTTGTACTGTTGAAAATAGTTTTAAGGTGGCAATCTACAGTACGAATAAGATATATATTTTTTCTTATGGCCTAGTTTTATGTACTTATTAACTGAGTGGAAGGGCCGGAGGGGAAAATATTCTGTTCGAGGTCAGGACGTACGGACCTAGCGCAGCGAGGTCCTTGCGTCCTGACCGAGAGTCAAATACTTTCTCGTCCGGCCCGACCTAACTCAGGCTGGTTTTATGACTGGTTAAGTTCTTCTGCTTCTGCTTGCGACCCCGACAAACTAGTTTTCACTTGATCCTAATAGACGTACAGTAAGCGGAATCAGAACACTGTTTTCTCTAGATCGTAAAGTTCTACGCTTCTGATTACGACTCCGACTCCGTCGCTAGTGAAAACCATCCTTGGGATTTTATCATATGAACGTTGAGTTTTTCCGGCCCCATCAGTTGATGCGTACGGCCCTCATAGGGGAGATTTTTTTCATATGGTTTTTCAAAGAAATTGCGCGTGGGGCCGTACGAGTCATTTGATATGAATCTTTACTTCCAACGACGAAAACGGATTAAATGGTCTCTCCACTTGTTTCGCTTTTACCCCGAGACTTGGTGGTCTAGTGCGTGATGTGAAGGGAGGGGAAAGCTGCCGTATATGTCCTCAATGTGGTATAGAATGCCCTTGAATTCATTTGCAGGTCCGGCATGTTTTTAGAACGAGACTAACACGGAAACGCATCTCACTCACTGATCATTATGGCTCTCCAAAATTACTTTAATGGCCTCACATTTCTTAGAACTTAGATAACACTAGGACAATTTTAGCTGAGCTAAACATCATCGACCCCGATTAACAAAAAAAGGAAAAGGTTTGCTTCTTGTTTTGCGCTGAATATTGCCAGTGTAACAGTGAAGGGAAATTTCATTCCAGATGGTTATTAAATGTTTTTAACAGCTTTGACAATGTGATTAGCACTGATTCCAAATAGATCCAGCAAAGCGTCCCCAGGCCCACTTCGAGGGATTTCTTTCACTGCCAAAATGCGCACAGTCACCCCACTCTCCTCTGCTACGGCAGCCAACACAGCCTCACCAATGCCACCTACAGGGGAAGTACAGTGAAAACCCGGGACTAAGAACCTGCACTTTCCCAAGTTAGCCTAAACAGGTTCTTACATAAATGATAATTAGCACAAATTTAAGCTAATTAGGGCATTAGCATTCTTTTTGCCTCGGATGGCAAATTCCGGGGGGGTGAGGACTCTTGACTCTATTGTTTTCAGACTCCAAAACAATAGAGCTCTTACGGATTGTAAATTACACTTGTAAAACTTTTATTAAATTGACTCCTGTTTCAAATTTTAGGCTGAACAGGTTCTTGTATAGAGGGGGCCTAGCTGGCAAATTTTAGCCAAACTGGTCCTTGAAAACAAGGTTCTTATAGTCACGGATAATCTCTTTAATTTTTCAACCTAGGTCACCCAGCAACGCGAAAGAAAACTTTGCTACATAGACTTATCTGAAATAAACCATCGGTCTTGATTTATTGGAAATGAAAACAACAACGCAAGAAAACGTTTTCCTTTTACGTCAACTTTTTTCAGCTTTAAATCAGAGCCAGGGCGACTACTCTAGTCAACACAATACAAAAATCAAAACAAGAAAAAAATGTATGAAGCCGGCAAAATACGCGGGAAAACGCATGTGATTATCATGTGACCGAGTCAGATTGAACTTCCGATTGGTCAGCAAATCACGTGGTGAAGCAGAGCAAAATCGAAGCGCACAAATTTGCGCTGAGTTCTGAATTGACTTTTAAAGTAATTTTAAGTCACTGTGAGGCCCCGGCTAAGCGATCAACTGTTTTCATCCAACATTCTATTTGTCAATAACAACTTGGGGTGGCTAAACGATTAAGCATTTTTTTGTGAAGCAAGATGTTGGATGAAAAAGTCTCATCTAGATCCAACATCGAAAGCCATTAATGAAAGACGCAGCTTAAGTCGCTAAACGGCTTCCGAAACAATGTTGGACAAAAACGTTTGACCGTTTAGCTGGGACTGAAAGAAATTCTGTCTAACTAGGATGTATAGTAAGTACCTTCAAGATAATGGTCCTCCACGGTCAGTATTTTGCCACCCACAGCCTTGGCATTCTGAACAATAGCTTCCTTGTCGATTGGCTTTATAGTGAAAGGATCCAAGATACGGATGTTAATATTTTCTTTAGCAAGCTCGTCAGCAGCTTTCAAGGCTTCGTCCAATGTGGCTCCCGCTCCAACAACAAGCACTGAATCTTGGGCAGTTTCACGAACGATCTACAAAAAAAAAATAGTTTTACATAAAAAAAAGGCCCGGTTCCTCGAGAGATGGTGAAGTTTAACGCGGGATTAAGCCAATTTTAAAGAAGGTTTTCTTGCCTTTGAACTTGCAACTTGAGTTTACAAAATACTGTTGAGTCTTTACTCCGAGATACAGTAATGATAACACAAAATTTTACTCTAAGCAGTACATAGGAAGGTAAAATACAAAAACAGAACAAAATTTTAATCCTGGATTAGAGCTAACAGGCCTTTCAGGAACTGGTCACTGGTAACTAACTAAAAAGTTACGAGGTTTGCTTATATAAAATATCATTATATCTGAGATTTTTCTGACTTGTCAGCTTATGGAACTCGAACAGATTGAGTTTAGATCTAGAGGGACCGCTTTCCCACTGCAGTCCAGTCCATTTTGTTTTTAGGGGGAGTGGGAGGGGGAGAATAACCTAACATGAAAAAGAGAGGGAGGGGTAGGTACTCTTTTCCTCTTTTCCCAATCACACTCCTTTGCTTTTCACTTTTTCCGCCCTCCCGACCCTCTATAGCTTTGGACGTTTGCGTAGTAAATGAAAAAAAGGACAGCTTCGTGACAAAAATAAATTTCAAACGGACAAAAAAGAAGAATTTTGGAAAACCATCAGGCTGACAATTTTCTGACAAGTCTCCTTCGCAAGCTTACAGGGGTAAGGGAAGAGAGTGTCGGCGAACTGCGAACTGCTAGGTGGGAGACACGCTAGAGGAGAATTTTTTCGCTCTCGTTACTGCGCGCATGTGCCCCCGGATCATTTGAGGTTTCTCGGTTACTGACTACCTACCCATCCCTTAAGTCACAATTTTGCCCTAAGTGAGAAGTAAGTGTTAATGTTGATTTTGTGGAGGGGTCAGGTGGTCAGTTACCCAAAAACCTTAATTGATCCCTGCCTCCACTGTGTACGGCTACGCTAAGTTGGGTGACCAGTTCTCACTGTGTAAAATTGGCCAAATTTGGCGGCACATCTATTGCTTTCTTTGTCTTTCTAACTCGAGAAGCTTATAGGTTCTCGCACCAAGGATGAGCCTAAACTCGAACCACAAAATATGCGCAGATAACACTATTCCTAATTTTAAGTTACCTTAGCTTTCCCAATTTCAAATACTTCGTCATTATTGTAGATGACAGGGGTCGGACCTCGAGTGGATCGGATAAAGGTCATGTACTTGTAGTTAGCCGCGAGTTCAACAGCGCGTTCACCCGAGACAGCATCACTTGGATAAAACACCACACAGTTCGGAATGGAACGGAACATAGCGATGTCTTCTAAAGCCATCTGGGAAGGCCCGTCCACACCTAGAAAAATACATAAAAAAGAGAGAAAAGCTAATGCGAACGCTACAGAACAAAAAGAAGTTACTTCGATTTTCATTTCATACGCAAGTCTTACTTATTTGATCTGAATAAGCAAAAATTAAAATTTTGCTAACGGAACAAAGCGCTAGTGTCACGTAGAAGCTTATGGTGTGCGCGTCTTAGAAGGAGCGTAGTTGTGAATTAACATTGTAAACTACAATTCTGACATATAATCCGAGTCAGAAGCAACTTCTCAGTTTTCTTGAAGTTTATTGTACTACGAAAAGCCTCGTGTTGAATTTACTCCTTATACTACCGCCTTATTTCGTGAAGGGGTTTATGCGTTCGTTCACTGATTTTTGTTTCATTCTAGAACTACTTTCGAGTATAAACACAGGAATAACCTCCTCGGCTTTCCCATCTGGAACCAGCTATTTTATTTCTTTATTTAAATCAATATTTATCCAGGAGCATCCAATTTAGCCGAGCTAGTTAAAATGGAGCCCTGTAATGGCTAATGGCTAGTCTCCTAAGAGCCGCACTGTCAACGGCTTCAGCACCGCTATGTTCGGGTTCTATCGGTATCGTGTTTGTTTTGCAAAGTTGATTTTTGCGTAGTACGACCAGCTTTGCAGATCGTTTCAGTGTTTCTTGGTATATTTTTCGCTGATCAGGTCTTCTATAGATCCTACATTCTACATGTCGCATTTTCGTTTGGGATCCTTTGCACTTGTTCATTTGTCTCCTAAGAATTCATTCTTTATGTCGACGCTAACGCTTCGGCAACTCTCCTCAAGCATCAATTGCTCTATACAGAGATCGGCAACTTAGGCCTGACTAGCGGCCAATGACCTGCGGACAGATGATTTCTCAAGAAAAGGAAATAAGAGACCTCTGGGCGCAGGCGAACACAGGACACATTATGGTACAACAAAAAGACATAATGGAGAGATTTACATACAAGGACGACTACGATGACGACATTTTATTTTAAGTTTTCTTGCCTCTTCTCGGAAAAAAGACACCCCGGAAAGCTTCATCGTACTTTTTTTCACCACAAAAGCTAGTACGCTTAATTCCGTTGAAGGAGATAAAGCCCTCTACCGATCGCTAAATGATAAAATTCCTAAGATTTGATAACTTGTTTTCGCCACTACGGCATTTTCGCTAACACACATAGTAGTATGGCGACGGCTGCCACATTTTCCCGCCAAAATGACGTCGGTTTGCCCGCGTGCACTACTTAGTATTGCGAAAATCTCATTCTCGTTGTCGTCCTCTTCTTAGAATCTAAGCTCTCTATTGAAGCAGGCAGGGAAGGGTTTCACGGAATCAGCAACAACTTACCAATAGAGACACCGGGGTGAGAGCCACAGAAGTTTGCAGAGGACTGGGACACAGCTGCCATGCGCAGTTGGTCGAAAGTGCGGGTAAAGAATGCAGCAAATGTACTGGAGAAAGTGATGGCACGACCTCGCGCGGCGCATCCCAAGGCCACACCCACCATATTCTGCTCGGCCACAAAGCACTCAATATGCCGTTCAGGGAATGCTTTTCTGTATTCCAGAGAGAAGGTGGAGTTCTTCATGTCTCCGTCTAGAGCTATCACGCGGTCGCACGTGTTACCGAGCTTGATGAGAGCTTTGGCATACGCCTGACGAACAGCAACCTAAACAGAGAAAACAGGAAGCTTAGGCAACGACGACTCGACGTCTCTTAAAAAGTGAATTCGCGCTGTTTCAAAATTCATCGCTGTTATTCAGTTTTTCTTTCAGTTTGTCAAATGTTGGTGATTTTTTCTGGAGTCGAATTCTAAAGGACTCTATCTAATTAGAAAATTGTTTTCTTCTGTTCACGTCCTCAACAAAGCGTGAAAATAGGCATTTTCACTTCGTGGTCGAGCAACGACGGCAAACAAATGTACAAAAAGGCGTGATGCACGTGCAAATTGCTTTTTGGCCGTTCTCCTTGCCATCATCGTCCTCGTGACTAAAGCTACCTAATAAATGAGAAGTAAATTGTCTACAAACTAGAACTTAAACTAATAATAACCAAAGGTTACGGAGTGTGGGCGACAACTGATCAAAGGTCAAAACGCTTTTGCTCCATCGCTGTCCTTTGCCTTACCCACCTAATATAACTCAAGCGTATTTAGCTTGATTGTTTGACATATCATCGGTCAAAGCTGACTGCATGCGGCAATAAACGGTCCATTTAAGCCTGCATACCTTTTCTCCAATAGTGTAACTAGGTGGCGAGGACAGTTTGACATCAGAGAGATCAATGGTGGTCACGCGATCATCAACGACGGGTTGCGGTCCCAGACCACTGGGTCCATTAGACGTGATCGTCTTCTTCAATATCTCTACAGCTGCCCGGCCTTTGTCACCAAGAGCCTTCCCATGAAAGTTATCCAGATTTTCAACTCCTAAAATATGGGGAAAAAAGAAAAGGTTTTTTGAAAAAGCCAAAGGATATGTTTCAGTCACGGATACTCAAAAATTGTAATAGTTTTGTGATAACTGCTCTGAGATGCTAAGTAAACCAAACGAGATCAGAGCTGTCGAACACACTTTCCTATTTATTTTACAGCACAAGGCTGTTCTCGTGAGTTTGCGGAATGAACCTTAAAGCGTTCCTTCAAATGAAAGCTGATGAGCAGTACTTTCCTGTAGTACTGTTTATTATGTTGTACAAGATGGTTCTAACTTTTGGAGTCTGTGATGAAATCCTAAAGTGCAATCATTCCAATGAAAGCTACTAAGCAATACGTTCCTGTGGAACTGTTTATTAAGCTGTAAAAGGTGGTTCTAACCTCTGAGTCTCTGGATGAAATCCTAAAGTGTGACCATTCAAATGAAAGCTACTGAGCAGTACTTTCCTGTGGTACTGTTTATTATGCTGTATTCATTTTTAGTGTGTGGAATAAAAATACAATTCTAAAACGTAATTATCCATATAGACACGACCTTTTAACTCCACCCTCTCCCTGATTTCAAATGGAAAAGGTCATCTTAGGCATTCGAAACAACGCTATATACCTGGTACCCCTCTCCCTTTGAAAGTCTTAGCTAGAATAGCTGTTGGACGATTCTTTGTTGTTTTGGCCTCATAAAATGCTTTGCACACAGCTTCAACATCATGACCATGGATCACAAGGCTGTTCCAGCTGGAAAAAATATCATTTATACATTTGAAAAGTATAGTTCAACTTTGTTATTCCATAACATCGTCCGCATGGACGCAATAAAGCAGTAGAGACTGTGTTTTATTGCATTGCTAAGTCTGTGTGTGGGACATCCTTGGAGACCCAGGGTTGGTCGGGTCGGGATAAACTGCGGCGAAAGTTTTCAAGAACGGGCGGGAGAGCCCCTAGGATACTATTCTTAACGAACCAGTTCCACCACTTAGTCGAATGTTTGTCCCTGATTGGGCATAAAAAATATTTTTGTACCCAATCGGAGGCCAACATCTATCGCGCTGCTTTCGTGATCTTCTTATGCGAAGAGTTTACCTGCAAACTCGACTGTTCGCCGTACCTGTCTCGCTCACTGAAAACTCTTCGCGAGAGCCAGACAGGTGCACGGCGAACAGTGGTGTTTGCAGGTAAACCCCTTCTTATAAGAAGATCATGAAAGCAGCGCGATAGATGCTGGCCTCCAATCAGAGACAAGCATTCGAATGAGTCGTGGAACTGGTTTGTTATTTTATGAAGAGCAGCATCCTAGGGGCTCTCTCGCCCGTTCTTTAAAACTTTCGTCGCCGTTTATCCCGACCCGACAGACCTCCCTGGGTCTCCGAGGATGTGGGCGGGCATGATGAAGTGAATCCTACGTTCTGATTGGCTACTTGAGAGTGGAACATGGGCCTCTCGGGATTTCCCGCGTTGGTCCTGCAAGAAAATGTTCTCTTTTTGCCATATAATAAATCCTTTATTGACCAAACTCGTTCGATCAAGATGGCTGTATACTGACCTCGTTCTTCCTACATTTTTATTGACCTCGACTTCGTCTCGGACAATAAAAGTGAAACGCAAAAAAGAACTTGGCCAATAGGAAGCTTAAGCAACGAGAACGACGACGGGTACGAAAACGTCACTAACGTCATTAGCGGACTAACTGGTTTATGTGTATACCTTCTCTAATTTATTCCTTTCCCAAATCAACATCATTTCTCAAAAAAAAAAAAACAAGACTGCCCCAGACTGCCCCCTTCAGATCTTTTGCAGAGCAATGTAGAGAGATAGGGGGCCTTGAACTTCACTGGTGACGTGACGATTACGTATCACAGGATTTTTGGCACGAACGTCTTCAGTCTGGTGCCGTCTAACTTCTACGTTTACTCACCCAAAAGCCTCCGTCCTTCTCTTGTAAGCATCGAAATCATGTTCAAACATTGTGGGGTCACTCTGTCCAAGACGATTGACATCAAAGATGGCGCACAGGTTGTCAAGCTTGTAATAACTTGCAAAGTTCATGGCTTCCCAGATAGAACCCTCGGACGATTCCGCGTCACCAACGAGGCAGAACACGCGATAACTGAAAAACAACCCTGAAAAACTCAGCGCTTAATCGTAATGAAGGGCTTTGGTCGTTTGGTTAAGGCAGTGGCTCATAACATACTTACTAGAAGGCATCAATTTTCCATAGTCTCTACTCCTATAGTGGAGGCGCGTGTGGCCGAGTGGTTAACACATCGAACTCCGGATCTGGAGGTTCGGGGTTCAAGCCTCGGTCGCCCGTCGCGTTGTTTCATTAGACAAGTAATTTTATTCTACTTTGTCTCTCTTCAACCAGGCCCGCGTTGTTCAAACTATGGACAGCGCTCTCCACCGGATAAATCACTATCCAGCGGATAAGTACGAAAATCAATTACATTATCCGCTGGAGAGTTATTTATCCGGTGGATAGCGTTATCCTGCTTTTGACTGGCAACAACTGGGCGAGGTGTATACATGAATACCGGCGACATACTGCTGAAGGGTAACCCTACGATGGGCTAGCATCCCGTCCTGGGGAGGGGATGGTAGCAATACTCCTAGGCATGCTTCAAGCTAAGGACAACGGGATAAGCTTCGGCTGTTTGGGACGTTGGTTCGTGTGCGCCTTTACCCATCCTCCTATAACCCTTCGAAATGATTTTTGGAAAAATCTTTAAAACTCATGATTTACTGCTAAGTTTGGACATTTTGACGTCATCCTTATGTTCTGCAAGAGTATACTGTGATAGATTTTATTCGAAACCAATAGATCTCTACAGTAACAGGCTTCTATTCCATTACACTTGCCAAAAACGATAGGGTTCCACAAAGGTAACGGGCTTCTAAACCGATACACGTGCCTTCAACAAAATTACAATTCTCTAAATCGAAAAACTACTCCGTTCAAAGTGTCACATGATCACGTGTTCGAAACGTGATCGGCTACATCTAAGGTCAAAAAATGTCACGCGCAAAAAGTAACACAAAACTCCGTGACATATACTACAGAGAAGACCGTGGAAAATTATTGTCTGTTTGTTTAATATGATATTTTAACGTCCATTTCCAGTAAAGTTTCTTGGAAAATCGCGTTCAATTGACTGGAAAAATCGAGTTGAGTGATTGATCATCACGTTAATTGCATAGTTTCATTGTGTATGTTTTCACACCACGTCATTCTGTGCGCAAGAGATTGTAAGCCGGTTATTGTAAAATACAGTACATTTATGCAGCTTAGTTAAAAGGGAACTATATTTAATGGCCATATATATTTATATAGACTGCAAAACAGTCGGTTTTTTTTCCTCAAAATCAGAAAAGAAATCGGTAAAGCATGGCGTAAGAGTCCTACGCGTGCAAAGTAAGGCGAGAGAAAAAGTATTTTTCGCGAGTCTCTTCAGTCTCGCTCTCTGTTTTCAGCCGCGTTCCAGATCTTTTGTTTGACTACTCGCGCGTAGGTACTTGAATACGCAAAAATACGGACTGTTCTGGAGTCTAATATATTTATACTTCCGATGCGAGATTCTGCTTTAAAAAAAAGCTGTTAGCCTACTTGTAGCCAAAACCTCCCCACCCCGTGGAGAAAACGTGGAGGTGAGGGGAGGGTACGACTACAGATCACAGGTTTCACCTTGCTTTGTCGAAGTACTTTCCAATGTAGGCCATCCCGCATGCGCAACTTAGACCTTGACCCAGTGAGCCTGTGGCGAAGTCGATGAAGCTCAGTCGCTATGAAACAACAAAATGGTAACATACATGATAGACACATTGAATTCTGTAAAGCTGATAGTAATGCGTGGAAATTAACTTAGCAAGACGTATTGTTTAGATCCTCTACAAGGGGCGTAGCCAGCCTGTAGGCCCGTAGGCCCCGCGCCTACAATTTCTTCTGCCCTGTTGACTTATTAATGTAACTCTTATAAAATCGAAAATTGAACTTAAGTATGAGTTACGATCGAGTGCAGAAGGTGTTCGACAACTACAGAAAAGAGAATTATTGTGGTGGAAAACGCACTTCATGATCAGAGAGCCACCATTAAATTGTTGACACAATTTTCTATTGTCGTCCACAAGATGTTCCGCCCAAATTTATCGTGGGCATTTACGGTTCTTCTAACTTTGTCAATCATCTGCGGCGGAGGTCTTTCAGTGCGAGTGCATTGAGAAAACTAAAGGACCACAACGATATACGACTTATCAACCGAGAGTGAGGTCATTACAGGGAAGTCTCAGACGGAGGCCTTGAATTATTAAATCAAGGCCCAAGTTAGAGATTGGGATGACCGAACAGAGGAGGTTATGGACCTGAGCCTGCGCTCAATTAAAACCAACAACTTGTTAGCGGATAACTTTTACAAGTCACGTCGATACAGTGAGGTGATACTGGTCTGCGGATACTCTTTTTGACAGCTGTCAATTATAACATGAATGTCCACAAGGATGTCCAATATCAAGTTAAACACAAATTGTATATCCCTTGGACACCTAGCTAGTAATGAAGGGTCATTACTAGAAAACAGCCAATCAGAGCGCGCGTAATATTGTAACCATGTAATAAAAAATAGATAGCCCTGGTGGATTTACACTTGCACATATCCAAGGATTTGAATAAATGCCGAACACATCGCTGACTTGCTGAATGGTACGCGAAACGCGCGACCAAGAACTGTAGCGTTCATCCCTTGCACTGTGAGCCACCCAATTATCGTGATGGAAGCGTGGTCTTCGAGAAAAACTAAGAGCATTCTTGCAAAGAAACCGTTATCTGGAGTCTACTTACTGAGATTTATCATATCTAAGAGACGAGGCGCCAACACGGGTGATAATGCCAAAGTAGATCAGCTCATCATTGGCACCTAAACAAGGCTATTAGCGGGTAGATAAAGAGGAGCTGATTTCGCTGTGAAATTGATTCAACACGCGTCTAAAGAATCAATCCCTTCAAAAAGATAGGCAAATGTTGCCAAGCCCTTGGTGTTTCACATCCTAAATCAAATAATAAGTAAAGGCAAGGTACTTACAGGGGTGGGGTGACCTTCAAGATCAGAGTCGATTGATCGCAATTTTGCAAGTTCTGAGACGGGAAACAAACCAGCTTCTGCCCATGCAGCATACAGAATCGGGGCGGCATGTCCCTGAAACGGAAGTATTAACATCATCATCTTGCTTATCATTATCAACATCAGCATTATCATCACGACCACATCATTGTCAACAACTTCATCATCACCATCGCCATCACTATCATTACCACTACCACCACCACCACCCACCATCATCGTAAATATCATCATCATTATCATCATCATCATCATCACATCATCGTCAACATATTCATTATTATCACTACTACCACCACCACCACCACCACCACCATCATCAACATCATCATCATTATTATCACCACCACTTCTACCATCACGTACTATCACATAGCCCCCCGTTCCATTTTTAAATCAAGTCTTCTCCGCCTTATATGGTTTTCCTCTTTCACCTTCCCTACAAAAACCTCCGGCTCTCTGTCCAAAGTGGTAGAATCAACATACCTATAGGTGTAAGAGGTCTCCAAAAATTTCATATTTCAGTATAAAAAGGTTTAGTTGTGATGACGCTCCATTCTTTAGAGAATTATACTTCTCCAAACAAAGTTATATAACTCTTTAAGATTCGAAAAATTAACTAACCTTTGATAAAACGAATCTGTCACTTGAAAGATCTCTAGGTTCAGCAACTAGAAGGAAAAAATCGAATCAATGAGACTATTATTCAAGCTCTTGCTAGCCAGTTTCAGGCTCCGAGATAGTCGAGTCAGCGGAAATTAGAAAGCGCAAACAGAAAAATAAAACGGGAGGAAACTGGGGAGAGGAAGGGCGGCTCCTTTCCATCTTTCCCGCCACGCCCCTTTTCCCAGATCACGTGCTCATATATTCGCGTGTCTTTCACTTACGCGTCATTCCTATTATCTGAGAGCCTGGAACGGGCTAAGCTTTTTCTGAATAAGAAAACATGGGTCACTCTTTAAACAGAAGAATTAAAAGTGTACCGCCAAATCAATCGACTGCTGACGTGGATTAAAATTGTTCTATGTTTGACATTCAACACTGAATTCAATCCAACAACAGATCAAGCTCCCCCAAAGCCTCAATTAATGAATTAAAACCACTGTCCTTTTGTACTCACTGAGACTTTAGTAGCCTCCCCGCAGACGTCCTTTGGGGTTCGTTTGTCACGAACCCCAAAGGACGTCTGCGGGGAGGCTAAGACTTTAGAGGCCCCAACAGGGAAAGGTACAGTAGTATGGTGTGATCAAAAATAGAAGATACCTGACACGCCTAGATCCAGCTTAAAGATAGGATTGGAACATGAGGACGGGGACGTTGGGACGCTAGCTTGCGTGCCAGGCGCGGGTTAACTTCTTTGGTTAGTTTTTACAGAGAGCGCGAGGAGAAATCGTGAAGTTTTCGCGTCATGCATTCAGTAAGAATATTTATGATTTCAACTCACCTTTATAGCGCATGGTGTGAAAAAATAAAACTGACAAGATTTCCGCAATAGAGCAACACGAAGTTGGATGCCTGCAAAATAAACTCAAGTCTTTAGAATGCAATGATTTTAACTTAATAAAGCAGATGTAACAACTGATTCATGATTCAGGGTGCATATGTCCAGATATGAAGCACGCGGGAAGTTTAAAGAGCACGACGGAAGCGTAAGAGGTCCTCAAGGGGTAGCCAAGAGCAACTCCAGCAACTTGATGTAGTATCGTAAGCGGCTCAGTATTTCTCATCTTAGAAGAGGAGAAGTGAGCTGAAATTTGTCCTGTAGGTTTCCGTAACATTTAACTAACTTGTGACAAACCGACAGCTTCTGAGCTTTGCCGAAATTCCTGCATCATAAGAAATGACTGCTTCGTTTGAAGGTCCCTGGTCTGGCTAATGGATCTTTGGTCCGCCCACTTTGGCCACTTCGTAAGCCTGTATGCAAACTGCGCGCAAAAAGAAACGTTCCAAGCACCATCTGATCTAAATTCCCGCATATTTTCTATAGGGATCGCGCACTTAAACTTCGAAACCAAAAGGAGATTTCTGTGTAAAGAGCTATAGTTTGGTCTGTTTTCTCTAAGATATCTGTTCGGAGAAACAAATGTTGACTAGAATTTTCTATGAGGATGGCTGAAAATTTCTAGAGATGACCGTTCAATGATGATGTACAATTTTCGAAGCTTATCCAATAAATTCCCTAGGGTTTTCTGAAGTTTTGCTTTTCACTCCCCGAGTTATATAAGCCATTTTTCGTAGAAAAAGGAAACACAAAATATTCGGATTCCAAAAGGGGGAGTGTAAAATGAAGACCACGGAATCACTGCGGACAATTGTTTTTAGGGTTAGAAAACAATGGGGCTGTTGTTGTCAAGTTCTCATTTGCAAGGTTATGTTAAAACAATAATCCGCAGTCTGCGTTTTACAATGACCGATTCCAAAGTGCGATGAAGAGCGGAAAAAGAAAAAAAATTACTTGCGTAAAACTTTAAATTGCATCTAAAATTTTCGGGAAAATAATACTGAAGCCCTTGTAGTTTGTAGAGATTCAAGTTGCCCTAAGATGATCGAACAGACACTTAGGCCCAGTCCAGACGTCGTGCTTCTGCCGTGCCAAACTTAATTGTAATTTGGTTCGACTGTGGCACGGCAGGAAGACAACTTTGATTCAGACGTCGTGCCAGAGTCGAACCAAATTCAGGATTTACTGATGCCTCGCAACAATTCTTCTCCCAACTCCCCGTGGGAACGCAATCTCGCCAAAATACATTGATATAATTTATGAATTTTGTTTAGCGCGGCAGAAGCACGACGTTTGAATCGCTGCCGTGCCGGAGCCGTGTAGCACGGCAGCGCTTGTCGAACTTAATTGCTTGCCGAACTTAATTCAAAAGTTTGATTCAGACGCCGTGCTTCTGCCGTGCTTTTGTCGAACTTAATTCCTGAATTTAGTTCGGCACGGCAGAAGCACGACGTCTGAACTGTAGGCTTTTGTACATTATGCTTTTGCTTCCTCACTAAAATGCTCCACCTTAATGCTCCATTTTTCCCACTAAAATGCTCGGTCGCCCCAAAAAAGTCACTAAAATGCTCGGATAATGCTCATTATACAAACGGTTTTTTAAATTAACTTTAAAGTTTACACTTACAAAAACGTGCAAGTGTTGCAAGTAACAACGACAACGTGTACAAGTTCATAAATCCAGCCAAAAGAAACAGCTGTATTAGGTTTTTTGTGAATTTTGAGTTTTAGCAGGAGCTCATGGGGCATGGGCTCCTGACAAAAGTTAATTTCTATTTTATTTTCTCGGAAAAAATTAATTTTCCGGGGAAAATGCCACTAAAATGCTCGAATAATGCTCAATGCTTTTGCCTCTCTAAAATGTTCGAAAAAATGCTAGCATAATGTACAAAAGCCTACTGAACTGGGCCTTATGAGCGCCGCTTAGAATACATTTGTTATAATCTAAAAATACCCTGGGCAGCTTAAAAAGTGTTTTCAATACCTTTAAGAGGAAATCGTCGTTAAATGCCCATGTCTAATGACACAAGTTCGACGGTTGATTCAGACATCGAACTTAAGAATGGTCGTCGTAAATGCGGTTGAAACGAAGTCGCTCCTTAGTCGAAATTCCCATAGCGAAAGTTTACAGAAGTCGCTTAAGATTAGATAACATTCAAAAAGACTTTAGAATCCATATTGACATGGAAAACTATTAACGCACCAAAAATATATATTTTTGAGCGCAAAAATTGCCACAAATGATTTTCACGCGCCATAGCAACAGCACGTGCTTAAAGGGAGTATGAAGCACGCTCGCGATGTTGAATTTGATTAGGCGAATGTTCTACAGTAGAAGCTCGGTATAACGAAGGGCCAAGGAACCGGCAAAATACGTTTACTATGACGAGGTTTCGTTTTATAATTATCGAGGGGCTTTCTATATATATTTTACTTTGACTGGCGCGAAGAATACTATCGTTCGTTACACCACAACATCGTTAATATTATAATCACTTTCAGGGTCGTTAAGTCGAGGTTCCACTATACCTATGTTTTAATTAAATACATACCCTGAACCCGCTGCATTAGTAGATTCTATGCTGTGAATCCGTAGTTTAGTCGCTATGTCTTGCAAAGCTTGAAGCGTCCTCTCGTCTGGTTTGTGGTAAGCGTTCTCCATCTTGACTTGTTCCTGGAATGCCGTTACCATTCACTGTTTTAACGCAGACCATAATACACCTTTGTTACCTAGCCGGGTCGGGGGGGGGGGTATTCCGTATTTCAAGTGACGGGAGATCGAATGGGGGCAAAAATTAAAACCCAAAAGAATCCCTGCACCAAAAATTAACCCACAAAAAATCCCATGCCGAATTTCCGAGCCTGTAGAATTTCTAGAAGGCATTAAATGATATAACACGAAAACTAAAAACATTAGAAATTGAATGTTTGTGCGTTTGTTTCTTCAGCAAAATCTGAAGTTATCATTCGCGGGCACGAATCTTCAGATTGCTTTGAATACCCAAAAAATCCCTACTTAAATCAAGCCACCCAAATTTTCCTACCCAAAAAAATTCCGGAATAGAAAATTTCAAACCCAAAAATCCTTCCACCCTCCCCCCCCGGGCTTGTTTTCCTGCCCTCAAATTTTGCATAACCATTGTCTCCTGTTTCTCGTTGGACGACGTTCCCAGGAGAAATTGGAAACAATGGCCATGCAAAATTTTAGTGAATAGAGACAATTGAACAAAACAACCGCAAAAAAACGCGTATCCACTGGATCAACTCATTTACATGAACATGTCGCGGTGCCGTGGCAGCGAGGAGGGAGTTATTTTTATCCGGTTCCAGTGAACACCTTTACATCGCAGCAGCGGTGTATTAAATACAGTCTTTTGCAAAAAAATTGTCCCATTCTCAGCGAATAGCGAAAAAAAAACGGCATTTCTCATTCCCTTATAAATTCGAAGTCCAACGAAGTCCCGTAGAGTCTGGCGCACTTGTGGTTAAACGACATTTTAGACGGTAGACGTAAAAGAAAAGGAAATGCATGACTGAACTCACCACCTGGTGAATCAGCTTCGTTTGCTTGAACAAAGAATGACTATTTTGACTATTAGATACTAGATGATGATAATTTGTTTTACGTTAAGAAGCTCCGCGATTTTTAAACTACAGAATCGTTGTTCGGAACTTATTTTTTTTTTCCTCGCACAAACACTGAGATAATTATTTATCCTGGGTGCAGTTAAATAATTAAACATATGCATAAAGTGTTTGTGCAAAGGAAACTATTAAGTCATGCCATGGCTATAAAAAAAAATCCCGGCGTTCTAGAAAAATTGTTAACATTCTCTAGCTGTTCTGATCTGTGTAGTGTAAAATTATTCACCTCCTGGTATCCTTTGTAATACTTGAAACCTGTTAAATTTTCTTCTTTTCTTTCTTCTGTATAAACTTTTAATGCGTAAAATAAGATAAATATTCAACACCACTCTGGTGCGAGGCTGGCCAAACCTGTAAGTTAACAGCAATTTTAATACTGAGGCGCCACAGTTTATAACTGAGGAATGTTCAATCACACTAACGAAAGATACAAATCATTTTAGATATAAGAAAACAGCAAAGACGAGAGTAACTTGAAGTTCCCAGTAAACACCTGCTAAATTGAAGTATAACAAAAACATGCTATACCTAACTGTATATAAATTTGGTAACCAGTATTGTACTTGCAGCTGTTTTTCTCGGCAATGGGAACTCTTCTTCCAAAATCGTTCACAGAAGCTATTTCATTATCTAGCTCTTTTTTAAAAAATAGGACATTTTACGATCTACTTAACATATTTATTTGCCATAATTGAGGGAGGGTAAGACATGTTAAAATTTGAAGCCGTCTACTCGAAGCGCATAGAAGGAAAGTTTACTTTGTTAAAAAAAGAGTTCCGTAAGAGTTCCGTAACACCCCATACATTTATTTTGCATACATGTTTCGACTCTATTAATACTAAACTAACCTGGAGCTAAGAAAAAACGAACGCACTAATGAATTTAGGATAAATGCAAGTACTTAACTCACTAGCCGAAATCCCAACGGAGAAAAGCCAAGATAAAATGAACTGAATTACCAAACAGACACTAACCTTTTTGAAAAATTATCGCTTTATATATATATCCCTCCAGGTCAGATTTGACTGTCTTCTTCTTCCGATACTGAAGACGTTGTAGACCTTGAGGGTGCCCAATAGGCTTTCCGGGATACGGGATTTCCCTAGTTTGAAGCTCGGGATTCGGGATTTTACAGCAAAATCAGGGAGGGATTCGGGATTACAAGTATGCGCGGGAGGTGGGATGCCAAAAATAGCCCTCGGGATTACGGGATTGCTCGAAATGTTAGGTCGGGATTACGGGATTGAAGAACCCTATTGGGCACCCTCGACCTTGCCAAGGTGATATTTACTTTGTTGTCGGTATGTTAATATTCGTCAATTTTTTTCGTCAATTTTGACGGATAATCTGTCTCTAGTGTGAAAAAACCATTACGCTTTAAGTTGAACTTTGCACCCAGAGTACTGGTTGCCAGGAAACGCACTTCTGCAGAAAGAATTTTGTTTAAATTCAAATGGGCTATCAAAGCTTTTTTCACCTTTTTATAGTCTAGGACTTACTATCGCCGCGGAATAAGGTTGAATGTCCCCTGAAACATTCTGTTTATAAGCGGATCCATATATATACAATCGGCTATGAATCCCGTCAAATTTTCCGATTTATTTGAAAGCTGACTTTCTGACCAGAGCGCACTCCAAGGCTTAGGCTGAAACTGAAACGGACTGCTTTAAACATGCAGATTAAATTGTTGTATAATTGTAACCTGTTAAGCCAAGAAAACAACGCGAAACTTATTTGGTATAAAGAAGAGAAAATAGCTCGTTGTCTCTTGGCATAAACGATTCTATATCACAAGCTTGTGAAATGTTTTTTATTTTGTGTCGCCTGCTTTATGGAATATGCAAATGTACGTTGCATGATAATTGAAAAAAGGAGTCAAAAGTGTAAATTGTCAAATACAACGGCGTTAAAATCATACAAAACCAGAGGAAAATAAGAATTAATCAAGGGAAGGCTTGATGAAAGATATGAACATTTGCAAAAAAAAATTGTTTAGCCGGGAGCCACAATCGGGGTATGGGGTTGGTTCCATCGAAATAGCCAAATGTGCTATTTTTAGCACAAATTGTACTATCTCTCTCGTGTGACACGCGCACTCATTTTTTGTGAGGGCGCCGCGCAAAAGATAAACAAAGAAAATGGCGTTAGAAATCACCTCCGTAAATCAATTTCTGTCATCATTCCCTCCTCTGAATTTGAGGCAGACCTTGAGGATAATCTCTTTGACTATAACTCTGAATATGAGGACTGTGAATATAATTCTGATCATGTTATTTACAGTGACGAGGGTGTTTTTGACAAATCCATTTACGAAGAGATGTCGTGCGATGAATATCCCCTTCGGACAAACAAAAAACGAAGAAGAAGAGGAATAAACTTGCGGGGAAAAGGAGGGCGGAAATTTAACAACAGCAAAAAAGAATTAAGTCTAATTTTCCTCAAATACTTATATATCTTTGAATTCATGATAAATACAGCTCCACCAGCTTCAAACACTCTTACCGGCAGAATGTCACACTAGGAGCCCACCTTCCCTACAGATGGTCCAGGTTCGACTGTCGGCTTAGCTGTTTTTCGTCTTTGTTGTATTTTTTTTTTGTTTTCGTTTCGGTTTTTTTTTCAATCATTTTTTTTCCGTTTTGCTTGTTTCCCTTTATTCCTACTGCTGGTCCATTACAGCGTTGCGAAGTTCTTGCGATAAACATATTTCTAGTAATGTTGATATAACATTGGCTTATTCTTCCACTGTGCATACATTGTATATCGAGATATTTTAAAAGCACTTGGAAAGGTCATTCCACAGGAGAGTCGCGCAAGTTTGCGGGTTCCCGCGCGAATTTGTGACGTTGAGGTTGTCACAGCTTTTGTTCTAAAAATAGCACATTTGGCTATTTCGATGGAACCGCGTGGACCCCGCGCTTGCGGTCTCCTACCCCGTTTATGCAACGGAAACGGATGGTTTAGATGTTCAGTCTAGACTCGTGTATTCAGCGGATACTCAGCAGAAACTTTGAGATTCGTTTTATAGAAAATATATGAAGGAAGTGGTTCGTGCCTCGACGATACATGTATCGTTTCCAAATTACTCCATTGTTTTTAAATCTAGTCCCCAGGGCGAAAACAAGCTCGGTGACCCCATCTTTTTATTGCAGTTTTTGAATGTCCTTGCGCCAAGTTTGAAAAAAATCTGCATGGTACATCAGTTTCAAGTGAATTACCTTAAATTAACTCAGTCATATCCTGAATTTTAAACTGTAAAAAGACACTTTTAATTTCGTGACGTCAAAAACAACGAATTAGATTTATTGGAGATATTGCTTGCAGCTCGTCAGGTCTTTATTTCTGTTGAGAAAAAGAAAGCGGGTTGTTAGATTTCGTTTCTCTCAAAGGTTCTCTAGTTTAGTCTTAGCCTGTTCACAGACCCTCTAATTTCTCTTTATACCGTCGAGCACGCGTACAAAAATAAAAGCCGCGGGGGATTTATTGACCGCTAGGCTACAGACACAATTGTTTTTCCTCCCATACATGAACGTTAAGCAACGGTGCCGACGGTCATATTTAGAGCTTGAGCCACCTGTGCTGTAACGAAGCATTGCGACTGGTTTTCAAAAGTAAAAATCATTCAACAGACTAAGTCCAGAATCTGGCATAAGAAACGAGGTAAATATGCAAAGATCCTCGCCAAGATTCAGGTCAGTGCAATTTTTCATATTAAAGATTTCGGAGAAATGATTTAGGCACCAAAATGGCGGCCGGCGCAATCAATTGAAACACCCGGGGAGGGGGGGGGGGGAGGTACCTCCAGGAAAATTGGGTCGGAGTGTGCGACACGCTTCCTGAAACCCTTTCCCTATTTCAGAACAAAATCTCTGATTTTCTCTACCCTATTTCAGACCTGACCCTTAAATCAATCAGCGCGTGACAAGCTCGCCTAATGATGAAGAAGTAGCTTCTTCTAAAAAACATACCCAATTCAAGATTAAGACTAGAGTGCACAAACCATACCCTTTTATCAGGTCAAAATTGGTACCCTATTTCAGACCAAAACGGCTAAAAAACCATACCCTTCGCGCTGCACATACCTATATAGCCTATATAACGGAGTACTCCCCCGAGCTGAAACACCACTGTGTCATTTTTGCTACGAAAGCGTGAAGTCAACTTATAAACATTAAGGTAATACTTTTTCTAATTCAATGACTGTTTCGATATCAAAATTCCCTCAAAATAAGTCACTTTTTCAACCTACATGACTGATGACAGATTTCTCCGCCTCCAAGTAAATGTAGTGTGAAATGTCACACGTCTCCAAACCCCTAACCCGTGGAGGGCGCAGGCGAGAGAGACGTTCCGCCATAGACATCAAAGTCAATTGACAGGTGCTAACTGTGGGTATCTGCTGACCTGCATCACATGTCCGTATCAAGGAGTCACGTGCGTTACCTAAAGAAGTCAAATATCTGTTGAAAGGGTGATTGAAGTTATCCACAAACCAGCTGAAAATTTATTTCATTCTAGTTTTCTTTCTTCGGCAGAGGCTTGACTTCAGTGACGATTCTTGATCAAAGTGAAGCAACTACCGAGTCGTATTTTGATTACTTTCGTCCGTTTCCCTGTTTAAGAAAAATCTTAACTCTTTGCGGAGCGGTGTTATATAGATCAGCCAAGGCTTAAGGGTGAAGGTCCTGTTAATAGATTTATAATTTACTTCAAACAATGGAGTTGAGCCTGCAATCAATTGAAAACCAGTAATGTGTCAGCTGAGAACTTTAAAAGAGTAGCCTCGATTAGTAGACACCTGAGCCCGCGATACGATCATGAGATACTGGCCAATGGATATCCTGTTTTGACAGCTGTCATTTGACCACGACGTGAACGTGCAATATCAGCAGAACATCTCACGTTGGTTTCCAGGTGGTGTGGACGGACGGGACGGACGGGTCGACGTAGGGTCACGTGACTACCAAAATTTCTTGCATGGATATATAGATAACCAAATTTACTTAGCTATGGGGTTCCGCTGCTCCGCTATGATATCTAACCCTAGTGCATTTTGCTCTAAGTGAGAAGTAAGTGTTAATGTGGACTTAGGGGATGGCTAGGTGAGCAGATTCCCAAAAACGAGTAATGATCCCCGGGGGGAGTACTCCCTTATATAAGCTATACAGGTATGTACCCCCCCCCCCCTTCCACATCGGGTAGGGTTTTTGCGCCGTTTTGGTCTGGAAACGGGTACGCACTTTGCCCAGTTTGGTCTGGAATCGGGTATGGTTTTTGAGGGAACTGCTGGAGTGTATGAACGAATGAACGTATTTATCGTTTCAATTCCAAATGAGTAAGAATGAAAAAGAAATTTGGGAATTCGAAATAGATACGAAGAATTTGTTTTGTTTGCTTTCTAATCTAAGTAATGATAACAAAATTTCTGTCTAAGGGCCAGGTCTGAAAACGGGTATGGATTTTAGAGGCCTGGTCTGAAAACAGGTGTGGAAAATTACTTTAAATGGTCTGAAATAGGGTCAGGACTTGGAGAACCGGATGGCACACCCCACCAAGAATTCCCAGGAGTACCCCCCCCCCCCCGGAATGATCCATCCTAGCTATGTATGGGAAGCACAGAGGGAAGCTTACCTTGTCTCCTTATCAAAGCAATCCCATATCTTGCAACGCTTTAACGGGATCTTCGGGTATCATCTGGACCTCAAGTTCCTTCTTGTCGTCCTTGTCACAACGCACGAAGAGCTTGCACAACGCTATTATCCAAACTAAGAAACCCAGAGTGACAACAAGACAAATTTCTAGTAAGTGATCTTCGAATTCAGCGCTTGCCATTTCACTGCGGTACGTATTTCTTGAGATATTTTCCGTCCACTCAAGGTTGCGAGCGTGCGCTAAAACGACCAGTTAATTCACCCCAAAGATATTTATGTCGTTGCCACTGGATAAAGCGGAAACCAAAAAAAAAAAAAAATTGCCAATTTCTTGCTTCATTGACAGTTTCTTTGACAAATCTCTAAAGTCATGTTTATCGTCTTTCCTGGACAAGGATTTAAAACAACAAAAGTCCAAGTGTTTTTTTGTGCGAGTCACGTTTCCAGAAGTAGGAAAACGAAAACGAATACAATTTCAGTACCTGTAGTTCATATATATTTTTTTAGATTTTATTAATCTTATCATTTCCCCCTTCTTGTATTAGACTGTTGCGTAACATGTTCACATTGCAGACGCTTATTTTCGAATTTGGGCTGCCTGTGATCGGAGAAAACTTTATTTAAAGAATAAGGTGAAACCTCATGTTGTTGTGTGGCAACGTTGGAACATCACGTTTTGCACGCACAGCTTTTAGTAGAGAGCGGTGGAAATGGAGCCTACTTGTCCATTGTTTACGACAAAACAAACCAATCACAAGGGATTTTAATAGGCTCAGGTAATCCTAACTCTTGGTGCTGACGCAGTAACTATTTTTAATTTGCTTTTGTGTTGAGCGGTCGCTTTCTTTTCCAGATTAAAATCAAGTTTCGCCGTGAAAACTTACCTCTTTAAAAATACTTCTTCAACAGTTCTAAACAAAGCGAAGCTTAGTTGAAAATATCCTGTTCTTGTGGAAGGAAATATTATACGGTCACTGACCGTAAACGTTTTGTTTACGGGGGGTGACAACTCTAACAAAGGCTGTTTGGGCAGTCCTATGAATAACTTTATGTCCTCCCGGAAATTTCGTCGACCCTCCCGAATTTTTCGGTGGCATTCCCCATAAATGTTTAACTTCCCAAATTTTTTTTAACAATTATAATTAAAATTTTGATTAGAGATTTTTTGCAGCTTCTTGTTAATTATGTAACCTGTTAATTATCTAACCTCAGTTATTTTTTCGTTTAGAGGGTATCATGTTAACACAGAAAGACTGTCAAACTTTTTAAGTATATAAAATCGTATTTTTTTGTTTTTCAATCACCGATAAATCAGGCGAGTGAAGGGGCCAACCACTAGGGGGGTCTGGGGGCATGCTCCCCCAGAAAATTCTGAAATCTAGGTGCTCTGAAACGCCATTTCTAGTGTTCTGAGAGGACAAATTCTGTCCAAAATGTTCTCTAAATCAATTGTCCTTTTTATGCTTATTTTTACTGGCGTGACTTCGCGTAGAAGTAGTCAATTTTATTTTATACAAGTTGTGCGGTTTTTGAAATTGCTCTGGATATCATTTTCAGCTAAGTATACTCTGTGTGGTGTCATTGTATGAGTATCATAAGAATTCATTTGAAAATTTCAGAACAACTGTCAAAATCTGAAATTTTCCTATCCCGAACGCATATTGATTGAGATTCGGGATTTTTGAGCAAAATCGGAAGGACCCCGACGAGATCAGGATGATTAAAGAGTCTTCACAGACATACTACTTTTTATGGCCTCATTTGTGTTTAACAAGGTTAAATAAATTTCGTTTTTTTCTTACATCCTTCTTACGTACTTCTTTTAAGTTTTCCAGTATGCAATCAGTGGAATGTGCTCTTAAAACTCGTTAACGTGCAGCGTAAAATACCCCTGAACTAATAAATGATGGGATCTGGTGTGAACTGATAGTATGTGCCTTGCACCGGTACGGTTCTTGAGTCATTCCGCTGGGGATTGCACGTGGCCAATCGCACTCGAACTTCATGCTATTTTAGTTGGAAACGTTGCTGATTGGTCTTTTCATATCATGGGGAGTTCAGCCATTTTCAAGTGTCAAAATACATAGAATACAGCGCATACACTGGGTGCATATCACTGCATATATATTGTTTGATAACATGTAATATCAAATCTTTGCTCAATGTCCCGAAAATATCTCATATTTCCCGAAAAATTTCCAATGTTTCCCGATTCCCGGCAAAATCTCCAGATTCCCGGAATAAATTTGTTTTTCTCCCGAAACAGCCCTTGTTAGAGCTGTCACCCCCCGTTTGTTTCTTTCTTGATTTTTACTGACTATAGAAAACTCCTTGTTTAACATGTTTAACTCGCGACATATTTTTAGCGCTTAAAAGCGCTTATGGAATCACTGCGTATTTATTTTGTCTGTATTTTTTTTCGCGTATTTACAGAACATGAATACGCTGTTTTCTTTCGACTTGCCTTTTTTTGACTCTGACTTGGGTCAAGCCGAGTCGCTCATTTGTACATTACTTAATCAAAGTCGTTCTTGATGGATACCAAAATAGTCTAGGGAAATTGAATCATCTTATCCAGCGTACTGTATCGTGGGGGAACATCAATATTCTCAGCTGTCAACTGAAGGTTTTTCTACATTCAAAAGGAAAGGCTTATTAACAGCACATACTACAACAGTTAACAGAGAAGCTTCTGTATTGGCGAGGTTGACTTTCTATGAAAATGGCCGTATTCACACTAGGAAGGATTATCCTTCTGGGACGGGTTATTCGCCGGATAATTCGCGTCAGACAGATAATACGTCTTAATTTGAAAATGGAACGGTCTTAATTTTCGATGGACAGTCCGCCTGATTTTATTCATCTATTTCTCCGTCAAATTTGACCGATTTTGAAGATGGATTATCCGTCTCTAGAGTGAAAACGGCCAATGTGTTGATTAGGCAAGAGAAAAGTGAACTTTACCCGCTTTAAAGGGTGTCCGTATTAAGCGGGTTGAATTTAGAGACAATGTAAAAGCTTTCCCCAGGGCATAGAAAACTGTGCGTAATAATGAGATGTCCTTATTAAGCGGTTTCCTAGGTTTCGACTGTACCATGCTTCGCGGCTAATGAAACACGTGACAGATTTCTTTCCAGAGCACGGTGCGTGTTGTTTTTCTTAAGAAGAGAACGTAAGGTCATTGAGATCGAGCGCTCACCGTCTTTGTACTTATTGGTTTCTAATGTACCGAGGGGGTGGGCGTCGGGGTTTACAGCGGTGGGGGAAGGAGAACAAAATTAAAAATCAAAATTCTTTTGAAACGTAATGTTTCCGAGACGAGGGAAAAATGGAGATTCTCGAGAAAAAAATATTGCTAGTTTCATAACATCAAAAATACGATTTTCGATAACTCCTTACAATGAAGAATTTAATGAGGTATTCTTTTAACATCAGTCGCTCGATAAATGAACAATGAACTTTCGATACAGTCAATGACGAGAATGTATAAAAACATCAGCAAATCCAGGATATTGATCTGCCACAGGAAAGAAAAACAGGGGGAAATAATCAATTCGGTATTCTGTCTCAGTTTTGGTTGGACGTTTTTGTGTTGTGGCCTGCAAACGTCACCAGACGCGAGGCATAGGTTCCGGACATAACAATGAATAAAAAACAATGAATAAAAACCCATTTTCCGCAGCTGTATATTTTCCGCTTGTTACACGCATCGAGGTGTTATTCATACTGATACTTTACAGGCACGCGTTCTCATCCCAGGCACGCGCAAACGCTCACGATTCACACGCGGGGCGTGAGTTTGCACGTGCCGTAAACAAAAAAAAATCGTTTGAACTGCATGCAAGCATTACAGCTTGTTTTCAAAAGCTATTTTCACTTTAGTTAAAAAAGACAATTTTTCAAAATCCCTTATTTTTTACTGGCAAAAGTAACCGGAGACTCAAAAAATAACCTCATTTACAAAAGAAAATTAAAGTCAGTAGACTCAGAATGGCATCAAATATTCTTCGTTCAACCCAATCTAACTGAATAATTTTTACGTGAAAACCTACAAAATTATTATTTTATTTTTTCACTATTCTAAATGCCATATCGGAATTTGACACTGTAGATAAAGATTACGTAACAGACTCTTGGGCTTGCGTTGTTCAACTCTACGCCGAAAATTGGAGCTCCTAGCTCCAACTATCTGAATGGATATCTAATGAATTTAAAGAAAGGAAATATAGAAAAAATTTCCTGAGTTTTAAATAAATTCTATGAGGGACAAATTGTTGAGAACAAACTGAAGTAGAGAATGTACCTTGACCGTTCACACCAAATTAAATGCTCTCAGCCAGCTCTCGATGTGGACTACAGGCACACCATTAGCCTTGGTTCCAGAAGATCGACAACAGAAGAATGCCATCAACACGGCTACAATAACAACCCCGAGAAGAAACAGAAAAAACTCGGTTTTTTGAAAAGATATCTCATTGTTGATATCACTGCTGGCGCTCGCTGTCTTCGGAGGATCTGTAAAATGGAGAGGAGTGCTGAAATTCAAAGAAATTCCCGCCGCTGGCATATCTGCGCTTACGATCAGTTTTGTACTGAAATGTCCAGCAGAGGAATATGTGGGAAAAATTATGACGCCACAGTCTAAAAGAAGAAAATAGCGTAAATTTCCGCTTATCCAAACCCCCCACCCCCCCAAACAAGTTATAGGGCCATCTACCTGTAAACAAAAAAATCCATCTAGTTGCATGCAAGCCTCCCTCCAGCTTGAGAATTCTATGTTTTACATCGTTTCGAAGGTTTAAATAGCGGATAAATTCAACAAGTTTGTTGATGGGCACTGCTATTTAGCTTGTTTTGAAACGCTTTTTTAATTCGTTTATAATTCCCCTCGTCTATAAGCTCAAAAAGAGAAGACTCCAACCAGAATTTTCCGTGGGGATTTCGACTTAGGCTCAGAAATTAAAAAAATGACAAGACCCCACCACAATCTGAGGTGGGGGGGACCTTGTCGATTTAGATCCAGAAATTAAAATATGAATAGACTCGCCACCGCAATATGCAGTGAGCAGGGGCACCCAACGAGAATATAGTTCAAAACCACTTAAACAAAGCATTTTTAACCGTATTTTAGTATTTAAAATGGTAGAAATAGGCATATTTTTATCCCCTAAAAATTTTTCATCTGTTCGGATTTCCTGAAATTTCCTGCTGAAAGTCTAGTGATCCGAAAATTGTAGGGATCAAAACTTACCTTTTTGAAAATTTCAGCCAGAAAAAAAAGGCTCCCGAAAATTCTAGGTGGCCTTTTTAGGGTAAAAATCCCTTAAAAATGGGCAATTATACCGTTTTTTAAATATTCGAAAATCCTAGGAGAGGCGGGCAAGCAAGAAATTTTACAACCAATGATCCGAAAATTCTAGATCTCAAATCGTCTTCCGAACAGATATTTGCCGAAAATTGACGTTGGCTGCCCGTGAGTAAGGAGCCTTTTCCACTAAAGAAAAAAAGGAACAGAGTGAGAAGTCTTTTCGACTTAGACTTTGAAACGAACTCCCTGTCCAAGAAGGGAGCTTTCTGAACTCTTTTTTTTTTTTTTTTTTTTTTAATTTGAAACAAATCTTAGAACAAAGGCCTAATCTCAGAAGATCGTAGCAACAAGGCTACTCTACAATTCTGTTAAATTTAAATAATATACACATCGACAAAAGCGCAAGTTATTTCGGGATTCCAACTGGAAATTCACGGATGTCCGGTCAACTGTTTGTAAATAGATCCATGATTCTGTGGGAAGATTAAAAAAATAAGCGTCTAAGTAATCAAATAAACAATCTAAAAAACAAGGAGGAAATACATAAATTCGACAATATTGATATAATTTGGGCTGGGTAAAAATATTGGCTTGTCTGCTAAATCTATGATTACCTGAGCCAGCTTCTGTTGAGCAGAGTCTTCTTGTTCAACATGGCTATTATTTTGAACAAAAAGTTGAACGTCGGCGGTTTCTGAAGCAGTTCAAAAAAACTAACGCGAGTTTACATTGGCCGATTTTCGTACAATTTTTGCCGTAAATCCTAGGTGTTGGTCTAAATATAACTTCATTACCCGTTCTCTATGTTTTCTTCTTCTTTTTCATTTTCCCGTTCCCCGTTATCCATTTCAGTAACATCCGTCATCATAGAAAGCCGGCAATAATAAATCGCATAAAAAATATAGCCGGCTCAAAACAACGCCGATTTCGCAGCGACAAACCGCCATTCACACGCGCGATTTCACATCATGTAAACCTCAGCACAAATTGTGAAACGAAAAAACGTTTTAGTTAACAGTAGATTTTTACTATTTTCATTTGCTTCTAAGTAAAAAGAGCTATTTATTTCTTTAAAAAAGCTCAAACTACTTTGAAATGAAGTTCTCCGATACAACAGCTGTATACATTAATGTTTACCAACCTTCAATAGACGCGACTTCAAATCACTTTTATCTGCTCCAAAACCTGCGTGGTAACCCGGCACCCTTGCTGGTGGAACACTATTCTGCCCGCTGGTATATAACACCCACATAAAGCACCATAAATTCGCGATCACGAAGGACACCTTTGCCACAACAAGCACCAGTGCAACTACCTCCAGCCAGGCAAACAGGTTTTGCAGGTCCCAAATAGTTGTACCGGTGTCCTTGCACAAGGGTGTCGTAACTATTTGCGTTACCATAGTTGCGTTAACTCGCTTCAAATCTCGTCCTGCTTTAAATTCTTCACGTTAAAACGGTTCACAGCGACCCCGTTTTGACTCGATATTTCTGTACAAATTGAGCGACAAAAGCTAGACACAAGAGCATTGAAATAACGACGAAAGCACAGAGTTCATTAGAGTCTGCTCTGGCCAGCTCACTCGACCATTCTGAGAACGTAACAATGGAATAGGAAATCTACTTGCGCCAAACAATGTTACGAAATTTCAACGGAAGTAGCGAAGAAAAAAAACCAATCTGATGCTTTCTTCGCTTCATCAACAGTGTTTCTCCCTATGTAGATTTATATGATCAGTTTTTCAAAGCGATTCTAAATCTGCATAAAATTGTCAGATTTACAGCAATTTCCTGCCCCTTTGTCTCCATAGAACAAGGTGGTTCTAACCTTTGAATCTGAAGATGCTATAAAATACAGAGAAAACCATTCAAAGTGGCAGTAAAATCCGGATAAAATTTGCATCTCGGATATCAGTTTTGTTAAAAGAAAACCAAAGATGAGTATTTACAATTCTAGTTCTTTAGTTATTTTCAGTTTTATCACATTTCTACAACAGCACAACGCATAGCCGTGGAAAATTTGGAAAATGCTGTCGCAGCGTAATTTCTAACCCGACAATCCTTCTTCGCTTTTTCAAGTTCCCAGATGTGTAAAGGTGGATTACGTTGAAAGTAGCCTTCCCCATCGCATCTTTGCGACCTGTTTAGAAACCAAAATCCGCCCCCTCCGCCCCCCCTCCGCCAAAAGGGCGAAAAGCACGCGCAAATTGCAAATGCAAATATGAGCAGAAAAGAAGAAACGAAGTTCGGTGAAGTGAGTGATTCAGGCAGAACCTCCTCTCCTCCTGCTCACTCAAGAAGACAAAAGGAGGCTCAGTTTACAGGGTGGAATGGAAGTGGACTCTTGCTTATCTCGCACCAGGCAAGGGAATCCGGAATCCTGGGCTTGAAAATCCGAATTACAACTTAAGGAATCCGGGATCCCACCGAAGTTCGGAGTCCAAAATCCAAGTTTCACTGACAAAGAATCCAGAATCCAATTCACGGAATCCGGAATCCGTAGCCTGGAATCCAGAATTCATGATTGTCTCGGATTCTCTTACATGGGATGATTCTCTTACATGGGATTACTATAAATTAATTTGGAAAGCACTTTTCGAGAAAAAAAAAACAAACAAACAAACAAATAAATAAATAAACAAGGGGTAAAATTAAGACCCTGTTTACATGGAGTGGGGGACCCCGGTCTAGTGGGGTAAGTTTCTTTTGTTTTGTGTTTCCCAGAGCGTGAAAACAAAAGAAACTTACCCCACTAGACCGGGGTCCCCCACTCCATGTAAACAGGCCCTTAGAAATTAATTCAAATAGATGCCCAAGTTAAAAATCAGATGGTGCCCCATAACAGGTTCCTTATTTTTGATACACGAAAATTTTGATATCCTCTTTTGTAAAACTTTATTTTTTGTTAAATAGTTTTTTAAGAAAAATATGATACAAGGCGACATAAGCTAGTTTTCAAATCTTCTTTACATATTGTTATGCTCTATGATTGGTTTAAACATCTCACGCCACTATCTCGACCAATCAGATCAGTGGTAACTTTCCCGCTCGAACTACGCGGCTGCACTGATTAAATTTGATGATTGTTCCATGACTGCAGTCGATTAAAACCGCAGCCTATTTTTTTGCCCCATTGTCCGAACCGTGAGATTCTCTCGGAGACGTCACAGCTCAAAGTAGGGTCCAGTTTTGACCAAGCGGAGCACGCTTGAGGACTAAGCTGTAAAAACCGTCCTATTCTTTAACATGAAAAGCATTAATAGACCTTTTTGTATTAAACACTTATTGACTGGTCCGGAGGCAAATGTTTCATTTTGTTTCCCGAGAATCGCAATGTTTCCCGCGGCAAAGCCTAAGAAAACATTGAGATTCGAGGGAAACAAAATTAACTGTTTCCCGAGGGACCAATCTTTAAGTGATTTGTTATAAAGCCGGAAATTTTGAACCTGGAAATTCATCAAACCTAGCTGTAACGGCGGTCGTCGGTCAACATTCGCGGGTAACAGTTCACTGTTACCCTCTGACGTCATAGATTTTGCAATGTTGCCCGCTCAGAGATTTTGACGGAAAACAGTTTCATTGTTAGATGTCATGTGACCTGGAAGTAACCAATGAGAGAGCGCGCTGTTGGGGAAATATTTCCAGCTATATAACAGAAAAATTTATGTTACTCCAGAGAACTGTTTCTTTCAAATGTCCTGTTGAAGATAATATATATGCATAATTCATGCCAAAGGTTAAAGGCAAATTCCCTTGGGAGCCTCTGGTCTAAATTGGGAAAACAAAACATACAAGCTAAGGGTCTGTTTACACGGAGGCGGAGGACCTCATGTAGGTGAGGTAACCTGCTTAGGTTAGGTAACCGGCCTGTCCATATGATCTCTCATTAGAAAGGTGGCTGAACACAGTTTTGCGGACGGTCAGCGGTAACTCGCTTGACGGCGTGTGTTTTAAACAAACATGGCGGCAAGAAAAGCAATGGTACAAAGAAGACGATTTCTCAAAATCGATTCATTAAAATTTTGTGATATTTGGCAGCACTTTTACTTTTATCGTATTTTGAATAATGAGGACTTAAAAATGGAAGTTGAACAGACGAATTTTGTGACACATTTAATAATTACAGTACAACTATATTATTGATTATCTAAAAACCCGTCTGTTAAAATTTGGTCAAATAAGTTTCAAATGGTAATGATTAATTATAGTAAGCTGTGTGCAAGTGTATAGGAAAATCTAATGAGCGAATTTTATGTAAACTGAGCAAAAGTGAAATTTTAAGGTTGCATTCAATCGTTCATGTTGCCATAGAAACTACGAAAACGTCACATTTTACCTGTCAATCAAAATCGTTCATCAGGATATTTTTCACTTACCAAGTTTCAGCTTGTGAGCTGCAACCTTTCTCTTGCCATTATTTGACAAATGGCATACACTCACAAACTGCCAAAACTGTGTTCAGCCACCCTAATTTGATCACGTTTATATGATAGGTTGGGTGACCATATAAGACATTATATGGACAGGCGGGCTACCCCACCTAAGCGAGGTTACCCCACCTACCTGAGGTCCCTCAACTCCACGTAAACAGGCCCTTAAGCGCTCCATTGCCAGTAATGGTGACGATTTTACACCTTTCATAACAAACTTACGAAACCAACTACTGCCTGGACAGGCTTAGCCTGCGAAGCGCAGACGTATTTCCGGCCGTCGCTTCTCTCCCGAGCGACCACCAGAAATACGTCTGCGCTTCGCAGGCTAGGACAGGCTAAAGTACAGAGGAATCCCGATTTTCGAACTTCCTAGAGAAAAGTGATTTGCTTCGACTATCGAGAAGTTTAAAAAGAGTGTTTGACCGGTAGAATTACGTCAGCTTTGGTTCAGGTTGTTTTAGACTACGACGAGCCTCGTCGTCACAGGCGACATTTTTAACCATAAACTTTCCGTAACGTCTCTCATGTACCAATAATTTTTCTAAAGTAAAGAATACGATCTTTTAAAACAAAACCTACAAAACTACGCGACGTTTACTCTTCGTACAAAATATGAAACGAACTTTTAACATTTTGCTATTATTATTGTTCTCCATAACTTTTGTTTTCTTTTTACTCTTGCAGTAAGACTTCATTTGTAGGATCTGCCTACTGTACAACGACTAAATAGTCATTTGTACCTGGAAATATTTGCTAGTTTGAAGTTTTCTCTTAGCTCAATACAACATTGACTTTCCTAACTGAACATTTTGTTAAAATTTATTGCTTCTTTCTATCTTACTTTCTTTTTCATGTACACTAGAGGCCATTGTTAATAAATTACTGGCATGTTTAAACTTAATATTAACTTAGTTTTTTCGAATGTATGTCATTGTATGAGCGCAGAAAAGGCAGGTAGCATTTCCCGCCATTATTTTAACTCGCGCGCCATTGTTGTCGCAATCCTAGGTCCTATTCTCCAATTTAATAAACGCCTCTTCCTCGTCACTCGACTCAGTCTCCTCATCCTCGTCATCTCTATCCCCACCCGGGTAGGGTTGTTCCTCAATGTTGTAAATGCTCTGTCCTTTGTGCATGGCGTCCTCCATGCGAAGGCGGGAGAACATTGTGTTGTAGGTTGCGGAGTAAATAGTGCGGGACGGCAACTGGTCATCACTGACAAATTGTGGAAGTTCCTAGGGAATTTATAGGCGGCATCTTTAATCCGGCCCCGAACGTACACGCAAGTTTCTCCCCTACGGAAGGAGGCTGGTTGCAGCCCCCTGGGGTTTTTAGAGTAATTAATCCCCCTCGCAGGTAGCTCCGGTTGTTTACTATCTAACTATCCCATCCCAGTGATGCTAGTCCATCGCACGGTTACCCCATTGTTTTGTAGTCTCTTCACTCTCTTGCACAGCCGTTTTTGTGTTGTCACGCAGCGCTCCTCCCCTCCCCCTCTCTTGAAAAGAAAGGCGTTGCATGACGACACAAAAACTGGCTGCGAAGGAGACTACGTATTATGACGCCAGTACTGACTCATACACTAGGGTGGAGGCAAATTATACCAAAAAAAAATAAAACTTTTCACGGAGTAGTCCGGGGGTAAGAATAACCGAACTTTCAATTTGGGGATTCATATGCTAACCCTGACACATCTCCGCAGCTCACACGATAGCAGATAAAAACACTGGTAGTCATGTCATGTCATGCCTATCCTGAGAAAACAGCCGACATTTTGCGAAGCCAACACTGGCTTCCTCGAGGAAAATTCCACGCTGGTGATGAGTCACTACCCAGATCTGGGTAGTGCTTCTGATTGGCCGTGCTGCAATATGTTTCAGCCGCTCAGAGGCACCACCCAGAGCTGGATAGTAACCCGTTATCAGTATGGAATTTCTACGCTCGCTTCTCAGACGTTATTTCGGGGGAGGGGGGGAGGGGGGGAGGGGGGGAGGGGGAAGCCGTGTTGACGTCGCGAAATGTCGGCTGTTTTCTTTTTTCTTCGGATATAGAACTACGCATATTCATTGCGTGACACACTTACCGCCGCGAGCGCAAGTAGAGTTTGGACTTGGTACTGATGTAACGCCATACTCATGCGATCTGACAACCAGTCACAAATCTTCGTTATTACAGACGTGTACCACTCCTACAAGAAAGGATAGCCATTAGTTCAATTAAGAATAAAGTAAAACACTCAGAACTCTTCTAGAGCGCACAGAAGTTGTGCCAGATTGTAACAACAACAAGAGAAAAGTTCAGAGACAACAGTGTAATTCTCCCGAACTTTTTCAGAAGGATAGGAGCCAAGAACTGAGCAGAAAAGCTAAAGGAGGATGAATACATCTTGAACGTCTCCCAAAGACTCAACAGAGAGTGAAAGAATTATGTGTAAAGATGTAACTTCTGACGATTGAGAGACATGAGAAATAAATATTCTGACAGCAAGGTTTAGAAGCGCGCGGAGCTCGTGGGATAGTGTCGGACTATTTATGTTTTTGGCGAGGGATTGGTGGCATTCCATGTCAGGTCAGTCGTCGCGTTCGCTTTCGCCTTGTTTTGCAAAGTCTCTTTTTCGAAAGTTCATATTCTTACGTGTTCAGATCTGTATATGATTTGCTGTTATTATTTCCGTATATAGTTTCTGTATTTAAGTATCTGGACCCGCATTCTTTGAAAAGAACCCCTTTTTGAGTAGTCTTTGTCACAAGGTATTCATCGTTCTAAGTCTTTCGCTTAAACCCTTTCCCTGGGTTTTCTTGCTACTGCATTAGTAGGAGAATAAGTTTCCACACATTCTTTAGGCCACTTCTTAAGGGTGGTTAGTTAGTAGTTTTTCGTATCTGGCGTGGTAAACGTTCTAGCCTAGGACATACAATAGTCTTTTTCTTAACTAGGATACATCTGCATCAGATGACTGACTGACGCACCCTAAATAAACTTTTCACTCTTCTCGTGTTAGTGGAGTAAGAATTTAATTTTGCCCTCACTTTACTCTAAATTTCCAAACCTTACCTTAATCACCTGTCTCTTCACTTTCTCGTCGTTTAAGTGAACTCGAAATTCCTTCAAGTTTGAGTTGAAGAAAGTCAGGTATGAATCCTCAAGTTCTGTTCCAGGATTCTGTGAAAACAAGTCAGAAAAAAAAACGTTAAGAAAGTTAGGTCTTCTTTTGCTTAACCCAAGAAAAAGTATGCTCGTACCCAACTTCTAATCTACACAGCCGAGCCATCAGGATATGGCTTTTTGTAAAAGCGCCGATCTCAACATGTAGATTATCCGCATTTCGTAGGATACTAATAGACCACTTTCGATATATTAAAATTGTGACATGACTAAGAGGCTTTCTGGTCATTTTTGTCTATTTGGTTTGGTTTCTTTGTGCTCGTCTCTTCTGGGAACTGCGAGACAATACAGTCGTGAAAAATTTGCAATTTATGCCTTAAGACTCGGAGTCATGTTAGAATTTTAATAGACTGATTTAGCAACAGAACGGGAACGTCACTTGACGACAGGAAAGCGCGCGGTAAGGACTAAACTCGACTTCCGAAGCCCAATTTGCCGCTCTGCCATTGGTCAAGACAGTTGTTTGATTTGCGCGCGCCGTCGTCAACTGACGTTCCCGTTCTGTTGCTTAATCAGACTAATATATCGAACGTGGGATATTCCCCATTTCAGAAACTTTAAGGGTAGGGTACAAGCTTTCGGCGCAACAGTTTCTGGGATAGTTTGGATGGAAAAGCTTTACCTATGATTGGCCAATGGTTGCCTTTATACCAACCATCCCATAATAACTGCGCCCAAAGGCTGTAGCAATTCTACCAAGAGTTCTTGAGTGGGCAGTTGTACTCTGGAAATTTCGCGACGAGGGATTCCACTCGATGTTAAAAGGTTCCTCTGAAATTGGGTTTAGAAGTGTGTGTGTGTGTAGGGGGAGGGGGGGATTAATTTCCCAAGAGATAGACCTGTTGAAAATGTGAAGGAAGTGTATCAGGGTTTTGACAATCGTTTCATAAATACATATCTAGTCTTCGTGGCAGGCACAAAGAGGGGAGAGAGCGGGGGAGGGGAAGGGGGAGAAAAGCGAATTCCCCTCTTCCTCTTCTCCCCTCCCTCTCCTTCTGACGCCTGCCACGCAGTCTAATACATACCATGAGTGAAAACATGGGGGCCAAGATGGATCCCTGATCATATCGAGCTACTTTGGACAACAGCGACTCCAACACACTGTTGAGCTGAAAAACAACGTAACACTTCAGCTCGTCGTGCGCGAATGAATGATCTCACGAGTAAATACAGTTTAAGCTCCATTAACGGGCCACCCCTGGGCCTCCAGCAAGTGGTCGCTTGATGGAGGTTACGTGAAGTTGGCCGCTCAAGAGAGGTTCTTCGGGAATTATGATAATCTTTTGCAAAAACAACACCTTACTTTGAAACTAATACGCCGCAGAAGCGGTATTACTGGTCCACAATCTTTGGTCTAACTGAAGTTCTATCTTGGACTGTAGTTTCCCTCATCATATAGTTAAAATATGGCCAAACTAGGTGTATCCAGCACATGATGGCTGCTTAATAGAGGTGACAACAATGGGAGAACTCTCGCTGGAACGGCCAAAAGGTGACAGCGGCCGCTTTATAGAAATTTGATTTATAATTGTTTTCTATCGCTATTTTGGGACTTTGGTTACTGGCCTCTTAATAGATAACTGCTTAATGGAGGTTCAACTTTAATCAGAAAAAGGGATTATCAATAGAAAATGAATTATATGACTTTTTCTTATAGCGACAAATAAATCAATAAATGGGTGAATGTTTAAGTAATAGTTACCTTGGCGATAAAGGATGAGGTCATCTCTTGAACGACATCTTTGAGAAAGATGTAGACATCTGAATGGTAGCGATACTGGAACAAGAAGAAGAAGAGATGAATGCATATAACGTAGATAAAATTTAACCAAATAAAATCGCTACAACGTACATAAACAAAACAGAAGCACGGCCTAAAAGCTCCCTTTTACACTGAATTCCTTCAAACTCCGGGAGTAAATTTTTTAAAATGGAAGATTTATGACAATGAGGACTCAACGGCAAACTACGCCAAACCTCGCAGGGCACGAAAGTTTTGATTGTATTTCCACTTTAACACTCGTTGTTGAGAAGGATGAAGACAAGGGTATACCCCTAGAGAACATAGGGAACTTAAGCAAAGGCGTTTTTGAAAGAAGCACATCAACCGGAATTGGACTTTTGACATTGTTGGGCAGTGGTTTTGACCATGGGGCAAATCGTCTCTAGTAGAGTAAAGACACTAAACAGTTCATCTTTGCTAGCGTCAAGGCATTTTTAAATAGACTGGAAAACGCCTCACGTTTAAAACAGCATCTAAAACACCTCCGCTTAAGCTCCCTAATAAACCACCCTGCTAACGTGCTCGATATTAGCGTACTCAACTCGGCATGAATCGAGTAAGATCTTTGCTGAGCATGTGTGACATGTTGCTAGGATATAGTTTCGAACCCAGGCCTAATAGCCATGCGCTTGCTACAGTGGGTTCTTTAATGACCATCGGTTTATCAATCAACAGATTCTCGCACTCGAAAAAACAGTTTGACGAGAGAGAACAAGATTGACTAGGCCAGAAGTTAGGGCTGCAGAACCTCCTTTTCTCCTTCCCACTCAAGAGTTATAAGCAAGCTTGGCACCCGACATGAAGGTGAAGAAAAATATTGAATGAGTAGCTTTCAGTGAGATTCACTTACTTCTGAGTTCTCTGATTCTTCCCTGGCGCAAAGAAACCGAGACTGTAGAAAAGATGAAAACGGAATTATCTTAGCTCGGTAACAGGCCTCGTTAGCTTGCACGTTTTTTTTTTTTTTTTTTTCAATGCAGGTCATGTGATAATATTCTAAAGAACTCTTTCATTGAAATTACAACTGATTCCCGTGCATACAACAAACCATACAAGCTAAAGAGCTCTATTAAGTGATGAAAAAAATACATTGCAGCTAAAAGCATTTTGTGGTATTAGATTAAAATCTGCATACCATTACATTGCAGATGGAGTGATAAGACACCTATGTTCCCCAAAAGGATCCTGAATTTTGACTTATCAGTACAGAATTTCAATTTTTAGGCTTAACAGGTTTTTGTGTAGAGGGGGCCTAACTGGCATATTTTCGCCTAACAGTCAGGTCCTTAGACGTGGGTTTTCACTGGATCACACATTTGTACGTATATGGACTAACTTCTCAAAAGGAACTCTTTCCAGCACTCACCTGTTTTTTAGCGTGTATGACAACATTCAACATGACGCAGACAGTCCTGGGAACCCTTAGTTCCACGCTAAATCGTGTGCTCTTCAGCCAGTTTTCAAAAGACCCCTTTGTTCTGCGAGATAAGGGTAACAAGCATTTACTAAGGTTCTGAAAGTAGTACAAACAGGGTTCGTACCCTTTTTTGAATAAAAAATTCATGGACGTTTCAAGGACTTTCAAGGACACATTTCCCATTTTTCAAGGACTCCATTCAATACAAAAAAGAGCATTAAGTCTATTTCGTTTCTAGTTCTTCCACAACACGAGTAATTTTTCTGTGTTTGCTCCTTTTCTTTTGCAGTTCCCCTTAAACTATTAAGTTAGCATTGAAATTCAAGGACTTTCCAGCACTGACTACAGTTTTCAAGGACTTTCAAGTTGCGTGAGAACCCTGTATCAAAGTAACATTTTTGAGAAGACCCGGTATCAACTTTCAGTTAAAAACGTAATTCATTAATGAAACCATACCAATTTTAACACCGCCTGCAGTGCAGTGCAGACGCTTTCTTCGGGCGCGCGAATGTTTTTGCTCGCCTAAGCGCAAAGTTGAAACTCCAAAAGAGAGAAGGAGTTCTTTCACATAAAATCAAAGAAGGCGAGTACAGCGACGCGAACATAAACAAACAGCTTTTGCCCGTCCAAAATACGCCTACTGTATACATGGAGGGAGGTTCAACTCTTACAGGAACAACAGATGTCCCTAGAGTCTTTTCTGGGACGTTACAATGCTGGTTTTTTGGCATCTGTTCATAGGATGACCGCCCATCTTTTCTTTTGGTGCGAAATTTAACTTAAACAGATCCCACCGATGCTGACCCATCAAGGAGGGTATCTCTATCACTTACATTGCTAAAGTTCATCCCTACTCGGAGCGTCACCCTAGTAAGCAGTCAGAACCAGTCAGTCTTCTTTTGTTAACAGACAGTTATATTACCTGCAAATTTACTGAGCGGAGACCTCGATCTTGAATGTAAAAACAGCAGCTTTTCTGGTAGAAACGGGCCCCAGGTTCTTAAATTAGTGAGTTTGCAAATTTGACAGAGGCCATCTTTCCCGTGCTTGGCAACAAGCGCAAGGTTTTCCCGCGCTTGATTCCTAAATGTTTTTCAACCGGTGCACTGCTTCTGCTAGAACTTCCCTTGAGTAGACAATAAAGTGATAATACGTGGATAACTGTAATTTCTTAAGTACATACCGTTTGACACATGACTGTACCATGTCAGAGGCCATCAGTTTGAGTCTTTTCATGAGGTGAGAAGCCAACACCTCATCAGGCCAATTTAATTCTGCAATGAACTGCTGTAACACCGTGAGCTTCCAGAAAAGATCTTCGGACGCCCGACAGCCATCTCTGAAAAGCAATAGAGAGATTTAGAGTCACGCTTATGACAAACTGCAAACTTGAATCCGTGCCACGAGACCAAGTTTTTCCCTTCTTTGCCGTTAACTGTTCATTACCTCTACTTAAAGATTAGTTGCTTCACGCCAGTTTTATCCATAAGAATTGTTTTGAGCTGTTTTATCTGCTTATTTTCTATTTTCCGAAATTCTCAACTTGAATCTGACGTTTACCGTGAAACATATTTCAATTGAAATATGGTCAACTCAACCATTAAGGATCTTATCAGATCCGATGGCGGTGACGGCACCCATAAAGTCGTTCAAAAAGCGATCTCGCGTTCTTTTAATCTTCATCACGATTATTCCAACTCGGTTACTCAAATGTAGGCGAACTCTCCTAAGGATGACATCCAAGTTCAGAAAGAAAAGGAGAATTCCTTCGTGGCGGCTTATTTAGGTCCTCCAAAAAACGAGAAATTAGACATTTTCACGTCGTAATCGTGCAGAGACGGCAATATATGTACAAGAAAGTGTGCTGCACGTTCGTTTTGCTTATTAAGGGCCTGGGGCCCGTTTCTCGAAAGTCCCGGTAACTTTACGGGCCCGAAATCAAATATTCAAATCGAAATGTAAAGAATAAGAGCGCGGGTCCTGGCTAGAAAACAACTCCATTTTGTTTCATTAACTGACAGTTTTATCATGTTAGATGCAAAACTATTGAAACCTCGATCTTTGATGTAAACGGAGACAGCTTACCGGGCCCGTTAATTATCGGGACTTTCGAGAAACGGGCTCCTGTTTACGTGGAGGTTGGGGACCCCAGATAGGTAAGGTAACATGCGGCGGGTCACCCCACCTATCATGTAAACGTGATCAAATTAAAATGAGAGATTATATGGACAGGCGGGTTACCCCACCTAAGAGGGTTACCTCACCTACCTGGGGCCCCGAACTCCATGTAAGCAGGCCCTAAATCTATTGCTTTTTTGACGTTCTCGTTTTCGTTGCTGTCTTCGGATCTTAAGGTCCCTATTGTTCACTACCACGAGGTTATGCTGATTTAGCAACAGAACGGGAACGTCAGTTGACGACGGCGTGCGCAAATCAAACAACTGGCTTGACCAATGACAGAGCGGCTAATTGAGCACCGGAAGTCGTGTTTAGTCCTTTCCGCGCGCTTTCCCGTCGTCAACTGACGTTCTCGTCCTGTTGCTAAATCAGCCTATTAACTCACCTAACAGGATTCCAGTTTTCCTTTTGAAATCCTTTGTGAAGAGACTGGGCAATCGACGACTCCATGAGGTCAATGTAACGAATTACCAATGGCGCAAAAACATCTCTTAAGTGATGATGGAACTTACCTCGATTGAGGTTAGCTGAAGACAAGAGCAAAACAATACGCCATTGGCGAGTTGCTCCAAGCCTCTGTTTCAAAGCGAGGCTAAGTGCAAAGCCATTGATAGGATAATGATTTTCTTGTTCTCATGTACATAAAACCCATTTTCACAAGAAAGGTTTTTCACTTAACCTCGTTTTGAAAGTAACAGTTTTTTTTTTAACTCGGAAATCCTATTCCGTGCTGAACAAATGACAAATGAATCTAAATAAGTCTTACTCAGTCACACCTAAATAGCGACTTACTCTTAAATTAAAACCACATGTAAAAATAAATGCAAAAGAGTATCTGAAAGTTTCATACAGATGCTGCGGTTCAATTTTAGCCTTGGTTTAAATTATATCTTCCTTTGTTTCAAATTTGTCATGAGACATTACCATATCCAAAAACAAAAGGCCTTTTATTTTAAACCAAGGACCGGCAAAATCGAACCATTATGTAGACATGGCTTGAATGTAAGGATTCTCTGTCTTGCAATTTCAAAAAAATTGCGGTGCTAATAATTTTTATAAAACACTCGGCTACGAGTAGTAGTTTGAAGGGGCCATCTCATCGGCTATTTGCTTCTTTTTTAACAAAGCTAAAACGTGTCTTCACATCAATTGAATTTCAAAAATAATGGTCCAGTTTTGTCATTTAAGGTTGTATTTAGGCATTGAAACCGTTTCCTGTCGTCTGTTGCTAGGGATGGCAAGTATGAACATGGATTAAAACTTGAAAAAATTGGGCCCATTTTTTTCTCCAAGTTTCAATGCTATGCTGGCAAAAAATCACCAAAAAAATTATGGCTTGTACTCTTTGTTTGATATCTTCTTCATAACTCTGGCAAAGACACTAAGGACAGGCTCTGTCACAGAATCGACCGGTAAAAGAACGTCCTTGTGACATAGCCACTTAAAATTCTAAGTGAACGTTGAAAGTAAGTTTGAGATAATACTTGGCTTCACACTAGAAGCTAAGTTTGTTTTAAGTAAGCACTTGATTGAAGTGCACTTGGAAATCCTAAGCTGCTCTGTTGAGAACATGGCTTCACACTTGTTGACAAAGTATGTTACTTAAAGGAAAAGCTGTCAACTCTCCGTTCGTTAGAATCTTGAAACAGCTGCACGTGCTCATCGTGCACGTGGCGTGCACGTGGCTTCCATTTCCTATTGAGCAAGTGTGTTCTTAACTGTGGTGTAGCGCATACTTGGCGGCGAAATTCGGCATCTTTGAACTACGAACGTTTCCATGGTCACCAAGTGAAGTTTAAGTGGGTACATTTTAACCCCTTCACACTCAAAGTAGGTTCAAAGTACACTAACATTATACATGAAGCTCTAGTGTGAAGCCAAGTAATAATGGAAGCGAATGTTGACCCCTAGTTCTTGTTAGCAAGATAGTTTTAAGCACTTACGATCATTAGACAGATATTCGTTCAACAGCTGAAATAACTGAAAACTTTCCCAAGTGTCCGGAGGTTGAGCAATTAGTGTGGCGTCCATATCAACAGTGAACAGAGACCAGAAGATTTCCTGGTGCTCGATCATTAGATCCGACACCCACGCAAGTGCCTGCAGAAACAGCAAGTCAAAAGAAAAAACAAAAATGCCGGTTAACAGCGAATTAACAACTGTGTGGCGTACTGGAGGTGGGTGCCTAGGATGTCTAGAGGTTTCTTCTTTTGGCAAAGTCTGTCCCTAGACAAACTAGAGTTATACGCCATGGCTAGCAAACCCGCGCCTTCCATCCATGATCTCCCACTCCAATGGAACCAGGTACCTGTCACACTGATATATCAGTGGAACAATAAAAGGGGGAAGGGGTGGGGGTAAATGAATGATCCAAAGGCTAAACGAAGAGTGGTTGCCAGGAAACGCTGTACCAAGAACCTGGAGCTTAAGCACCAACGAAGGCGACGGCTACGAAAACGTCACTCAAAAAAAATGAATTTGCGCTGCTTCAAACTTTACCGGCTTATTCCATCTCGTTCAATTCGTCAAATGTTGCCAATTTTTTCTGGAGTTGAATTCTTAAAGACTGCATCGAAAATCAGGAAACGGAAATCAAAGCAATTGTCTTGTGTTCATTTTTTCATGTTCTCCACAAAAGGTAAATTTGCATGGGCATTTTCACGTCGTCGTAGTCGTGCAGTGACGGTGAAGAAATGTACAAAAAGGCGTGATGCACGTGCAGAGCTGTTGTTTTGCGTAGTAAACCTATTGCTTTTTTTTGCCGTTCTCTTTGACGTCGCCGTCGTCGTTGCTTAAGCTACCTATTAGGGACTTTAAGATCCAACGACGCGGACGGCAACAAGAACGTCAAAAAACAAACAAACAATAGGTTTTATATTATATTGTATTTATAAGGAAAACATCAACTTTGCACGTGCATCACGCTTCTTTGTACATTTCTTTGCCTGTTTTTGCACAACTACAACGGAAAAATGCCTAATTTAGTGTTTTATGGGGACGTAAACCAGCAACGACGAAATTGAATTTCTCTTTCTGTACTCGGATATGGTCCCTAGGAATTCAACTCCAGGGCCCAGTTGTTCGAAAGCCGATTAGCGCTTAACCCGGGGTTAAATTTAAGCTGGGTTTCTTTTTCTCGTGTTCAAAAGCATTTTCTCGGATAATTTTCTCCGCTATTTTTAGAGCTTCCAATCATCAACTTGTAGACAAAAAGAATTAAAACTGAAATGCTTTTTAAACCCTGGGTTATCTTAACCCAGCTTTGAACAACTCGGCCCAGGTGGGTTCACCTACATATGACAAAGTAAGTGGGCAGGAATAATTGCGAAAAAAGACTGAAAGAACGCAAATTCACTTTTTAAGCGACGTTCTCATTGCCGTCGCGTCGTTGGATCTTAAAGTCCCTATGATAATTGACGGCGTCCCGCAAACAGTGTATGCTAAGCCTTGCTAAAACTCTTGTTTACCTCGGCGTGATGTTCCTCATTCTGATGCAGTAAATCAATACACAGCTCTGCCAAGTGCATGATGTCATTCAGTTTAGTGTCAGGTGGAACGTGATCCCCAGCGGATTCTTAAAGTATAAAAAAGAGATTGGACATTACGGTCGGCGAACACCTCTTATCAAGGAGCTTTAAGGAGCTTTGCCTCCTCAATTTCGGTACATGAAAAGTTGGACGTGATGGTTCAATAATACTAATGAGAGAAAAAGGCAGGAACTATTCTTTCACGTTTTAAGACCTACCTTCGATTTTTGCATATGCCGACACTCGCGTGTAGTTCACCAGAGCAGCCTGATGAAGACAATTTCTAATTTCTTTCCTAAATTCGTCGGGTGGAACTGGCGTGGAAATATCTTTCATCATAACCTATAGGGAAAAAGAACAGGGCAAAACCTTTTACAGCCCGGAAGCATTAAAACTAGCCTGAGAAAACAGCCGAGATTTGGCGACGCTAACACTGGTTTTCCCGCCAAATGACATCTGAGAAACGAGCGCAGCAATTCCATACTGATGACGCATCACTACCCAGATCTGGGTAGTGCTTCTGATTGGTCGTGCTGCGTGGGAAATTTGATTCAATCAATCAGAAGCACTACCCAGTTATCAGTTAGAATTTCTGCCCTCGTTTCTCAGGCGTGATTTAGCGGGGAAACCAATGGTGGCGTCGCCAAATGTCGGCTGTTTTCTCAGGCTACCATAAAACGGATTTGGCTTAACTTTGTAGGGATGGTGGAGGAGGGGTGGGAGTACAATAAGGAACTTTTGGGTGGGGATGTGCCACTGGGAACATGGAAACCTTAGCCTATAAAAGACCTAGTTTAAGTCTAAACTCCCAAAATCCCTCCCTATCCCAGAGTCGCAATAAATAATATCCAGTACTGTACTTAATGATAGCCATCTAGCGACGCTTTCTTTGCTATTAAACTTTGTTGCGGGTTAATTTAAATTTGCCGATTTAATTTTTAGTGTCAATTTCCAGTTTTCCTAGTTTAGACTAAAATCCTCAATGAACTGATCCGTTTTCTGGAAAATGGTACCCTATTCTAGGCCTAAACTTTCATATACCCTCTCCCACCATACACTTTACAGCGGCACATACCAACAAAGTCCATATGCTAGTGCCCCCCCCCCCCACCCCCCCCCGCAATATACCACTACGCCCCAGTAAAACAGCAGTGAAACTGAAAACTCGCATTACCCTTTCAAATAAAGAAAGCGTTGCTTTCAAGGCTCCTTCAGGACGTCCAAATGGAAAAGAATATCTGGAAGGAAACGGAACAGAAAAAAATAAGATCTATGCTGCGGTCTTAACCCGAAAAGTTTGTGGATGAAATCCTAAAATGTGATCATTGAGGCAACTCAGCAGTGAGTTTTTCCTGTGGTACTGTTTACTATGCTGTACAAGGTGATTCTGACCTTTCAGTACGTGGATAACATCGTATGGTGTGACCATTTAAATGAACGATAGGCAATACTTTTATATGATTCTATTAGTTTTGCATTATTTTTCACACTGAAAATTTGGGCATATTTCAAAATGGTATAAATGTAGGTGAAAATGCTTACCGCCACAAGGAACCCACACACAAGTAAATGAAGAACTCAGTCTTTTCACTCACCTGTAATGAGTTATTTGATAAGCCAGTAGATTCCACAGACGAACTTTAATTTCCTCAAACCAAGTTTTTTCATCAGAAGTAATAGTCCCTATGCCATCAGGCCTAAAGAGGAAATTGAACGTTTCCAGTTCAACTAAACACACCGTATGACTACTCGGAAAGAGAAAAATAATCCACGCTACGAAACGGAACGAGAAAGTGTGAAAATCAATGAAGCATCTAAAATCTTAATCTTGGGTCAAAATCGTTAGTTTCACTGTAAAAAGTGGAGCCGTCGTTACGTCTCGTTGCCATGGCAGTAAAATTTCTGGATCTCAACAAACCGTGCTCCTGCAAATATGGTAGAAAACTCAAAAGAACTATGACTCTCTTTCTCGTGCAGTATTGCACTCAGGAACAAAACGGTAGCCAATACCATACTATCGTCCAACAATGCAAATGGCCGTCTATCTCAAGAAGTAATGTTGAGATCCAGAAATTTTGCTACCATGGTAACGTGACGTCACGCTACTCTCCATTGCACTCCCTGAAAACCTAAACAACACGTGATCAAAACATGCAAGTATCGCGCTAGCAAAAGTGCTGATAACTTACTAGGCCTTGAAGTTCAACGTCTCAAAAGTGACACAACCACACAAGACTAAGACGTATGAAAGTAAAACTACCTACAAAACTGGTTAAACGTAAATTGTAGTAGATGTACGAGGACAGAATTCGCCGCTTTAAAACCGAGAAGGGAACTGGAACCGAAATGCGTCCCGAAATTGTTTCTGGGATTGTCACTGGAGACGCGCCGGTCAGCTATTGGCCATTTTTTTCCTGTCCCTGGCAACATATCTAAAAGTCTTTGCAAAAGTTTATTCGGCCCAACCTCCCCCTCGTTTTTAAAGTACAATTTGCGGTCAAAGCCACAAACCTGTTTCCATGAACATGCGACGCACAAAACGCAAAACTGTAATGAAGAAGGGTGGGGTCGATCATGATCCCAGCTTCTGCTCTGTCTAATAAGTCCGTCAAGTAGCTTAGATGCCGATGGCAGCCACGTACGCCGTAACGCGCGCAGTACTCGTCCAGTACGAACACTTGGCCCGGAGAAAACCAGCCCTAAATGTAAAGGAACAACAACAAAAAAGGCGCATTTGAGTTTTGCTTAGAGGAGTATATCAAAAGGATTTTGCTGTTTTAGGTCAATTCTGTGCCAAAGGCATTACTCTGTAGAGTTATGAATAACATATCGAACAATCTTCATCGGGAAGCACTAATCATAATATTTTTTTAGTGGTTTTTGCATGCATAGCATTAAAACTTGAAAAAGTAGGCCCAATTTTTCAAGTTTAAATCCACGTCTATCCTTGTCATCTGTTGCAACAGAAGACAGGAAACAGTTTTTATGCCAAAACATATTCTTAAAGAACAAAACTGGACCATTATTTTTGGACTTAAAGTAATGCCAAGATATGAGTTTAATAGTTTTAAAACTGATAGCAAATAGCGTGTCATTGGCCCTTTAAAATCTCCATTCTTCCTCTATTCAACAAACGTATATCCCGTACTAGACTACGAGTAGTTCCCCATTTTTCCTCAGGGATAGTAGAGCGAGCAAAAACGCGAGCGCGCGTGAAAATCAACCCACGCAAGAAAAGGCGACACGCGGCGGGAGAGCGCTCGCGTTTTGCTCGCTCTACTATCCCTGAGGAAAAACGGGGGACTACTCGAAGTCTAATCCCGTACTGTGGCGGAACTCAATAGGGAGTTTAAGCAACGACGACGGCGAAGGCAACGAGGACGACAAAAAAAAGCATTAGGATTAGATTGGCAAAAAGACAACTTTCCACGTGCATCACGCTTTTTTGTACTTTTTATTGCCATCGTTCCCGGGCAGGTACTTTAGGAATTTCTGGGTGGGGATGTGCCGCTGGGACCCTGGCCAGAGCTAGTTCAGCTGAATTTTGCTACCCTATACGAGAGTAAACTCCCCAAATCTCCCCTATCCTAGAGTAGCTGTTTTCCAGAAACTACTGAGGTCACCAGCACAGTCTAGCCAAAACAAAACCCTATACCACAATCCCTAATCTAGATAAAATCTTCAACCAACTGATCAGTTTCCTGAAAAATGATACCCTATTCTAGACCCAAACCCTCTGATTTATATACCCTATCCTAGAGTAAACTGCTTGAAAACCATACCCTTCACAGCGGCACATACCTATCTAGCCCATATATGGCAGTACCCCCACCCCCTGGGCCGTCGTTGCACGACTACGCCGTGAAAGTACCTAATTTTACGTTTTGCGGAGAACGTGAACCCACGACAACGACCCTCTTTTCCTTTTCCTGAACTTTAATACATTCTTTAGAATTCAACTCCAGAAAAATTCGCCAACATCTGATGTAAAGAACGAGATGGAATAAGCGCGACACAGTTTAAAGCAGCGCGAACGCACTTTTTGACTGACGTTTTCGTAACCGTCGCTGTCTTTATTACTTAAGCTCCCCATTTGTTCTTCGATTGCGGGGTCTCGATGTAGCTTGAATGTCTTGTTCAAGGATGTTTGCTGTGTTAATGGGCAGATGTCGTGTTTTCAGAAGGATCAAATCAATAAACAGTAAAAGATGGTTCTGACTTTTGAGTCTGTTAATGAAATTCTACAATGTGACCATTAAAATGAAAGCTAGTGAGTAATTTTTTCTTGTGGTGCTGTTTATTATGGTGTACAAGGTGGTTCTAACTTTTGAGTCTGTGGATGAAATCCTAAAGTGTGACCATTCAAATGAAAGCTATTAAGCAGTACTTTCCTGTGGTACTTTTTATTATGCTGTACAAGGTGGTTCTAACTTTTGAGTCTGTGGATGAAATCCTAAAGTGTGACCATTCAAATGAAAGTTACGGAGCAGTACTTTCCCGTGGTGCTGTTTATTATGCTGTACAAGGTGGTTCTAACTTTTGAGTCTGTGGATGAAATCCAAACTGTGACCATTCAAATGAAAGCCACTGAGCAGAACTTCTTGTGGCACTGTTTAATTTGCTGAGCAAACACGTTCTAACTTTCTCGTCGGTAAAGGGAATTCTAAAGTTATAATGAAAGCTACTGAGCAGTACATTGCTAAGGTGCTGCTTGTTAAACTGTAACAGAGGTGTAACATTTCATACCAGACAGGAGTAGGAGTCGCTGAGTCTGTGCGTCAGTGTAAGATATTGAAGCTTCTCAAACAGCACGTGGTGATTAAAGGTGCTGGGTTCAGCTTGAATCAGATCATCAAGTCCATGCTTTCTGGCACGATCATGATCTTAAAAAAAACCCCGTGAATATTTAGCAAAAAAAACTGGATTTAACTGAACTGTTTATGATGTAAAGAATAATGCAGGTCGAGGAGTATGTTATCAGCAGCGGTGGATAACAGCCTCCAAGACTATTCTTCACATCATACAAAAGCCAAACTCAACAAGTATATTTAAGTACTTGACAAGCTTATCTCCTCTTGTACTTTCTTCAAAACTTTGGCCTATTTCAGGATATAAACTGATGTTTTTTTTTTCTTGATGACACTCCTCAAAAAGTAGATAGATGTAACGTCCATCGAGGCATAAGTATGTTTTGTATATTCTTGCATTTCTTCTGTTCAGATTTAGTCAGAAATTCAGCCATTTTGTCTCTGGATAGGATCATAGCTGAGAGTGCCATTTGTTTCAGTTCATTATTGCCCGAGCAGCCTCGTTTCCAGGCAAATATACCATCGATCAACCTTGTTTTCAATATGATACGATGTATATTTCTGGCATTCTTTCAAATAACATTATAGCAAGCGCTAGTTAGTTATGAAGAATATAATAATTAACCGCGGATTGGAGCCAATCAGAAACAGTGAACAATTTTGAATGAATAATAAATGTTTCTAAAAAAGCAATGATAACGCGACCAACCTCCTTGAAGTCTTGTCAGTGTGTTGCTGACATGTGGCTGAACACTGACGGCAGAGAGATTTGGAGCAACAGGCTTGTGTGACTGGCCTGTTGCGGTGTAGAGTTTATTGACCCAAATCTGACGCTCAAGTTCTTCTTCTGTTGCAAACAAGACTTGGTCTCCCTCTTTAACAGCTTTGAAGAAAAATCTTCCTCCCCTGTGCTCCTCATCTACAAAAATGATCACAATATTTATTAATTAAACCAAAGAAGAAAATATCCCGATTTCTCTGGAAGCTGCAGCGACCAGTGATAGATGCTGTCTAGTTGTCCCAGATTGCCTCATGTACAGTCTGTAAGGGAATCCAGATTCCAGAATCCAGGAAATTTATGCTTGTTGGATCCGGAATCCTGGACCTTGGAATCTGGAATACGGCTCAAGGAATCCAGAAAACCACTAATGATTGAAATCCAGAATCCAAGTTCCACTGAAAAAAACTGGAATCCAGCAAATGGAACCTGGAATCCTCGCCATGGAATACAGAATCCAAGACTGTCTAGCCTAAATTCCCTTTATACATGGGAAACACGGAAGCTCCACATAGTTGCAGAAAATAATTTTTTCAATTTTATGGAGAAAAATGAATCTGTGGTACATGTATTTGTTTTTTAACCAAACTTCATTGGATGGCAACAACTCTATTTAATAGAGTAAATGTACATAAGAAAGGGTGCTGTTCTTGCACCTCAAATTCTTTCCCTGGTCACTCAAAATGCACCACACTGCACTTTTCAGGGGACCTGAAACAAAATTTTTCCCAGGGAGGCCTTCAGCCTCTTCCTATGGAGTGGGATTCAATCTCCTTTTAACCCTTCAAGCCCCAATATCCACATACAAATTCTCCAACCTGATCTCCATACATTTCCTTAAAGAATATGTTGAGAGAATTTGATAAAAGATCATGGAATTTTCTCTATGATGATCATTTTATTCATTCTCATAACTTTATCTCTTGACAGTGTATGGATATTGTTAGGAGAAAATTGTTGTTGGTCACTATTGGGACTTAAAGGGTTAAACCCTACCTCCATATGTAACCACTTTTCTTTGATGCCAACCATGATAGCATGATATGTAGTGATATTTGGCATATATACCACGAGTGATATTTCAAAATTGTTATGCGTAATTTCACGAGCTGTTAGGTGAGTGAAATTTGAGACAATTTTGAAATATCACGAGTGGTATTTGCGCCAAATATCACGTACAAATCATGCTATTATTTGTTTAAACTAACCCCAGCAAAAGGTTGTAATTTCCACATGTAGGTATTTCAAATTAAGCAGAAATTTCTCATGTGGTAGTATGATGAAATGAATATGCACTGAGATGCAATCTGGAGCATTTTGAGACAATTTTGAGAAATGTTACAGTGATATTTTATTTTAATTTTTGTAGTCATGATCATGTTCCTCGTCACATACAGTGTCCTTAGACAGGGAATACTTACTAATACTTCATGTGCACTGACCTTGTCTTGTCTGGATGATTTTTCCAATATAGTTACTTACATACTGTAATGATAACAATATATTTGGGGGGAAGCTCGGCATTTGGAGGTGGGGGGAAGCTTCTACCCCTCAAATACCATAGAAAGAACCCTGCCTACCCATGTACTTAAATGTTTCCTCCTTCTCCATTAAATAACCCTTTAGGTCCCAAGAGTGACCAACCTCAATTTTCTCCTAACAACATCAGCAGATCAACGAGAGTAAAGGTTATGAGAATTACTAAATTGATGACCAAAGGGAGAATACTTTGATCCCAAACCAAATTCTCTCAACTATTCTAAAAAGAAATGTATGGAGAGCAGTCTGGAGAGTTTTTATGTGGATTTTGATTACGTACCATGGATTGCCTCACAATAGTCCACAGTGTAACCGACTAGTTCCATCATTTCTGTTGGTTCAGCTTGCTTTTCACGATAACTGCATATTGCAAATGTGTAATGGCTGACCTGAATATAAAATAAATATGGCATAAATAGAAAAAAAATCTTATTGATTTTGAGATGAATCAAATGATGCATAATAAACAGTACCACATGAAAGAACTGCTCAGTAGCTTTCCTTTGAATGGTCACACTGAAGGATTTCACCCACAGAGTCAAAAGTTAGAGCCACCTTTGTACAGCATAATAACCAATACCACCGTATAATACTGCTCAGTGGCTTTCATTTGAATGGTCACACTTTAGGCTTTCATCCACAGACTAAAAAACGTAAAACCACCTTATACAGCATAATACTCAAAAGTTAGAACCACCTTGTATAATAAACAGTACCACAGGAAAGTACTGCTCAGTAGCTTTCATTTGAATGGTCACACTTTAGGATTTCATCCACAGACTCAAAAGTTAGAACCACCTTGTACAGCATAATAAACAGTACCACAGGAAAGTACTGGTTAGTAGCTTTCACTTGAATGGTCACACTTTAGGGTTTCGTCCACAGACTCAATGATATTTTTAACAACACACCCAAAAGGTAACAAAAGCCTGTACTTAGTGATTAGTAAGTGATTAAAACTTCTAAAACCACAACTAAAAAATACCTGAACAAGAGCAAAGAAACGCTCTTTCCATTTCTTCCACACACTTCTTCCCTTTGCATAGATTTTCCTAAATAAAGCAAAAATTAATAAAATAACATGAACATATTAGCAGAGATAAAGATAAGTCATTGAAACAACAAGAAGAAACCTAATCTTCAATAAGACCATAATTCTGTAAATCTGATCTAAATCCTAGTATCTCCAAAGCACAATTGTGGGTGTTGCTCTTATAGGCGTTTAAATCCGCTTTTCTCTCAAGGCAATTATGAATCAATTAAGCTTAAATCTGTATTGTACAAAAACGTATTTGGAAACTGTGATCTTGGAAGACTCATACACACTTAAGGATTCAAAAATAATTTAAGTCTTTCTCTGGACTTTTTTTCAAAACAAAAAAAAATTTCTTTCTGCAGACTAAAGGTTAACAAATACACGTAAGTGAAATCGTTGGAACCAAGCTTTTTTCATGATGCACTGCAAATGTATGTACAGTAACCATCCCTCCCCAATAATGCAGACTTTAGAGAGTTCTGAAACTTCTCATTCTGTAATGGATGTCTTAATTGGCCACAGGTGAGAAGAGATGGAATAATTATTTTACCAAAGGGAAGAAATTCATTTATCAAGCACTTGCTATAGCTTTGAAAAAAAAATCAAGACTTTTCACCATTTTCAAGACTTTTTCAGGTATGGAAAATTACGTGACGAAGCAATCTTTGTTCTTGAACCAATCTTTGATGCTGAGCACCTTAGATTGCATAGGTTTTGCACTCTAGAGCTCCCTGAACTTTTTCTTAGTCAGAGGACACCTTTGCTTAGAGGTGCAGAAATAAGACAACTAGTAGCAAAAATTCAAGAGACATTTGTAGATGCATGGTAGCAACAGTTTCTTTCATATGATGTGATTCAAAATGAAATAATATTCAGGTCAATAATTGGTTAATTTATTAATTAATTTATTATGGTTTCAAACTAGTTAGATTCCTGATTACCTTTGTCCCCTAACCATAATAATAATATTAAATTAGGGTTATGAATAATAATTATATCATTCGTGATCATAAGACTAAATAATTAGGGTTTACAAAAACACATACATGCATACATTGTTTACTATTGCTCTATGATAAAAACACGTTCATCCACATTTACTACATTCTTGCACTGAAATTTACACAACTGCTTATTGCCTTCTTTATTTTTACCGATGGATAATCTGACAAGGCCAACACTTAAATAAACCTTACTATATTGTCTATCACTGAGATTTTAAGAATCATGAACAACAGTGTGCAAAGGAAGTAGTGTCCGATAGCCCGGGGCTAGTTGATTTTGCTATCGGGCTAGTGAATTCTGTTTTTAACTTGCCCGACGGGCAAGTGATGTTTTTTAAGGAATGTGAATAACAGAAGAACTATGAAATCAGTTCTGCTAGTCAAAAAGTTTTTGGGCTAGTCGAAATAACATCTGGGCTAGTAAATGGTAGCTTCAGCTTGCCCGAATGGCAAGCTGTAAAAATGGTTTTCTTTGCACCCTGAACAACCTCACTATTCTCTCTTTGCTCCATCAATAACTTACCCACATTTTTTGAGATTTCCGGGCCTGTCCATCTTGACGGCAATTTTCAGCTTAATTTTGTCTCCAGTAGCACCTTTTGGTGTCACAACATCGTACAGTTCTGGAAGCTCAGAACCGCCAGGTGTTGGCTTTATTATTACCTGGCAGAAATTATTAACAACAATATAATGTCATGGGCGACAAATCAAATATGTACATATTCCTTAATTTTGGCATGAAATGTCACATTATTATTACGACCACATTGAAGATGCCAATGCTGATGATAATGATAATGATTGTATTAAAAGAATATTTTACTATTATTTTAATTTATCAATTTTCATTAGAGAGTTTAGATTTCACACCATGAATTTCAAAGACATAAAATAAAGTTGTACTAATAAAAGATAGATAGTGGCAGTATGCAGAACCACTGGTATAATTATTTATGCTCACAAGCATTGCAAAATTCTCAGACAGGAACACCATGACATAATTTGTTGTGATAATCTTTTTTTTTTTTAATTAAAGGCAATGAGGTGTTCAAGAAATTTTATTTTTAATTTATTTTTATAACAACATAAATAATAATGACATACAGCTGCATAATGACATAATAATAATAATAATAATAATAATAATAATAATGGTAATAGTAATAATATTAAACTTGTGCACCCTACACTTAGTTTTTATACTGAACAAAGATGATTGCCAAGACACAATGCACTTGTTATCCTTGTTACCTTTCCTAGCTCTTTATCATCAAGAGCAAGAATTCCTGTGTTCTCAGCATAGAGTTTGACTTTAACAACAGGACGAGGATGACAAGTAGTAAAATCTCCCTGGGATTCCCAGCTAAAGCAGATAAAAAATACAGCAGCTGACCATTGTGCAAAGAATACATGTAAATTATATTATTATTATTACATTATTATTATTATTATTATTATTATTATTATTATTATTATTGCTATTATATCAATGGTAATTATTTTTAAAATAATAATAACAATAATAGTTATAACCAAAATATATAGTAACAGATACAGTGTAATCACAAGCAATTATTGCTTGTAAGTATAAATTATGTAGAGGCAGAAAGGGTAGCTCAGAGGTTAGAGCAAGTGCCTCCCACCAAGTGGCTCTGGTTCACATCACAACGTCAACCCCTATATTACCTATGTAAGTGTATGTGGGTAGAGTTTGTTGTTAGTTCTCTCCTTTGCTCCGGGAGGTTTTTCTCCAGGTACTTTCTCCTCAAAAACTAAAATTTCCAAATTGCAATCTGACATGGATAAGGCAGATGAAGAACAACAAGTGGAAGTACTATCTCTAAATCATTGTTTACTTTTATTATTTTATTTTAATTTAGTTAGAGGCTAAGTGATCGAGAGCAATCTGCAGGTCACGAGTTCATCCCTGCTCTGACCATGAGCTGAAGTTTTTTCTTGGCAGTTCAGAGTTCAAATCATTGACTACAGCCAAATGGTTTTGCTCTGGCTAGTTAGCTTTCTTTAACCTTGTTTGTGTTTCACATAAATCATTTCTTTTGGCCATTCTCTTAGCCCAACAAACATAGTGCCGAATACACAGTCTACTAAGGTTAAATAAAGGAATAATAAAAAACACATGTATTACAATTTTTTACAAAATAATTATTGACCAAACTCAGGTACAGCTGTACTTCTCTCTTTTACAAGTTACTTACACAGGTTTCCCAGCCTCAGCATATTCAGTTCGAAATTTCTCACCTGCACCTTCCACCTTACAAAGAAACAAAAATAATAATCGGGGCTGTCATTAAGAGGAGGGGACCGGGGATTTCCCCCTGGCTACTTTCATAGGAAAATACACCTGCAGAAGAAAAATAGAACCAACAGGAATCCCTAGCTGTTTGATTCCCCACCTACTTGTTGTATTTACCCGGCAGCTTGAAATCTTGGTAACAGCCCTGATAATCATAAACACCAATGAAATACCAGGTGAGCTTTCATGCCTTCACGTCTGGAAAGATCAACACTGCTATGGTTTCATAATAAATTGTGCCTTTTGCTGTAAAAATTTATTTAAGTTAAATAGTTTGGCCTTTCGTTGGTGTTTATTAATAAAATTAATAGAACATAATAAATATTATTAGGGCCACTTGGAGATACAAAATTTCTCTTCGAGTGTTGAAAAACATTTTCTAGCATGAATTTATTACACTCGAACAGAAAATTAAAAATTATTGTATACAAGTATCTCCATGCAGCCATGAAATACTTAGTCTCAAAATAGTTAGGGATGCCCCCAGAAGTTTTATCTCCAACTGTAAAGTTGGTCCTTTATACAAGGGGTTAATTTTCTCCTGGAAATGTTTTTTTTTTCTGCATTCACAAAAACAAAATCTTCCAAATTAAAGAACAGTTAACACACTGGATGTAGTGTTCAGTCAGTTGTACATGAATTCCAGGATAAGACTTTACTCAAAAGCAGAAATATAAAATTTATATATTTTTTTACTTTATTTTATTTTAATTTTTACTGGACATTTGGCTTTTTAACAAAACAAATGTTTCTGATCTGAAGATATTAAAAGTTGTCTAAAAGTGCAGACAAGTTTATGTGACCTTTCACCTGAAACATTCCCAGTGGTTTGCGGTTTTTGAAATGGAAAGCTGTTCCTATAGCATACCAGTAGTTGAGTTTTTCATTGCTCATTTCAATTAATTATTCTTGTTTGGAATAAATTATTAAGACCAAGAAAATAAAAATGCCCTTATTCATAATTCTTAATTTTTGCATCATTAGTTTTACCTCCATAGTACAGTACACAATCTTAACAGATGGTAGACTCTTGTGTAGTCCTCTTGCCTCTACCACAATAACCTGTTAAAAAGCAAAAAAATCAAACAACAAACAAACAAACAAATTAATCATAAACCAAGTGATCTCCAAACATCAAATGAATCTCTGAATCTTGCAAAAACCTTGGCTTCTATTTTTATCATGCATGATTCAAGCACGTACAAAATGTAACATCCACAACAGAGTTCCATGCAGACACAAATTGATATTTGCTTAACCACTTCTCCACACAGATCTCCATATATTTCCTGAGGTACTGACAAGGAGAATTTGTTTAACAATCAAGATGATTTCTTGGAACCTTACAGACAAAGCAAGTTGAGGGGAATGAGGTTGTCTTAGCTTTGTGCTTGATTTATCCTTTCAACCCTTATAGTGGTGAAAAATTAAATTTCTTTTGTAAAAATCTTAAGAAATAAATAGCACCACTACCTGAACTACTAATTCTTTAACCCTTTAAGCCCCAATATCCACAAACAAATTCTCCAAACTGATCTCTATACATTTCCTTAAAGAATGTGTTGAGAGAAGTTGATAAAAGATCAAAGCATTTTCTCTTAAGTGATCAATTTATTAATTCTTATAACCTAATCTCTGGACAATCTATGGATATGGTTAGGAGAAAATTATTGATGTTGGTCACCACTGGGACTTAAAGGGTTAAGGAAATGCACAGCGGTTAGTACAGAGAATTTGTATGTGGATATTGGGCCATTACAATGAGACCAAGGATAATACTGCAGTTACATTAAGACATACAGTACTATACCTCAATGGTAAAATTGAGCATGACGTCAGACTTGGAAAGATTTGAATCTTCCTCATTAGCAACTTCAGCGATAGAAATGGTGTGCTGTTGTCTAAAAAATAAAAATAACAGTGAGTACAAAAATGATTTGTTCTGACTTTGCTGAATTTCCTCACAAAAAGAGGAAATTATGAATAGTTATTCCCAAAAACACCCTTGGATTTGCTGCACAATGCCGATTTTTTCTTTGAATTTCCACAATACTTATAAGTAAGAAATGAAACAAAAACTTTATTGTGACAGCTTTTAAATTAGCTACACATGGTTTCCTTTGATTAATATAAGATATTATACCTAGAAAGATGAGTTCATTATAAATATGTAATAACTATTCGGGGTTAGACCTAATGGTTCCTTTTCATAGTTGCAATACATTGTACAAAAGGTCATGGAAGGCAGAAAAATTTTTTGGAGCAGAATCAAGGTATCCAAGCAGTGCAGTGTTTCAAGCAGATGAAGTGATTTTTATGAGTGTTGCTAGCAGACAGAAAAATAAGCTACAATTTCACAAGGAGAATTTATCCATGCCCAAGATCAACCTTCCTTAGGGCAGACCCACAAAGGAACAGATCGCGCAAAGGGTTGTCATTACAAATGTGTCCACACTACAGAGGTTAGGATTATCAGTCTTCCAGCCAGAGCTGGCGCCACTGCATAAATCCCGCAAGAGATTGAGAGATGGCCCTTTCCTTCTTTAATTCCCCAGGCTTAAAAATGTCTCTGTTACTTCAACTACAACAATTTTCCAATTAAACAGAATTTTTCATCTAAAGAATAACAATTCTGCACCTTTTAACACAACATGAAAATCAATCAACGAATCTTTTCGAATCGGCCAATAGCTTCAAATTGGTTTTTGTAATATCGCAGGAGCTCATGGGTATCCATCATGGCATCTCAAAAAAGGTTAAACCTGACAAATGCATTTTCAAGGTCTGTCGAAAGTTTTTTTCAGTAAGTAAGAAAAAGTGGATGGTGGCGAAGCAGTTCAGAAGAAGTGAAAGGCAGAAAATCTTGACAGTGAAGTGGAAAACACAGATGGTGTAGCGGAGCTGAGGAATCGAACTGGATCAAAAACAAGCTCATATGAAAATAATTCCAATGTAATGTGATGCATGATTCAGCAATGAATAAAATTACTATTTTTATTTCATACATTCTACTTGTACTACTCTCACTATTGGGACTTAAAGGGTTAATTAAAAAAAATAAACAAATTCTTTCGACTAATCTCCTTAAATTCCTTCAAAAATTTGTTGAGAATTCGATAAAATATCAAAGCATTTAATTCCTTAGGTGATCATTTTATTAATTCTTGTGACCTTTTTCTCTTGTCTATGGATAGATATTTTTAGGAGAAAATTGCTGCTGCTCATTCATGTGACTTACAGCTGTAAGGGATGAGATACATATGTGGTTATCTGTCACAACTTGCGAGCATTAAAAGCGGGGGTTTCTAGCGGGGTCCAGGGGCATGCCCTCCAACAGAAATTTTAAAATCTGGGCCTCTTTGAGCAAATATTAGAGTGTTTGATCCAAGAACACAGACATCATGAAATTTTGGCTTTTTTATTTGGTGACAATACATGAATACTGAATCTAAACTGGGGACTAGTTTCCAAAGAAAAGAAGGCAATGAGTGCATGTGAAATAACCAATGAATTTCACCGGCCACTGGCTCTAACTGAAAACCCTATTACTAACATTGACAACAATGTAATGTGAGCAATGTTGGGGAAATCCTCTACATTAATGTACAGTCGACTCCCGACAACTCAAGTCCTTGGTAACTCGAACCTCCTGCTAACTCAAACCAACATTGATTTCTCCTGGATTTCCTCCATACATTTACAGCAATTTTACCCTCAGTGATCAAACCCTCGATAACTCAAACTTTCTGCTAACTCAAAGCAATTTTTGTTTCCCTTCAGGTCACTTCCATATAATTTTAACCTCGATAATTTGAACCATGTTTTAAGCACATTACAAGTAGGGGAGAAAAACAAGGTACTGCAGTCAGGAAAAAAAGAATTTATTTCATAGCACCCATGTCATTTTTATTGATCAGTCCCTTTGTCAAAATGACAAAATATCTTTTGCTACCCTTGAACTCAGCCCCAAGGTTTAAACTGCCCTGCAATTGCCAGCCACCACCACAATTAAATGTGATTTTCTGTAAACCCTTTTTTCCCTTGTCCACAGTTATTTGCCCAGCTGAACTCCCAATAACTCATACATTTTTTATTTCCCTTGAAGGTTCACGTTATCAGGAGTCACCTGTGTTTTTTTTAATGGGGCAGAGAGGGTTTCTCTATGTTGGTATTCCTGTGCCACTCTAACTCACCCTTTGATTTTGTTGAAGGAGTATATTTTAGAGTCAGATAATCCCTTTGTCACAGGCTGACTCTCCAAGTTGGCACGCAGCTGGTTGATGGCTGCCTGCTGCTCTTCAACAAACAGAGCTTCCATATCCTTATGAACAAAACTGGGCAAGCGCTAAAATTTGTAAAAAGGAAATATTCACACAATTCTGCTACAAGAGCTACAAACATGTGGCCAGTATACTTTTTTTAAAATATAATTTTGCAAAATATTTTACTCTCCTTTAGTAATATAGTGTGTAGCATCTTTGAATTTTGTGCATGTGTAAAATTTTCACAAGCTAACACAACAGTAACACCTATATGTGCAATTTAAATTATAAATAATTCAAAGAGTGAAATTAAGTGTAATGCTTCAGTAAAGTGTAGTAAATTTTAAAATGTGTGCATTAAAAAGAATGCCATAAACTACTGCTTATAAGCCACACCCCCACCCCTCTCCCCCCCTGCTGCCATTATAGGCCTGTCTACCTGCAACCAAACAAAAAAAACATCCAAATATTATACTCCCCCCTCCCCAATATATGAGCCCCCCTTCAAATAATGTATTTAAGTGGATTTGATTTATTGTGGCATTTTGAAGCTTACAAATTTAAAAAAAAAAACAATACAATATGTATTTTAATCAGCACTGCTGAAGCTTGTTTTGAAGTGCGTTTTCTAATGTTAGCCTAGGGGAGGGGTGGGTGGGTAGTTTCCCGGAAACCTAAATTGATCCAAGGTCTTCATAACATGTATTGTACATGGATATTGTTTTGTTTTAGAAAAAGTTAAAAAAAAGTAAATTTTAATCTGCTGACGGTACCTTTCTCTGGTCAACAATAGCTTTCAGCCTTCCATCCAATTCCCTTCGGATACATGCCGCTTGTTCATCTGCACTGTCAAGCTATAATAGGGTTGTACAAAGAGCAGAAATCAAGAAAAAATAATAGGACAGAGATTGCAGGAAATGCCCATTCTAGCCTTAGTTTTAGACTAGTTTTTAGTCTAAAAATGCTTAATATGGAAACCACCAGGAAACTGAGTAATTTTAATTTTCAGTTAACAAAAACCTTGTACCACAATAATTTAAAGAATATTGCATTCCTTTTAACATTTTTCAAGTTCTAAAGCTGTAATTAGTCATCTGTAACAACACCCAAGAAAATTTCTCATGGGAATCCGAGAAAATAAATGCCAAATTCCACAAGAATTGTGAAAACATCATTATTAGGTAAAATTCTGAAAATTTCATGCGTTAGATGTACAGTAATTTTGTGAAATTTGACATTTATTTTCTCAGGCTCCCATAAGAAATTTTCTTTGGTGTTATGGCAGATGACTAATATTACATCTTTAGCCCTTGAAAAATGTAAAAAAAGAATGCAATATGCTTTAAATTATTCTGGTTCAAGGTTTTTGTCGACTGAAAATTGAAATTACTCAATTTCCTGGTGGATTCTGTCTTAAAACCATTGCAAGTTTGTTTCCAGGGAGGTCTGCAAACTTTTATTCAGCGTCTTTTAGTCAAGAGAGAATTCAAGAGTGATCGTCATTACAATATTCTACATTACATTCTTTGCCTTGAGGCAGTTGCACTTAGGCTTAATGATGTCTCAAACAATTGATGAAAATGTGCGGGTGACTCAGGAGTTAGACTTACATTTAATTACAACCTCTAATAATAGCTTCCGATTTAAGTGAAATTCACATATCCTGACCAACACCCTATGGGTCTGTTTACAAGGAGAGAGGGTTAACCTAGTGCTAGGGTTATCCTAGAAAGTGGGTTAAAGATAGCCAGAGTTTACAAGCAAAATTTCACAGGAAGGGTTACGCCATCAACCAGGTCAACTTTACCAGCTCTACTGACGTGTTTCATCATGCATAACATTCTTTGAAACATCCAAGATTTGAAATAAAACTTGAAGTTCTCTACGGAAAACATATTAAATTTATGAAAAACAGGAAAACTTTGCCATCGTATACAGAAAATACCTTATATTGTTCAGATGTTTACAATTAGCCTCAGAAATTGGATAATTCTGTTCAAATTGTCACGATTACTGGTCAGGCATGACGAAGGAATGTTGTTCCGGGTAGACAAATTGCCCCTAGCACAGCTAGTGTTTACAAGGCAGGTAGGGTAACTCTCTAGCTAGGGTAATCCTAGCACTCAGGTAGGGTTACCCTAGCACTAGGGTAACCCTACTTGCCTTGTAAACACGTTGTGTAAAAAAAAGAAGAAATGGGTGAGTGCCAGGGTAACCCTCTTGGTAGGGTAACCCTAGCACTCAAGGTAGGGATACCATAGCACTAGGGTAACCCTACCTGCCTTGTATACACATCGCGTAAAACAAGAAGAAATGTGCGTGTGCTAGGGTAACCCTCTTGCTAGAGTAACCCTAGCAACAGGGTTACCCTCCCTCCTTGTAAACAGGGCCTAAGATTCCCTCCCTATTGCTTTATATCTCCTGCAAAAATCTAACACAAAAACATCTTAATTATTTTAAAAGCAGAGAAATAACAACACATAAAAAGGAGTATATTTAATATGTAAATTAGAGCGGTATTTCAAACAGCTGATATAATAAATATTGCTTTCCTCAACAATATAAAGGAGTTATTTTGGAATCAAAACAAATTTTGACAGCAAACACCAAATGACTGCAATAACGTTGAATCCATGTCTTTGATTACAACAATTAAATAATTCAACTTTTCTTCTGGTAAAGATGAAGTATTATCATAAGGAACATACACATTGGCGTTCAAAACAAACGTGCCTAAGATTTCTCGAATGTATGCAAATTTGTAATTACTTCCTGAACGGAATTTTCCTTTTGGAAGACATCGGAGACATCGATAAAAGCATCAAAGACAACATTCATTGTCTTTGAAGACAAAACAACAGTAATTTACTATTTTTAACAGAGGCCAAGATTGCATTTCATCCAAAAACTAATTGACGCCCAAAAATTGGAGAGAGACTTAATTAGACACTGCAGAGGCAATTGACTATAGACTAATTCTGAAAGGATAGTAACTATAACACGACATAAATAATTACAGTTAAGGCTGAAACAGATGCTCCCTTTTTATACCGAATAAGATCAGGCACTCGACACATTAACACACTATTTGTAGGACAATATTGAAATTATTACCTGGCAGGCATTGAACAATATTTGATGCTCGTATTTTTTGACCCCCAGAATTGTCTGGAACATTTCATACAGCTGCTCTTTCGATAAAATCAATTCAGACGCTGCTGAAGCAGCGATTCTTGGCCCTTTTTTCGGATCGTCCTCTCCGCGAAATATTGCGTCGTTTTTAGCCATCCATGAGCTTAAAACAGTTTCCTTGCTAATGCCGTCAATTTCTGGTAAACTTCGCACCCGTTTCTCGATCATTGCCTTGAATACCTCGCGGAAATCATTCGAAGAACAACCTCCGCTAATTACCATCTTTTTCACTCTTTCGCTGCAGATAAAAACGTCGTAATAAGCTCGTACTGCGTTGTAAAATGCCTCATCTGACGCTATCTTTGTGTCGCCTCGGAGGAAATCTTCAAATCGCTGCTTAATTTTCTCCAAATCTTGCTTGCTGACTCTAGCGTGTCTTCTTGCAAGATCCGTTGGTTGTCTCGCGTTGAACGGGTAGGCGATGCAGCGCAAAACAAATATGTACAGCTGTAATCTCTCTTTTCTCTCGTCATCTTCTTGTTGTTCTTGCAACGTGGCCTCGGAAACAACAGAAAATGTTGGGCTAGGAGTATGCAGGGACGGGCTAATACTAGGTGAATTATTCTGTGGACCCGTCGATGGTGTGTTCGCAAGCACTCCGCGGTAAATGCTAATTAATTCCTGTGTATGTTCATCTCCTGAGCCATAGTCAGTAACGTCTTCTTCAGACGAAGACGCAATCATTTTTCTCCAAACTGAACAGGAAAACACACAGTCAACGAGTACAACAAACACTTAAGTCTAACAGGTAAACAACAAAACGACCTCCACCGTAAAAATGATCAATCGATTGCTCATTTGGTTGATGAGTAACCGCTGGATGGCACGCAGATTTCCCGCATAATTTTCATTCCCACCAATCAGCGTTTGCCATTTTTGGGAAAGAAAGAGAGGCGAGGTTGCGCGGAGGGAGCGAGTAGAACTGGTAGAAGGGGCCCGTAGAAGGGTTTTAATCGCGCGCCGTGGGGTTTTTCCCTCGCGAAATGAGACCTCAACCCGCTTTCACGCTATGCTCACTTTCTCGAATAATTTTCATTTTTGAGCATCCAATCATCCAATTATAGGCAAAAAGAACTAGACTGAATTTGTTTTTTAAGCATTCATATCCTATCTCCCACTAACCCTAGATTATCTTAATCCTGCTTTGAACATTCCGGCCCTGGTACATTATTTGCCTTAGGCTACGTAGTAATTGCTTTGAGGAGTCTATCAGCGATTCAGTGGAATCGAGAGTGAATGTCACACACATGGCGACATATCAGCCGGGCGGTAAGCTGATGGCCACTTTTCAACTGTATTTTTCTGACAAATATTGCGCTAATTGAAGCATTTTTTCCGTCATCGATTTGCGGTTTTATGTCGTATTATTTTCCAGAAGAAATCGGGCAGTCGAATATACTGGTAGTAAATTTGTTCCTCCAGGTGATTTAAATTCATGAGTTCCAATATCAGAGGATACTAGCAACTATTTATATGGGAAGAACAATTAACGTCCTTACAATGAGTTTTCATTGAAACTAGGTTACATTCGTCTACGATCATCTCAAGAGCGGTTGATCATCTATATCGCGGAAAAATTTACACTTTCAAAAATTACGGTTACACATAATCAAATTTGAAGAAAAAATTCCGTATTTCTTGGTGAAAAATACCCTGAAGTATGGCACCATAAGAAACTCCTACGCAGACTGCGGCGTTCGGGAAAAAAAAAAACTTTAACTTTGTTTTGTGTGCTCCGGCATACATCTTAAAGTGAAAACAGAAAAAAAATTGAAATGCAAGTAACCAATTAAAGTGAAAGAAATCAGTTAAAATAGAAAACGTCAAGTTAAATTTTTATTTTGTTCTAGAAATAAGTTTATTTTCTGATGTTTATTACCGCCATTTGCGTGTTATTTCTTGCTATAAGAAAAACTGTTTTAATCTCTCGGTATAGTTCTGGCCCTGAGGAAGGCTAATTTTGTTAGCCGAAATATTGCCCTATAATAAATCAGCCCTTGCCGTAGTGCCAGCCCTGCATTGAGTTTTGTTTTAATTTCTTGTTATAAGATATTAGCTGCTATTGAAAAAAGATCTACTACACGGTATAATATTAACTACTGCTGAAGAGGATTTTTGGTCAGGTATTTGGGTATTTGGGCATTGGTAAGCAGGCCCTTTACACCTGACACGCGGTCACGTGACTTTACACACCCTTCAGTAGGATTTTCCAGATATTCCACTAAACCAACAAGATCTTACTGTTATGTGCCAGTCCGCCCTCATTTAATAGCATCTCGTGTTCTTTTATGTCTGGTATTGTTTTAAAAGTTGAATTCCGCAATTATTACATAAGGGAGGTCACGTGAATACGACCTGCAATAGGCCTATACTGATCATTCAAAGAAAAATAATAATAATAATAATAATAATAATAATAATAATAATAATGAATTGGAATAGCGCTTATATACTATGAGCGCGATATTCCGGTGAAAAGCGCTATTAAGTTAAAAAATACAGTTAAAAAATACTTTTACTTTTTTACTTTTGTTTAAAAACAAAGAAACTGCTAAAGTTCTCTACCAAAATAGAATGAAAGTATTCAAAATCGCTAAACAATCAGAACTATTCCGACAGATTAATAGCTTTCCTAAAAAGAAATGTTTTAAGTTGCTTTTTAAAATGGCGAGATTGCTACTAGTTCTGATAGTTGATGGCAGCGAGAATGAGCAAAAGGGCGAACATAGAAGATTGTGCAGCAGGGCCCGCGCAGGGGGGGGGGCTGGGGGGCCAGCCCCCCCCCCCCCCCGCCCCACCTTTTGAAAAAAAAAAAAAGAAAAGAAATACATATTTTCAAATAAAAGGAATCTTTGATGGAATAAGAATATTCGACTGGCAGACCTAAGTCCGAAGTATCCAAATTTATGATTGGTCCGTTTCGATCCAATATATTAAGAAAATCTATCCTATAGTTATTACTTCCAAGCGCCTGTTACGCAAGCATAACCGATTTCATGTAACAGTGGCCATTTTAAACCCTTCATTTGTGAGAGACCAAAAATTTTTGTCAATGATCAGATTAGCAAATGCTACCCGCGGACTAGTCTCTTTATGTCGTGTATAAACAAATATTTTTCTTATAAGATTAAGTTGTTGTTTCGCTTAAGTCGACGAAAGCTGTGTGATGGCCTGTGAAATCCTCAAAAGATAATCCCGCCAAGTTTAATATTACATGACGTCATTTTAACCGACCAATAAGATGTCATCCTTAAAATAACTACGAAGCACGACAGAACCTAAGAGAGATTTCAGATAATCTTCATAGGAGGAGGGTCATGTATGAGGGATTCATTTTCTCCCCTCATTCTCTCTTAGTAAAGTATGGCTGACGGTATGGAGAAAATGGATGCTGATATAAGGCTTAAGGGCGGTAAGCAATGAAGAAAAACGGTTTACTGAGACAGAACTATTTCATTATACAATTTATTGCCAGCATTTAAAAAATATCCCTAAACTGTCAAACAGATTTCACATATACAGGCCTAAACGAACATACATGAACAATACATTACAGCCATGCAAAACATATTACGGAGCACATGCCTTTTCTAAAAAGTTCATTCATTGTTCCATAGCAACCACACATAACTGAATGCTATGCTGTTGACATACATTTTTATCACACACACACACACTTATTACGGCTGATTATGAAATGGCATAGCTACAATTTAATGATACAGAAAGGATCGATTTTTCAAAAGCTATCGTTTTTTAAAACCGCCTACAGTCGAGAAATACAAAAAGAATCCTTTCACATTTGTATTTTTTTAAATTGTAATAATTGCAATAGAAAACTAGTAATTGGATATAACTGTCGAGTGAAATATTTAAGTGCAAACCGCAGGTTAAGCTGTATTGAAAATAGCTATCTTCTTGGAAATTTTCAAAAGTTCTTAAATACAAGACTAGAGGTTCGCGAACGCGCGCTTTCAAACGGTCACGTGGAAAGGACTGCCTGGGATGTGTTTGTCAGCCCATAATACTTTAAGAATGTAGACACCAGGCTCTTCCAGCGCGTAGTTGACAGCGTACACGTTACTTCCGGTGTGCTTGACGTTAATTTCTTTGGCGGGAATCGCTGGGCCCTCGACGCCGACCATCAGTGAGCCGCGCCCGGCGTTGCTGGCGTTTACAGTGAAGGAGTTGGGTTGTCCCAGTACCGCGCTATGCAGCCCTGTTCCTCGTGAAGTACACTTCGATGCATCCCCGTCGCTTCTGTACTTGCCATCCGAGGGGTGAATCGTGACGTTGTAAGGGCTTCCGGGGATATCCTGACCGGCGAATTTTATTCTAATGGTGTATTCGCCTGCTACCACCGGGTTGTACGTGACTTGGTAAGTGCCGTCGGCATTTTCACTGCAATTCATCTTAACCTTCGCCGGGCCATCCACCGACAGGGCAAGCGCTCCAGATCCGGCCTCAAGGGCGTTAACTGTGAACTCCGCGGGTTCTCCCACTCTTCCGCTACTAAGACCTGAACCATAAGCTTTCACCTTCTCTGGGTGACCCTCTGCCCCGCCTACACGGATCTTGAAGGGACTGCCGGGGATGTGGGAGCCGTCAAAACGGACGTTGACGAGATGATCACCGAATTCCCTAGGGGTGAAGCGTATGGCAAAGTTCCCACCACCGAGTTTGGATACCTGCGCTTCTTTTTCTTCTCCTGAGGGCGAGATCACAGAAGCTGTGACGTCACCAACAGACGCATTGGTCTGAACTGAGAAGGAAGCAGGTTGGTTCACCTTTAGTCCGCTCTCTGCCAGGTCGGAGACATTGAGATCCCGGAAGCGGTCTTCCACTTCCGGCGAAACGTTCACCTTGAATGGACTTCCGGGGATATCCTCGTCAGCAAAGCGGATATGGACGGTGTATTCCCCATTGGTGGTAGGTAAGTACGAAATGTTACAAGAACCGTCTCCATTGTCGGTGCACTTAATCTCTGACTTGGCCGGTCCTTCGATTGCGATCGCAAGTCCTCCTGGTCCAGCGTCACGTGTCCAGACAGTGAACTCTCCCGTATGGTTGACCACGCCTCTTTCAAGCCCAGGTCCCGCAGCCAAGCACTTCGCTGCACCACCCCACACGGGAGCTTCAACGAAGACTTTGAAGGGGCTTCCGGGGATGTCCTTCTTTCTTCCGCTCTTGAATCGAACATAGATCGTGTGTTCTCCGCTCTCCTTCGGAACGAACCGGATGGTGTAGGTTTTGGGTCCTGATTCGATAATGTCAGATTCGAGCTCTGTACCATCAGGGCTTATCACCATGGTTTCAAGGTCGTCCATGTTGTAGCCTTTGAGATCAAACACGAAATCGTGAGGCTGAGCAGGAGTGGAACCGAAAGTCACAAGGTCCTCAAACACTTGTGAGACTCGCTGAGTTGGTTCAGAGAACTGATCTGGAGCTGAAGAGGCCACCTGGTGAACAAGAAGAAAACATTTTAGTAAACAAAATCAAATTTCCAATTTCAATTTGTGAAATGCTGAAAACAAATAGTGCTAAGTGAAAGTACTGCTCAGTAGCTTTCATTTGAATCATTTCTTCCACAGAGAAAAAAGCTAGAACCAGCTTATGAGACTCCATCTTTGATCCTGGAATGGTTAAAGTCGTATCATCCTTAAAATAGTAACATGTACCACACGAAAAGATCCCAAAACTAATAAATGCATTTGGACGTTTTTGTAACAACCAAGCTTATGTTATCAAGGCAAACCTTGCTTGTTAACCCTTTAAGCCACAATATCCACAAACAAATTCTCCAAACTGATCTCTATACATTTCCTTACAGAATTAGTTGGGAGAAATTGATAAAAGATCAGAGATTTTTCTCTTTGTGATCATTTGATTAATTCTCATAGATGTTGCACTTGACAATCTATGGATATTGTGAGGAGAAAATTGATGTTGGTCACTATTGGGACTTAAAGGGTTAATGTGCTCCTCACGGTTGCACTGAAGAATCTTAAAAGTTGCGGTAACATAGATCATTCCTTAGTATTCATCCTCACCGTCACCACCATTTTTCATCTCCTTATCATTTAAATAAACCCTTCATCGATGTGTGTATTGATCATTTGATCAGGTGGTTTCAAAAGGCATGCTTGATATTCACCACATCCGAATACAACATTTACACTGAGGCGAGCATCAGTTGGAATATGTAGCTATAGCAACAGGTCGCTACATTTAAGGCACGGCTATTCCTTTCTCCTTACCAGGTCCTCCTCGATGGGTTGTATCGTTTCTCCCGAAGGCCTCACATTCGAGGTGAAGGGACTTCCGGGCACATCTTCATCAGCGAATTTGACATTGATAGTGTACTTGCCAGGCTCAACCGGAAGATACTCCACTGTGCATGTGCCATCCTCGTTGTCTGTGCACGTGATCTGGGCTTTAGAGGGTCCCTCAATTGATAGACCCAGTCCTCCATAGCCAGCGTCGCGGGTGTTGATGGTAAATGTACTGGGCTTCCCAGCTACTCCGTCATGTAGACCTGAATAAACCAAAACCAATCCAGACTCTTAATGTTAAGGAATATAATACTCCTACACTGTCGCGAAAAACGCTTTCAGGTTTTCAGTGATCAAATTATTTTCCTCGTAAAATATGATGGTTTAATCAAAAAGGAAGGTTACCAGGAAAGAAGAGTTATGAACAGTTTCCCTCAGACTGACTTTCCTTTTAAAGCCACTGAGCGGAAGTGTCCTGTGGTACTCTTACATTACTTTGCGAAGTTATGCTATTTTTTTAGCAAAAATTATGTAAATTCAAATATATTGCAGCATGTAAATAAATGAACTAAACTACATTTACCTGGGCCGGTGCAAACCACTTTGCTTGGATCAGCAGGTCCAGGACCGCTGACCATAACAGAGAACGGACTGCCATTCACGTGGTTTCCGGACTTCTTAACTGTCACAAAGTGCTCTCCAGTCTCCTGCGGGGTAAACGACACACTCAAAGTGTTGTCAGAGTTGAGCGCAAGAGGGAGTGGTTCCTCAGGCTTCCCAGAAGGCCGCTGCAGACTTGCAGTCAACAGACCATTGTTATAATCATCCGGGAGTTTAAGTCCGGGAATTTCGAGTCCAACACCGCACGGTCTGCCAATGGCGTTGCCAGTTTCGGGGGCGACCACCATGACAGAGAAGGGGCTGCCTTTCACGTGATCTCGGTTTTTCTTAATACTGATCAAATGCTCTCCAGGCTCTCGCGGTACGAACGACACAAACGGCTTGTTATCTGACGTAACTCTAAGCTTTAGATCTTCTTCTTGGCGGCTTGATGGTCTCTTTAGCTTGGCTGTTAACCTGTTCAAGTCTTCGGGGAGTCGAAGGTTAGGGATATCTAGAAGACAGTCGCATGGTGTTCCAACAGCATTGACAGCTTCTGCGGCTTCGACCATAATAGAGAAGGGACTTCCAGGTACATCACGCCAGTTCCTATCTGGGGACTTCTTTCTAACGCTGATCTGGTGTTCACCTGGTTCTTCAGGTACAAATGACACGCCCAAAGAATTGTCACGCGTGATTTCAAGCACAAGCGGTTCTTCTTTTTCACTATTTGGTCTTTTTAGGAAGCCTCTGAGCAAATCTTTGTCGAGATCGTCGGGCAGCGTGACGCCCTGTATATCTAGATTGACATCGCACGTTCGACCCATTGGATGAACTTCTTCAACCTGCGCACAACAGCAAAAGAGTATTTTAATCGACAGTGAACAGACGGGGGTACTCAATAGCTTAATTAAGGAGTTCAAAACAGCTTTGGAAAAAGTAAGTCTAACGTAGGATCCTTCTATCCTTCTCTCAATCACGGAACTTGAATACGCGGCGGCACTGCCTTATTTCTCGAGAGAATAATGTTCTTACACTATCATCATGATCACGCTTAGATGTTAGAGACCCTGCTACAAAGGAACTCCCCCAGACGGTTACCTTGTTCTTTGATTTGCCCGTGCGAAATGCCCGCACGTTTTCTTATGAAAAAAAACCCCTGTTAATGCGGCCCGCCAACGGAAAGGGACATACTCGAAAAACGAAGATAAATCTTGAGAAACGATAACAATATACTTATTAACTGAAAATGCCTGTGAAACGTCAAACTGTTCACCTCTTAAAGGCCATTTTCTTAACAGTAGAACTCCCAAAATACTAAACAGTGGAAGAACGAGGCCATGAAATATGACCATGCCCATACCCAGCTTATTGCTCGATTTTTATGGTCTGTTAGTAGCCGTATTAACGGGGTTCAACTGTAAGTAAGAGCAACCTACTATAATATTAAATTAAGCTTCTCGTTCTACCTTTTCTTCCTTCGCTCCAACTATCACACTGAATGGACTGCCGTCTACTTCTTTGTTGTCCTTTCTAAGATGAATCAAATGCTCTCCTTCTTCACGCGGGGTAAATGCCACGCCCAATGTATTATCTCCATTCAATACAAGTTTAAGTTCTTCTTCTTTGGGGCTGGAAGGCCTCTTCAGCGTCGCAGACAACCTGGGGTAGTCTTCGGGGAGATTAACATCGGAGCTTTCCAAACCCATTCCGTAGGGTTTCCCAACCTTGGAGAGTCCCTCGGGTGCGGTCACCTTGATGACAAATGGACTTCCGTCGACTTGGCGTCCATACTTTCTGATGTAGATGTAGTGTAGTCCTGTTTCACGCGGTACAAATGAACAACTGAGAGTGTTATCAGAGTTGAGCTTCAGGTCTATGGGTTCTTCTGTGTCGCTAGATGGTCTCTTGAGCGTGCCTTTCACCCGTTCCTTTAAGATGTCATCTGGGAGAACCACATCATCCAAGCTAAAGCAGTAGTCAATTGGGCAACCAACTCCCTCTGTGGGTTCTTCCGATTCTACCAAAATTGAGAATGGACTTCCTGGTATAGGAGAACCGTCTTTCCTCTTCTTGACAGACAGAAAGTGTTCGCCAACTTCGCGCGGCACAAACGAAACACTGATCGTTCCAGGTTTGGGACCAGGCTTCAGCGTCAGCGACTCATCCACTTTACCACTTGGCCGTTTCAGCGTACCCACGAGATCTAAGACATCGACGTCTTCAGGGATCTTAAAATCCAAATCACAAGTGTGGCCAACGGGGTAGATATCTCCCACCCGCTGGGCTTGAACCATGACAGAGAACGGACTGTTTTGAACCTCCTGTCCGTGTTTGTAGACATGGATCAAGTGTTCACCCGGTTCATAAGGAATGAATGTCACCGCCAGGGTACCGTCAGGGTTCACTCGAAGTGGCTCCAATGGTTCTTTTCGTCCGTCTGGTCTCTCGAGCTCCGCCGCTAGGACGCCGTTTGTGACGTCCTCAGGACGGAAGGATTCTGGGATATTCAATTCCACGTCACAGGGTTTGCCAACCGTGGGGCGCGGAGAAACGGCATCTAGATCATCATAGTTGGAGTAGATGTGTGCGGTAAATGGACTGCCAGGGATATCTTTATCCGCAAATTTACAACTGATGTTGTAATCACCTGTAGATAAGGACACAGCTATTAGAACAAAGCCAACAGGAGCAGTTACAGTCATGCAAGCCCCGTTAATACTGGCACGAAGGGGGCCATAGACAGTGTCCGTAGAAACGAAGTGTCCGAATTAAGCGGGTTGAATTTAGAGAAAATTAATGAAAGGAAGGGCTTTTCCCCAAACGGAAAAAGCAGTGTCCAGAGTGTCTTCCTAGTAAAAAACGAAAGCACAAAGAAATAAAAGAAGTCATTCGAAAGACCGTACAAGACTCGCTGAAGCAGTTGAAAAGAGAAAGTAACAAGGACCGAAACGAAACAGTGGATCGTCAACAAGGTGAATCAAATCTTTGGTACTGTTGGTTTTTTTTCAACTGTTTACCAAAAATGGATTTAAGTCGCTTTTTCAGTTAAATATTTGCTTGAATAAGTTGTTTTCCTGAGAACGTGAACGGCAACTGTATCTAAGCTCGAAAGCGATCCTCTCTCTTCAAGGGCCGCTTAATTTCTCAACTTTTAAAAAGATGAAAGAGTTCGAATAATCGGCAAAACTCTTACAAGGCCCCGAAGTCAGTTTTTCAGTGACGCTGTCACCAGAGTCGCCGTTGTCAGATCATAAGGTCCCTATCGTCTGCTCGTTAAGGATTACGCGAAGAGCTGTGCTAAAATATGATCCGGGCTCAGCAAAAGTTGCATTTTCTCCATGTTTACCCTCGTTACCCCCTCTTTGCATTCTGGCGACGGTTGCAGGACCTAATGGTATTTATGAAGGAGATAGCTGTGAATAGTACCTGGTTCTTCAGGGATATACTGCACAGAGCAGGTGCCATCTCCGTTGTCTTGGCACTTGATCTCGGCCTTGCTGGGTCCGTGAACCGCCAAAGCGAGGCCACCTGGTCCAGCATCTTTGGTTACTATGGTGAACTCAGCGGGTTCTCCAGCTAGGCCACGTTCCAATCCTGCAAGTTCACGTATTTAACTTCAACTCAAGACTGAAAACACGGGACAAACGTTCAGTTCATACGCTTATCAGTTTTAGGAGTTGGTTGTGTACCATTAAGATGGGAAAATCGGTAGGTTCACGGATTGGGCAAATTAACTATTTTCACATAGGCCATATTGAACTTTGTTTACACCCCCCTCCCTTCCCCCCCCCCCCCCAAAAAAAAAAAAAAAAAAAAATTGCGGAACCATTCTATTCGATTTCTCTTGGGACGACTGTAATACCAAGGAGAAATAGAAAACAACGTCTTTGCGCGTTTATGGCAATAATTAACACCTTCAGAAGCCTATTTAAGGCTTCTGACACTTTAAATATTTTCCAAGTTTTGATAAAGATGGCTCACAGTCATCGAAACTGTTAGCATCATTAAGACGTTAAGACTGCCTATGTTTTGAGAACATTTAAATCGATAATAGAAAACAGCGTTATGCAATTTTTTTTTTGGAGGGGGGAAGGGGGCAAACAAGGTGCATTATGGTCTATGTGAAAACGAAGAATGGTAAGCAAAATTCTAGCCTCCCACGCAGACGTTCTTACGGGTTCGTCACGCAATCTTTCCTGGGGTAGGAACGCGTGACGAACCCCTAAGAACGTTTGCGTGGGAGCCCAGCAAAATTCAGGCCCTTGTACAAATAAGTTCCATTGACAGCCGCGAAGGCCTAAACCTGGTACCAAAGATCCTTGAAGCATTGGAATACGAATTTCCGTTTTTTGAAACATTCCGTCCGGAAAAACAGGAGCACCTTTCCAGATGTTCCGTTGCTCCCAGAAATTCTCCGCTGAAACGACCCAAAAAAGTCGTGTTCCATTTACTTACCAACCCGATTTTCCAGAAAACGTTTGTACAAGGTAAACAACCGATGTTTTTATGTCGGTTAATTTTGAGGGATCGCAGATAAAACCTGAAGTGACAGAATAATGACGGAAACTACCCTATAACCATAAAGGAGGGGTTAAGATTATAATAATTTCCTCGGCTCTTGGTACTAAAAAAAATTTATTTCCCTTTTCTATTTGGGAAGGGTGTGTATGTGTGTGGAAAGATTAAGGGGGGGGGGGGGGGTTAGGGGGGAGGACGAGGGACTTTATACCTTTTCCATAAGCCTTGACTTTATCTGCGCCTCCTTCCACAGCGTCAAACTTGTATGGACTTCCCGGGAGCGGTACACCATCGTAATCCAAACTTAGCTCGTGGGGTCCAGGCTCTTTGGGGACACACGCCACGTCATAGGTTCCATCATTGTTGTCCTTAATGCGGACAGGTTCCTTATCCCCAGAGGGCGTGAGAAGGGAGCCGTTTAAGAGCCCTTCAGGAATTTCACCAGGGGCCGATTCAGCTGGGCGGGCGTCGACTGCGTACACCAGTTCCTCATCCACCAGAGGTTCCTTGTCAACCTTGGGCTCGCACTTGATCTTGTCCACAGCAACAGGTTTGACTGGTTTTTCAGCCTTGATATTAAAAGGGCTTCCGGGCACTGGCTCTCCACCGAAAAGAACGTCGATATTATGGCGTCCGACTTCCTCAGGAGTGAAGACACAATCATAGGTGCCATCACCATTGTCGAGAACTTCACAGGGGACTTCTTTTCTGTCGGGGCCTTTGATGGTACATTTGGGAACACCTACATCACGGAAGTAAGGGAAATCTCTATTATTGACTACTCCAGAAAATACCATAATGTACCATAATGCTCTTTCTTTGTCACCCAAAAATTTTGCATAAGCATTGTTTTCAGTTTCTCTTGGGGCCATTTTAACCCCCAAGAGAAATTGAAGACAATGCTTATGCAAAATTTTGGGGTGACAAGCAAAGAGCACTATGGTATGTTATGGTATTTTCTGGAGTGGTCAATTTTAATGGGCTTAAAAGACAGGGGGTTTCTGTGCCTGGATTTGAGCGCAATATTCTATGGATGGCGTTAACTGAATTATTTCCACGGATTATGAGCAACCTCCTCCAATTTATTTTCAGCAGCAGGATTAGCTCAGTCGGTAGAGCGCTTGACTGCAGAGCGAGAGGTCGCGGATTCAATTCCCGGGACCGGACCAACACTCAGGGTCTTAAAATGACTGAGAAATGAAGGTATTGCCTTTGCCCTGCAAATAGCTAGACCTTCGCGTGGCCTCGGATGACAGCGTAAAATGGCGGTCCCGTCTCCAGTACAGACGTGATTAAATGGTGTCCCCAATAAGTACTTTCGTGGTTAACTGATACACTGACACTCAAATAAAGTCCGTTTTTTGCTGTGACTGATTTGGCGTTTACTTTATCGTTGGGCGAGCTTTTGAAGTGAAATGGGTTTTTATTTTCCCATCTCAAAACCTTAACTCAGTCTACTGACGTGTAGATGAACGCACATTAAATGAAAGGACAAAGGACAAATTGGCTTTAAAACGTAACATGATTTGAACAGGGCATCAACTAATTAAGCTATGAGAGGTCTATTACCAATCATGAAACGAAAACTATACTATTTACACTGGCCAAATTAATATCCAAACGTCGATGAACAACCAACCTTTTCCAGCTTTGCTTGTATCTATAGTGAAGTCATTCTCTTTGTCTACGAAGAACTTATCCTTCGGGCCCAGTCCATCCACCTCTACTTTCGACGCGTCTCCACTCGGTTTGACCTGAACTCTAAACGGGCTCCTAGGTACTCTCTTGTTGCCGTACTTGACGTCAATACTGTGGCGGCCTGATCGCTCAGGAGTGTACTCGACGATATAGCAACCTTCTCCATTCTCCTTGATTTCGACAGGTATGTCAGGACCGCTGGGCGGAGATACCGTTGCTGAATAAAATTTAATGAAAAAAATTGTAAATCCCTACAGCAGGTAAATCAAATACAAGAACAATTCCAAATCTTGGGGGAAAATTTAATAAGTAGTTTCTTAGAAATCGATTTTGAGATAAATATTAGCGATAAAAAATCACGACGTTTCGACCTCTCCGAGGTCATTTTCAAGTGTATAAAAGTTCACTAAATTAGCATAAATAAGTTAAAAACAAGTTATAATAGATAAAAATGTGGTGAACGCTAAAATGTGATAAAATATGTAAAAATGTAAAAAGTGCTAAAAATATTTATAAAGTCAAAAAACAATGGAAATAAAACAATGTTAACAAGAACTACTCTAAACAAATAATTTGGCGCGAATTGAATCGCACTGTTTGTTAAGCGTCGGTTTCAGTTCTTGGATAAAAAACATTTCAAAAATAAGACAGTCAAATTTGTTCTGACACTTTCTTAAGATTCTAAAACTTTGTGCGATGTCTTCAGGCTCCATATCATGCTGCTCTCTGAGGTGGTTTCCGATTGCCGATCCTTTGTGTTCTTCAATTCGTTGGTGTAGGTGTCGGCACGTGTAGCCGACATAGCCTGCATCACACAGACTACACTGGAAAGTGCGAATCCATTTGAGTGGTCTCGTAATGGGTTTTCCCAACAGGTTCAAAATTTGCAACCATGATATAACTACCTACGATTGACTTTGCACGCAAAGGCCTGGCGTCACAATTCACGTTTTCTTTATCCTTTTTTCCATCCTATATTTCTCTTTGCTGTTTATTGGCATCTTCCTTATACCGTAGAACCTCGATATAACAAAGCTTTATATGTCTACCGTATTTATTCGATTAGACGCCGCCCTCGATCAAACGCCGTAGATGGAAGCAAGATTACAATAAACCGTTAACGCCGCCCTCGATAAACGCCGCACCTAATAAGAAGAATGCGACGTTTACTCGAGGATGATAAGAAAAACCTCAGTACAACTTGGTAATTTACACCATCCAGACATTGACGATTCTATCTCAGCAAAATAACAGAGACATTGGAACCTTTCAATTACATAATATTTACAAACGATTAACAACAACTGTTGTCAGTGATTTAAAGTAAAGTGATTTCGAAATAAACGCCGCCCTTGAATAAACGCCGCATTGGAAACACGTAAAATTCGATATAATGAACGATTTTCCCACTTTATCCACTTTTCGTACGGCTATCACAAAGTCTCCATACCTGTGAGAGGAGCTGTACCAGCTTCGGTGCAGTCACATAATACTTGCGCAGGCTCGTCCGTGACAGGCGACTCTTCAACACCTGATACCTTGACTTTGCTAGCGTCAAACGGAGGTCCCGCACGCACACGGAATGGACTGTTAGGGACATGCTTGTCGTTGTATTTCACGTTTACATTGTAACGACCTGACAAAAAGAGAACAGGAACTCAAGTCATCATCATCAAAATCATCACCATCATCATTATAACCACCACCACCACCACCACCACCACCACCACTACCACCATCCACATCGTCATCATCATCATCATCATCATCATCATCACTGCCACCATCGCCAACATCATTGGTTTCCTTCCTAATCAACTTCTTTAAGCGACCTCGCTCCCGCGCAACAACGGAATTCTCATCAGCCAGGAGCTCTATCCAGTCCCTGTTCTTATCCCACTGCACTTCTCTGTCCCTGTGGGCCTCCATCGCTAAACAAAAGTTTTTATATTCCAGCACTCTATTTTCAACTTCAGTTTGGGGCTAGCTAATAACTACATCCATGAACATGCTTTCCTTTAACACGGGCCCAGAAATTTTAACCAACAGGCTGTAATGACGTCGGAATGACGCGTTGGACCCGGAAATCATCGTGCAAACGCCCTACATGCGGCTTAAAATCTAGTTTTTTGCCAAGGTTGTTTGGCATCTTTAAGACTTCAAGAATCATTCATTCGGCTGACGTTTTCTAACATTCTTGCCATTTGATAAGATATAACATGATCCCATGTCAAGCACACCATAGCACGAATATTCCATTCTTACACATTAAAATGACATCATGGTGGTTTTTCACTCCCTGTATCTCACCTTCCTCCTCAGGTGTATAAGCCACCGTATAGACTCCATCGCCTTTCTCGCACACAGGTTCAGGTTCAAGGACCTTTCTGTCAGGTGTTTCCACAGTAACCTCCAGATCCGCATCACCCGCCTCTGATGTATCTACAGTGAATTCCTGAGGAGCCTTGGAAAACAGCGGGTTAACTCTGTCCACACCGGGACCATAACACTTCACTTTGCTCACGTCAATGGGGCGAGTTACCTGCGAGGAAAAGAAAGAAAAATTATACCAAGATAATACAGTCCAATCACCGTCCACCCAAATGCGGAGATTTGGTTTTCGTTAGCTGGTCGGCGTTGCTTTCTCTGGCACCCGATCTCCGCCCTTTCTCTTCCCTTTGCAAGCCTGGGACACAGCCTTATCGCCTACAGGCTGTGGTAGCTTATAAACTGCATTGTTTAATATGACGTTTTGGTTAGGTGGTCGCTCATGACGCTCCACCAGACGTCATGTATTTAAAACGATGATATTCGAGGAAGGGTCGATTCGAATTCCCGATTGCAGGGTAAAAATCGGTGAACCTCAAACACGGCGCAACACTGCCACAGTCTGAACATCAAGTCCCATGAGTTTAGCAAACCTTGAAGTGACAGCAAAATGTACTCCCTTAAAAACAAAAGAAGGCGTGGCACAGCTTGCAAGTGCTAAACATCAATCGTTTGGAACTGTTTCTACATTTTGTGTTCTACATTCACATACTACGACACTGCAAACCGACGTTTATAGCACTGGACAATTACTGTTCACAATAGGATGAATTCGAAATACGGCAGTTTCCGCTCACAAACCTTGGCATTGAAAGGACTCCCAGGAATATGCTCATCGGCAAACTTGATATGGATCTCATAATCCCCAGGCTCAACAGGGGTGTACTTCACAGAACATGTTCCATCACCATGGTCCTTGCACGTCAGTTTAGCCTCAGAAGGTCCCTCAATGGCCAAGCTCAGGCCTCCAGCCCCAGCACCTTTTGTCTCTACGGTGAATTCTGCCGGGCGGTCCACGAGGGCCTTTTCCAGGCCGGGCCCATAAGCCTTGCATTTTGAGGGGTCGGTGGGTGGAAGGACATCAACCTGAGTGACAGATAAGAAGTAAAGTGGTTAATTTTATGCAGTATATTGCTATTTCGATCTAATTTCTCCCGGTATCAACACAATGACGACACAGTCTGCGACTGGTTCGCCTCGTCGATACGAAAATGGCAAACAAAATATCTTTGCTGCTACCACAACTGAAGCTACAAAAAAGCTGACTTAAATCTTATACTGTGACAAAAGAATTCATAGACATAGGGTGTACGCGTGGCGAATAGCAATTAATCTCTTTGCGCAACATTTTCTAGCACTGAGAACCTTAAAGTCAAGGACACATTCTTACAGAGCACTGACTTTGTGTCACATTGCGCAAAGCTGTTTACCGTTGCGTGACGATACGTAATCTAAAAAGAACATGATGTGAACTGTACTCTCACCTTGAAAGGACTACCAGGGATGTGATCCCCTCCAAACTTGACGCTCAAGGTGTGAATTCCCTCCTCGAATGGTGTATAGGATACGGAGTAAGTACCATCTTCATTGTCTGTTACTAATGTGTCCGTGTGAGCACCTGAAGGATTGTCAACTGCCGCCATTAGCTGTCCCTCTCCTGATGAAAAAGTTTGTTGACAAAGAATCAGCCTCGCGTAACGTGCTTCCACGCAGCTGGCAATTTTCGCTGGCACGCGTTCGTGTCACGTAACATTTCGGTTTAACTAATAATGAACATCTTGGTAACTCAAAACCAGTTAATTGAACCTGACGAAACGATTCATCCTTACCTTGCGAGTAGAGGTTTCTTTCTGGTAAGGCTTTTAGCAGGTGCGGAGTCGCTCGCGGCGCTGTCATTCGCTTAGTTGGCTTATTTACGCCCTCTAAGCAAATAACAGCGACGCAAACTACTCCGCACATTCTAAAAGCCATACCGAAAAGAAAGCTCTGCCCGCAGGGTTATTTGTCAGTGGTTCTAAAACTGAATCGGCATCAAAACGAAATAGCAGTGACCATGGACACCACTTTTTTGCCTCGGAAATTTCAGTCGAAGAACAATAACACTCGAGCTTGTTTTCTTGGACGCAATACGTGCCTATGTTTTTTTTCCTTTATTCAAAACTCACCAGCGGACTTGCAGTCGACATCAAACTCGGCCAGCTGATCGATAATAGCTGTTTCTAGTCCATCGCCTTGTGCCTTGCATTTTCCCGCGTCACCCGGCTTGGCCACCTCCACAGGGAAGGGACTTCCAGGCACAGGGGACCCATCAAACTTGACGTCCACTCTGTATTCTCCTTCTTCAGGAGCCACGTACTCACATCTGAACGTATCCTTTCCTTCCTCGGTCACTTTTGCGTCCACAGGACGCCCACGTCCTTGATAAAGATAAACGAGACTGTCGTTTTAGCGGATCTTTAGCAATTCAATATCCTTTTATGATGCAGTAGACATTTGTCTTTTTTGATTGAAATTAATGAATCGTGAAATATTGATACTTAACCCTTAAACTCTTAAGATTTAATTAAAAATTCTCCTTTTTGGCTGTTACACATTACAATGTACATTAGTTCAGAAGATTTGGGTTTATATCACCCTCTTTCTAGTACATTTGTTTCTTCTCATCACTTTTTGCTGGCAATGTATTGGATATCATAAGAACAAATTAGATGCCGATTACCACTTGCTTTTCATCAAGAATTTTCAGGGATCCTCATAGCAAAGGTATATATTTAACGTCAAATTTAGTGCTTGTCTAGAGTTATATAGCTCTCACTCTTGTGTTGAAATACTCGGACTATAACAAAAGCTACTGAAGAGTATTTAGATTGCTATTAAAACAAACCTCTGGGCTCTATTTTGACATGCACATCTCCCTTGCCAGCTTCTGCGGCGTTGATAATAAACCATGTAGGTTTTCCTGGTTGTACTCCTGTTTTCTCAACTCCAGGCCCCGTTACTTTGACTTTGGAAGCATCAGACTTGGGCGAGATGGGTACCTTAAATGGGCTTCCCGGCGCATGCTTACCGCCATACTTTACGTTGACCTTGTGGCCACCTAAAAATAATTAATAAATTATTGGGTCTTTTATCGCTAGAAACATCTGGTCACTAACACTAACGACAAGTTTTATTCTGGCAACCCTTCCTGGGCTTTAGGACCTCGCGTCTACCTTATCTTGGCACGTGCAAGAATCTAGTGCACGCGCAAATTTAGTTGCACGATTTTCAGTTTTACATTTTCCCGCGTTTTCTCCGCGCCGTGCACTAGTTTCCTGTTTCCCGCGCTTAGGTCTAGTTGAAAATCGTCCCTACGGTGTGTTCGTCTGCTAACATGACTTATTCTTGATTCAACAGCAGTCTACCATGAACATTTTGCTAGATAATCTTGAGACTGAAGGCCAGTTTACCTTTGTTTTTCGGATAGTAAGTCACGGCGTATATTCCATATTCCTCTTCTTCAACATCGCATTGTACCGGGCTGTTTAGTTCATCAACCACCTCCACCTTCAGTTCAGCATCTCCCGCCATGCGCGTGTCTATATCAATATCCGCTGGCTCACCGGCGCGTATTCCGGGCTCAATTCCAGGTCCTTCAACATTCACCTTGGATACGTCGAACGGATACGAAATGCGCGCTTTGAAAGGGCTTCCTGGAATGTGTTCGTCAGCAAACAGGATGTTGATCATATAATCGCCGGGGTCTGGTGGGAGGTATTTCACGTCACATGATCCGTCGCCATTGTCTTTGCATTCAATTTGAGCCTCTGAAGGTCCTTCTATTGTCAGCCCCAGGCCTCCTTCACCTGCTCCTTTGGTTTCGATCTTGAATTCGTTGTTCTGGTTGACAAATCCCTAAACACAACAGCAAAAGTTTGTTTCACTTTATGATTGCAACAAAGGTACGCCGGTTGCGACAATCAGTTTCTCACAAACATAACAACTTATTTTTGAAAACACTTCATGTGACACCACATATCAGGTGTTTCATAGCCTGCGAGCAAGCTCTCCAAGGGTTTCTGGGGGTACAGGGGTGGGGAGATGTAGCCTGCGAGCAAGCTCCCATGGCGTCCCGGGGTAAAGTCACAGGCTATCCCTCCCCACCCCCGTACCCCCTGGAAACCCCAGGAGAGCTTGCTCGCAGGCTATGAAAGACCTGAATTGTCGTATCACATTTTGCGAAGGCTTGCTCGAAGGTTAGGTCTTTCATGTGGAATATTTTAGGAAAAGACGGAACGTCTGAAACGGTAGTCCTGTTTTCACGGTCGGAATGTTTCCAAACAGCAAATCGTTTTTCAGTCTTTTGAATTCATCTTTGATGACAGTTTCAGGTAGCCTCCCCGCAGACGTCCTTTGGGGTTCGTTTGTCACGCATTCATTTCTTCGTTGGGGAGAAATGAATGCGTGACAAACGAACCCCAAAGGACGTCTGCGGGGAGGCTAAGTTTCAGGTTTTTCAAAGTAAATTGCACTGATTTGTGTAAAATGGTAAAGACGCCGTTCACTGAACGAAATTTGTCACTTCTGAATATTGCGTACCATTTACCCATTTATCCAAACCGTGAACCGACTAGTCTGCTTCACAGCCGTTCTTTGGGGAGGATCGTCGCTTGGCGACACACAAAGAACGGCTATGGATGAGCAGACTATGAACCGACCGGTTTGCCCTGTAATAAATGGTTAACAACTCTTCTGAACCGGAAAGGAGAACTTTTCCATTTTAATTTCCCTTAACGCTATCACATTTTTATTGCTAAGTGTCTTCACTCTCATAGAAACGATTTGCCGGAAAATTTGGGCAAAACCACTGCCCACGAGTGCAAAAAACCCACTTCCGGTTCTCTCACTTTTACGGCTCTTACCTTCTCGAGCCCAGGCCCATATGCGCGGCATGCAGAGCTGTTCGTCTGACAAACATTCACTTTGAATGGGCTTTTAGGGATGCTCTCAGTATTGAAAGTGATATTTACGGTGTATGCACCGACGGTCGTGGGGTAGTAAATCACGGTGTAGGTGCCATCTTTGTTGTCTTTGATGTCCACATGGACTTGTTTTCCATTGTTGTCAATCACTCTTACATCAACATCACCATCGCCGGCTTCTTCAGTGAAGACTCTAAATTCTGCGGGTACACCTACAAAGACAACCACTCCAAGGTCAATATTGGACGAAATAGATTCGGTAATTTCGGCAATATGTCACTACTGTCTTTACCATAAATACCTTGGACTGCCCGAATGACAAATAGTATGTTCGTATCGACGAATTATTTCCGCTGAGTGATCGAATAAACGAAGACCAACGAGAGTCTCCCGAAAAAAAAAAAAAGTAGTTCCCAGTCTTCACGCTTAAACTGTTGAAGAGGAGAAACGTTTCAAAAGGCCAAAAAAGCAAGTTGTTTTCAAACGTTTATTCGACCACCGTGCATAAAATCAAAGAGCGGAATGTACAGCAAATGCGATTATCTGCAGAGAAGAGGAGGTTTAACATCCGCGGTTAGGGCCATTTGTATCAATTTGTGGTTTCTTCCAGTTTAAAGCCATATATTCCCACAGAGTAAGTTGTCATAGATCTAGAAACCTGTCACTTCGCATTTTTCATTTAGTGCTCATCTGGGCAACTCACTTGGCATCTCCCAATCGTAAAATTACTCCCACGGATACCCCCCCGTCTCCCTCACTCCCCGTAACGAACAGGTTGGGTCATCAATGACACTGAATAATAATTTAAAACTGCATTGTACCAGTGCTACAAAAAGGGAGGTCGCTCTGCATAAACTTTGATGGATCTCCCAGGGGTAATATTATCTCCTGAGAAATCCCCGGGGTTAGTTATTAATGCTGTTTAATAAGTACCTGCTACAATTCCCTCAGGTTCTAAACCAGGTCCCTTGGCAATAACTTTAACGGACCTCCCAGGGGTAATTTATTGTCTCCTGAGAAAATCCCGGGAGTCAATTATTAATGCTGTTTAATAAGTACCTGCTACAATTCCCTCAGGTTCTAGACCAGGTCCTTTGGCATAAACTTTGCTGGGATCTCCTGCTGGGGATATTGGTACCATAAATGGACTCTTTGGAATGTCCTCATCACCACATGTGACATGAATAGCATACTTTCCTGGCACAGTTGGATAGTACCGGACATCACAAATACCCGGGGATCTCTCTTGACAGTGAATCTCTGCCTGTGATGGTCCTTCAATGGCAAAACCAAGGCTGTCAATTCCAGCACCTTTAGTTTCCACGGTGAATTCACATGGCTTGCCAGCAGTACCTACAAGGTAAGAAAAAAGAAATTGCAAAAAATTTGATGATTCCAAGTTTCTGGAGAATTTTTCCTATGACCACCAGGAATTCACCTCTTCAATTCCCAGAAAGAGTGATGTTTGTTATGACTTTGGAGTCTGTAGATGAAATCCTCTAATGTGATCATTCAAATGAAACTCTTCCACAGTATGTTCACATGGTGGTATTTGAATTTCAGATGCTTAGAGGATGAAATTGGAAATTTTGATAAATAATTTTTGAAAACTTTCTTGGTGTGAAGGGGTTAATTCCTGTATGCTTTTTTCTGCCCAGTGGTGTCAATGTTTACAAGTTCACCAGAAAACTTCCTTGCCCTTAAGAATCTGTTTCAAAATGTCTCAGAGTAGAAGGCAAGCCGACACAAGTTCAGTTGTAACCAAAAACAGAACAATAGCTAAAGCTTTAAGCATTGTTAAAAACCAACTGTTGAAGGTAATGTATCCTTAGGCAAGAGATAGCCATTCTCTTGTTCCTCTAAGAATTGCAGGGACTTAAATATTCAGTTATATAAAATACTCTTGTAGAGGCATTTTGCTAGAAGCTTAATTCCAAAATGAGTGGCACCCTTTCAACGATTAATTAAAATAACTGTGAAAAACTTGCAATATCATTGTGGCATTCCATTAAGTTAGCACAACATCTATCAGACTGCACACCTGTCGGATGATGGCAATCAAAACAAAGCCATCAATTACCTTTTTCCAAACCTGGGCCATAAGCCTTAATTCTGCTTGCATCAACAGCTGGTGCAACTTTCACATTGAAAGGACTGTTAGGAACTTGCACAGAGCTCCATGTGACATTAACAATGTATTTTCCAAACTTGTTAGGGTAGTACACACAGGAGTATGTGCCGTCACCATTGTTCCTGATATCAACTTTTTCTTCACCTTGAGGACCCTCAACAAAGACGTCCAGTTCACCATCACCAGCAGCTTTGGCGTCAACTGTGAATGGGGCACGCTGTCCTGCTTTTAACCCAGTTGGCTCAACACCTGGTGTAAGATACAAGGAACAACCATTAATCTATATTGGCCATCATTGTTGGTACCATTACCTGTACATGCATCTCACTATTATACGTGACTACTTTAACTGTCATCAGACACTGTCTAAAAAGAACTTCGAGTTAACTTACCATTTAATTTGTAGAGAGAACTGAAAAATTTCATTTCCTAGAACATGTTTGAAGTTTGACAATAGTATAAAATCTATGCACTGACAATGATAGTCATTTATGAATTTATAGCAACAGCAAAACTTAATTCCATCATCACAATGTTTTCATATAGAGGTGGAAGGCAAGAGATGGCTCAATGGATGATAATTACCAAGTTGGAGTACTGCAGGCTTTCTCCTTAACCCTTTAAACCTTAAGATCAAAAGCTGAATTCTCATTTGTTCCCCCTATTCATTTCCTACAGAAGTAGTGGGGAGAAGTTGATAAAATATCAAGCAGATTCATCTTGTGTGGTCATGTCCGTAATTCTCATGACCACTCTGTTTCACAAAGAGTTGATATTACAAGGAGAAATTTGATGCTGATCACTCTTAGGGCTTAAAGGGCGAATTTGATTCAACTGACTCTGAGAGAGAATGAGCACCTAACACTGCCTTCTTACCTGTGCCAAACACGCGGACTTTGCTGGGGATGGGCTCAACACGTGGTGGACTAACCATAACATGGAAAGGACTTTTGCTGATAGGCTGGCCACCAAACATGACCTTGATCGTGTGTTTTCCAGCATTAACAGGTTGATACTCAACAAAGTACTGGGCGTCCTCTTGAGGTTCAATAATAATGTCCACATCCTCACCACCACGTGGGTCTATAACTTTGACTGACACCTGCCCTTCACCAGCACCTTTTGTGTAAACAGTGAAGTCTGTGTATTTTCCAGCTTGGATTCCTTCAGGTTGCAATCCTGGTCCAGATGCATATGCCTGACTCGCATCAAGATCTTGTCCAACTTCTACTCTGAATGGACTTTTAGGGATGTGTCGGCCATTCCATTTGACATGGACATCATATTTTCCTGTAACAAAAAACAGTGACAACTGATCACAAACTGATTAGAAAAAAGTTAACATCAAAATGGAATATTTTTCTCTTTGCTGCCAAAAGTTAAGGAGGTTTTTCCTAAAAAAGGGGGGCCTTAGGACACTGCTGTATCGAGCCCCGATTTTGCCCAACACCTACATTTGAAGAAAACGTGGATTTCCTTAATTCTGATTGCGATGAAACTCAGAGGGTCAAACTGATGACCAGTCGTAATCTGTCCCACACTGAACCTTCTATCTTACTCAGAAACAGCTAACAAGGCACATCGATTTTCTCACCTTGTTTTGGAGGGAAGTACTGGCATGAGTATGTATGGTCTCCGTTGTCTTGTGCAATAACCTCCTCTTCAACCTTGCCTGGTCCCCAGACTGAAACACTCAGCTTTCCAGCTCCTGCACCTTGCGTAAACACAGTGAAATCGGCTGGCTTCTTAACAACAAGGCCCTTAGGTTCCACACCTGGACCTTTTGCTGAGCACTTTGTAGACGGGTGTGTCCTTTGGCGCAGGGGGGCGCCAGGTTTGAGTTTTGCCTCCGGGAAGTACGAGACGTATGTCATTACGCTGAGTTCATCAACATTAGGGTTGGTGATTTCTTCTGGTGTTATAACCTGCAAAGGTACAAATAAAAAAAATGCAAAATGAGAAAAATGATTCGGACAAAAATGAGTGTGACATGGAAATTAGGTAGGAGATTACTTTGCCTGAGTCAAGGAAGATTAAGGCAAATATCCAGCTAACTTGACCAAAATAGCCTGCAGCACAGACGAAACTAAACTCTGGTTAAGTCTGTCCACGAAACAGAGCCAGAATCTGTGTACCAGGATTTGAGTACCTGCCATGATTGAACTGTTAAGAATGCCCGTGTTGATTTACCAATTAGGATAGAAGGAATTTTAAACGAACTTCCAGTAATTGTTACCGGAAGTGCGTTTCGAATCGTTGGGTCCACTGGGTGCTAAGAACAAGGATATCAGTGCTGCTTCGCAGATGTTACTAACCGAGGTTAAATTATGTCTGCGACGCAGACTAGACCGAACAAACTTGTTTGATAATGGATTTGCTATAGGGAAACCCTAACCAGGCAAGTAGCCAACCAAAACATAGGCTTTACTTCACCTGGTCTATTGGGCAGAACTTTTGCTCATCCTAACAAAGGATGCAAGTAAAAGTTGCGACATTAAGGGTGGACACTCTTTTGTCTGGGATTAATCATGTACTCGCAAATCTTTGCAGGGGTCTTGGGAATTCACAGTTTCTGTGTTGAGGTCAGGCTATTCAGGCCATGTTTGAGTAACTTTATGTTGCTCATGCTTACAAAGTGCCATGCTCCCAACCCTGTCCATCAGGGTTTGGTAAGTATATGGTAAGTTTGTTGAGTAAGCAGCATGACAGTTCCTTGTTGTGTGGTTACATGTTTAACTCAACAATTACATACAGTTCTTGGCTCTACCATCCTCCCGCAAACCTCCCCCAGTTCTTGTTAACAGCACTGTAAAAGGTCTGTATTCAGTGCTGTCAACTCTCCCAGATAATCCGGGAGACTCCAGATTTTGGACCGTGTCTCCTGGTCTCCAGATTAGAGTCTGAAATCTCCTGGATAGTCACCGAAGTTTGCTATTTCTGTAGACTCGACTTTCCGAAGACAAAATTTCAAATATTTTGCATTGTTTGAGCTATTTTTCTGTTAACATCTAACATTTCCTCATAAACTCATGTATACCATCGGTGGGAAGTAAAGCAATCAGGTCAAAAGTTACAATGTCAACAACATCTTTTTCGCCGCGAAAAAACAAGGTGCATTTTGTGTCATCACAAATTTTCTTGGCGATCGGAATCAATTCAACTGGTATTTTTTGTGCAAATGACATCATCTATCATCCCTTCCCTATCAATTCTCTATATTTGAAGACATGGGGTTTTGACAGCCCTGCCATTGAATATATGCAAGCTGATAATAGCATTTTGTGGGTCTTAAAAGTTCTTCACCTGTGGCACTCCAAGCCAGTCCTCAGCAGCTTGCATTGCCTGTCTGGCATTTTCAACTTTATCGTTAGGATCTAAGTCTTCACACTCAGGGAAAAGGCCAGGTGCCACTGCATCCACAAGGCAAGCAACGGCACGTCCATCATTCCAGTCTCTGTTGAAATTATCCATCGGAATGGACTCTGGCATTTTGCTTTTGCACCATGCCAGAAGAGCTTGTTTTGGAGTCATTTTTTGTCCACCTTGTTCTTCCTCTTCATCAAGATAAGGCATACTTATCTGATACTTGAGAATTAAAGTCCATATCAGACCCAGGATAAGTTTGATGTTCCCTTTAAAAATATCACTCGCATCTGATAAGAAAAAAGAGGAATTTGTTAAGGGAATTGTTAACGAGTATAAAATATTCAGAACAAGTACAGTGGAACCTCGATAAAACGAATCTCTATATTATGAAGTCTTGGGTATAACGAATTATTTTCTTTACCTCAGCAATAGTAAAGTATATGAAAATTCAAAAAGAACTTCTTTATAACGAAACCTTCTTATAACGGACATATTTTGCCAGTCTCTTGGCCCTTTCCTTTATCAAGGTTCCACTACTGAAATTTACCTTTTTCCTCAAAACTGGGTGTTATTGATTTTAATATCTTGAAATGGGATTCATGTTTGGAGGTATGGGTGACATTATATCCACCCTAAACCTAAACAAGCAAACTCCCCCACCCACCCCATGTCAGGATCAAGTTTGTTCAACGACTGAAATGAAAGCACTCCTCAGATATTGGCAGGAGCAACAAAAGATAATAATTATGGTTTGTCTCCTGAGAATTTTGTCTGACTAATTTATGCTTCGTGACTTTACCAAATGGTATAAATTTTTCTCAAACTCCTGGAACTCCATGGAGCATTTCTGTAACAGCAGACAAAGGTTTCTCTTGAGCATTAAATAAAAGCTCTTTGTATTGGCATTCAACAGCAATATCCAACAAATAACTTCATATAATTATAGCTTTGCATGAGACATAAATATTTATATAATGAGTCAAGAGGATAAAAATGCTGCAAATAATATGAATAAATCGATGGAAAGAAATGGAATTGTCCCAAGGTTGAAATCTGTGCAAAACAATTATTTATTAGCTCTCTTCGGAATGTCAATTAAGGAAAATTTATGTTAAATTTTTCATATCATGGTAGACAGGACAAAAACAACTTGACACCACAGGAAGGAAAGGCTGATTTGAATAGTCACTTCAAAATATAATTCACAGACTTGACAAACTGTTAAGTACTGTGGCTGGAGGAATGTTAACATGAGAAAAGAGCAGTGAATGTGTTTTTTATTGTACGGTTTCTTTCCGAGAGTAATTTAAAACCCCTGTCAATTACACAGAAATGATTGCATGTTTTTCTAAGAAACTGGTCTTGACAAGCAAAACTTCTGTTAACCAGTCACAAAAAACCACGAACACAGTTCATGTTAAAATAAACATTACTCGAGGATAGTTTCTTTTGAAGCGAGCAGTTGACTAACAAAATTAATTGGCTTTTTATTGTTCTGTAAGATCATACATCACGTTCTGTCAAAACGTTTGGATGCTTTTTTCCAAAAATAATCATTATGTATAGGATAAAGGTGCTGAGAGAACTACAGTGAAATATAACACTTACTTCTGCTGACAAATTCTAACAAATAAAAAACATGGTTTTCACATGTATATTTGATTAACTAACTCCAGTTGTGAAATCTGCAACGACACGCTTGGATGAGTAAACAAAGCTCCTGCTTCACTTGCTTGCTGAGAAAGACAATATTTGCAATTCTGTGGACGAAGGCATTTCATCACGCCCGAAAATCCCTCTTTTCAACATGTCTTAGCTCTATCTAATCCAAACAAACTTCAGTAAAAACGACTTTTGTCTAAAGAGCTCTTATCTGCTTGCACGTTCAGAGTGCGTAAATGTTTCCACGCTAGAAAGAACACTACTTGCTAAACGTTGTTTTGGGGGTATGTAAACTTGAAATTAGGAAAGGTAAATCCTGGTGTAAATAAAAAGGACTAGAACGGAAAGTGCACAGTTAACAAACTGCGTGAGAAAAATTGCAGCATGCGATTATAGTGTGATTTTTTGTAATTAAATTTACGGTCACCAGGGGCGAATTTCACGAAAAGGAAGGTCACGGTTCAGTGGAAATTTGAGGCACCTACGAAATTTAAATCCTTCGACATCACTAGAGATATAATTCCAGATGTATTAAAATGTGAGTTTGATAGAAATTTTATAGGTTAAGTGATTCAAGCCTAACAAGAGTGTGTTAATGGACGCTTTCACAAAGAAAATTCCAGAATTATGCGGCAAATAATTCATTGTTCAAAGTTTGTGCACTGTATTCCAAAAAATACGTGAGATGGAAGGTTAACGCCCCACCAACAGCATCTGAAGTAAACTCTGGAAAATTCACGAACTTAAACAAATTTATTCCCGAGCTTCTTTGTGTTGTGTGTTTGTGCGGATATTTGGAACGTTTACCGTTAAATAAATGAACTGAACGGCAAACATTTGTTGGTGTTTACAACAACAGTCAACTGAAGTTCTTTAGGCATTCGGGTCAGTGTCTACAGACATGAATAATGACTAAATATGGTACTACGATGTAACGCAGAATTCGGTCCCATTAACACCTCTAGGACTTACATCTAGTAGTCTTGCTGTTTGCATTTGCACAGTTTTGCTAATGTAAACGAGTGGGAAATATTTACATCCCCAAATCTTGCTTGATTAGTGAGACATTTAAATGGCTTCCATGAAAGAAGCTACATAAAACCCCAAATTCACGTAACCCTACTGCCTGTCACTAAAAGATCATAAAAATTTTACATTATTTAAGGAATGCAATTTAGCTGAATTTAGGAACGCTTGTGGCGTCCATTCAAGAAGGACAAAAATAATCACGCTCGATTCTTTACTCACCGATATTCACCAAGCGAATGTTCTCGCTTTCGATAAACTTCAGTGCGATGGAAATGTTCTCCATTTTTTGCGGTCTGAACGAAGGCTTTTTGTTGTATCGTGTTATCTTCTTGTGCGAGAGTACTTGCAGTAAGGCAATGAGTTTTAAGCCGTCGTTCAAGTCTGTTTCCAAATTGTAGATGTACTTATTCACACACTTCAAATGTTCGTTGCACCATCTTGTGAACGTATTCTGTTGAATCTTTTTCCATTCGGCGTCCGCAGAAGTCGGATCTGTATCTGGCATTTTCGTGTCGAGCTGAAAGACCAAGAAATTAAACAACTAATCAGCGACAATGTCTAGCTAGCACGGTCGCTATGAAGAGCAAAGCTCGAGCTTGACCGCCCCGAAATCGCCTTAGTAAGTTGTCATAAATACTGAGAGACGGCCAATCACGGCCTCGTTGAATAATTCATATTTGTTGCCCCAGCATGAAATGATCGGCACCTAGCCAAAATAAAGCGTCACATCAGTGGAAATTCTTACATCCATTATTGTTTGACTTGACTCCTGCAAGCTTAGAAAAGAAAGTTCAGTGCGAAAGTTGTACAAGTATCAAATTAAACAGCCTGGACGCTCTAGCCCACTTTTGTACCTTCTTAGATAACGAACAGGGTAGGGCCCAGAGTACAGGGAATGCCGAAAACTTTGCGATTTGAGTCCCTATAGGAAATTCTTATCGCCAAAAATGTGCTAAAGACCAATAGAATGTCTTAGAATACAATACCCAGGAAAGGCGTGTATTCTTTATGTCACATAACGGTGTGTACGTCAATGAAAACAAATCCGGCAGAGTAGTGAGTCTGTCTGGAGTAGTCTGCTTGCTGCGCCAACAACGACGTGTCACGCAACGCATTCGAAATTCGCTCAAGCTTACCAATTTTCGTGAATCGCTCGGCAACATTTTTAACTCTTCTCGCTTTGGTTTTCCTCGTGTGATTAATACCTTGCTGTAACAAAAACATTCTATACGTCAACAAACATGGCGATAGATTTCTTATCTGTGTTTTATCAACGCTTTGCATTTCATTGAACATTTCTTCTCGACATATGCTGTGTTGTAAAACAATGTTATTTTCAAACTTTAAAAAGTCTTCATCGGCATTAAAGTAAAAAGAATGATTAGAAATACATCTTCAAGCGAAAAGCGATTTTTTTACGTTGATTTAAAAGGTTTACAAATTGACAGAGAATATGCTCGATTGCGTGATCTGTATATTATTTAATTCCAACAGAACTTGGGTCTTGCATGCAAACGAAGACAACCGAGATATCAAAAAAAGAAATTAGACTAACTGAAATAAAATCATTGAATTATAATTGATGACATATTTCTCTTGCTCTTGTATCATGACCTTGTACAGAAACAAAGAATTAACCAGATAATCTCCATTTCAAACATTGCGTGATATTCAACAACACATGCATTGGACCGGGTAATTGAGCGGAAGTCACGCCAGCTTGCATGACATATCGCTATTTGAAATATCAGGAAGCGCATTTGAGGCTCAACATTGTATAGATCCTTACGAATGCTAACAAGGACTTCAGACATGTACGGCATGCAAACAAAACACCCAAATTTCTTTTTGGGATCAACTGTAGGAAATAACGCAAACCGTAATGAATGCAAGCACGTACAACTAATTATTTCAAACGACCCCTGAAAAAAAGACATTAAGTTTCCATCCATACCGGCCGGATGTTGATATCACGTAGGCAGGATTTCCACCGGCTCATCTTTTAAACAATAAATACATTTAAAAAAAAGAATTTGGAGATCCCATCGTCTAAAATATTTCGCAAAGTAGTGCACGATAAATTTAGAGATGTCGCGAAAGTTCTTTGGAATTTATACAAACGTATTTTTAAAAAAGTTTTAATATCTAATATTTAAAAATTGCGCGGAAATTCTAGGTCATTCCCCTGATATTATCTGCCTTATTAATAATTTATAACTTGGGGGAATTTTTTAGACTTTTGAAGTTACTAAAAGGCTTTCATAAATTCGCACATTTCTCCCTCTACAAACCAGAAGAGGAAGTTTATAGCAAAACACCTTTCTTACTCAATTCATAACAATGTTCGTCATTGCGTTCGTAAACTTAAAATATATCCTGCCCACGCCAACAAAATCACCATTTTTAGAGTTAGTGAAAGGCCATTAATCCGGTACCAGTCGACGTTCCAGACTAGAGCTATGACAAAAATTTCATGAATGCACGTAGCTTAGTAGCCTTCTGTGTTATTTTTAGGGGCGTTTGCTATAGCGATTTAAATTATAGAATTATCTAGAACACTTCCAATTTAATAGACTCTACGTATTCTTCTTTTATGGTTATTTTATCGTGTTAGCGAAGGAAGCTGACGGAAAAACAAAAATTTAATGTTCTAGCGATGTGATGTTTAAAAGTACCGTAAAATTCCGAAAATAAGCCCCTCCTTGTTTAATTAAGCCCCCCCCCCCCCTCCCCAAATATATGCCCCCCAAACTCGTAACGCAAAAAACCCTCCGTTAAATCGCCCCTCCAAATATAAGCCCCCCCGGGGGCTTGTACTTGGAAAATTGCCCTCAAATACAAAGTAAAACAAAGCAAAAATGGTAAATTTACTTCTAACTATAAGGTTAGCCCAATTGATTTTGAAACGTAAATTTCCCTCCGTAGATAAGCCCCTCCAAGAATAAGCCCCTCTAAAAGGTCCTTTGAAAAATATAAGCCCCGGGGCTTAATTTCGGAATTTTACGGTACAGTATATGACAAGTTGGCAATTCAAAAAGATAAAAATTGAATAAAACGAAAATTCTTACCACTCTCTCAAAGGATTCAGTATTCAACCTAGTAAAGCACTGTAAATATTCAATTTGAGTAAAAAGTCAAAAAAACTGTTAAACATTAACATAGGCAAGGCTTTTTTCTTTTTGAAATAAAACAACGTAAGCCGCTCCTAGCTTGGCAAAAAATGTCTGAAACAAGACATATTCTTTCATAAACAGCTACTGTTATTTCCAACAAAAATTAAGATACAATGCAACCTGTCAAATACTCTAACCGATTAAAAAAAATGATTCCTGTTACTTAATTGTGGGAGGATTCTCGCGCGTGCCTCGCGAGTCAACGGCACGAGACACCCTTAATTCTGTTGGTTCTTCAAGAGAGACATAATCCATTGAGAGTCATTCACCCGTTGTATATAAGGTTAGTTATTAGTAAACTGTCTTAATCTAGCGAATTAGAAAGCAAATCTTTAACAACTAACACCTGGAACATGGCTGTAATTCTTGTAGGAAAGAGACTCGAATTCTGATTTGATTGATCAAAGGCCATCTATTTAAGGTTCTTTGAAAATAAATTTCAGTTAAGCGCGGGGTATAAAACAACGTCTACCCCGTTAGCCCCGTTGCTGAATACTCTAAATTCCCTCACCTTCGAATTTAAATCTTGTTGACTTTGGCAAATATTACTAGAAAACTTACCGGTTTGATCGGAGGCTGGCGTTTACAGCCCGCGTTTAAAATGCTCTTATCACTATGTAAACATATGGAATCACGAGTTTGAAGTAAAATATCAAAGGTTACCTGACTTTTTTTTTTTTGCGCCTTGCCAATAGTAGTACGTATTTCAAATCAAAAGGCTACACACGAAGAGGCTGAAGCCAATTTTTAGGAAATGTTATTATAATTTGCAGTTTAATAAGTTACTAGTTACTAGCTCTGTTTGACATTGATACTAACGTAACACTTTTATGAATGTGACGGTTTCACTCATCTCTGAAAGTTTAGTCTCAAGAATTTAGCTTTTCATCAAGAAAGTCGACTGATATTTATTCGCCTGATAACGCATTTAGTTGACCTTGTAAATAGATAAGCGTTTGTTGTCCCTATTATAAAAAGTAGGAAACTATTAAAGCAGATCTGTTTAATCACATTTCATCCTGGACACGCGCCATAGTGAACAGTGAACGTCGAACTCAAGATCCTTCAAAATCGCTAAAAAAAAACCCGTTTTTTAGGCAAAAGGACGGCCAACATATCGGAGGTAACGTAATTCAACGTTTATTTAACATAGATTTATATACATACTTAGCGATATATCGCTATAGGTGAAGCAAACGGTAAATCCAGTACTTTTGCTATAGAATAACAATTGGCTACACACACAGATTGTGTGGGCGCCCTGTGAATAGACTGCGAGCAGTTTCTCTTTTTCTTCAGATGTGGTGAAGGGAGTGTATGCGCGCGCGAGCGTCGGGCGGCAGAGACGCGAGAAACGAGGGCCTTCCGTCACGTGCGTGGTCATTTTCGTTTCTCGCGCGTTTCGCTCCAAGGACTAAGGAAAAAGAGAGACTGCTCGTAGTCTATCGTCGTCGTTATGGTTAATTAAAGCACGCTCAATAACTTCGATTGACTGCCCCCTCGAAAAATCGACCCCCGTTGGTGAAAATATAGGATTGACCTTTATCGAAAGGAGCCTCGAATATCCGCCCCTTCCCTTAATCCACAATTTAGGAAGCCCCTGTTTAGTTTATTTGTATCCTTTGTAAAATGAGGCTAGTAAGATCAAACGTCAAAGGCACGACTTGCGGTAAGAAAAATTCCCGTTTCTCGAATAATCGCACCGTATAGGTGAAAAAAAAAAACCTCTAGGCGAGGGAAAAAAGGAATATAAATGGCCCCCGCTATTATTAGAGGTAATACAGTTTTATTCTGCCGGTCTTGACGTGGACCAAATCGGGTGAAAGGCAAAATAAAACCACGGTGCCTTTGGGTTTGATTTCCTTTGATCTTTTGGTGTATATCAAGTAAGTTTTCATAACAAAACAAAAAAAAAGACCCTGTCATCCTAAGTTTAACCTATCTCAGTGACCTTTTTAAAGAAAACGCTAGATTGATATTGGACGTAAAAAAATAGAAAGATTTACATAAACTTAAAGGGAGGCGACCGCAATTTCTTATTGTGAATCCCTTTAAGGAAAACCAAGTACTGATATGATGAATAACTAAATAAATAAATAAATACGATAAGTTGAAATGAGTTTTCTTTCCCAAATGATCGTATCTTTTGTAAAATTCAGATAGCGTAACTTTGGACTGCTGGCATTGGCAAACTTTGGGTCGTGTTGAAAATTTTTCAAGCGGTTATTAACACTATTAAATCTCATAGTTTCGATCTTCGTGTCTTGGTCTTTACACGACCGAGCCTGCCCGCCGCAATCGCCGCTAGAAAAACAAATTTATCTAGCTACTTTTTTTTCTCTGCACTGAACACTAAGCAAAAATGCAGTTTGCAGAATCGTATCAGAGCCGAGCTTTGTATTTGTGATAGGCTAGCATCCCATATACTTCATAGTACTGCATCTCAATTCTGCTGTTGGAGGAAGTTATTGGGGGCGGGTCGAAACGAAGTAAATCAAAATTACCCACCTCTTCCTTCTGTCCTTTCCACGATAGGTTTCTTAGTGACCTAGCCATGATGCTGTTGTGAACTTCCCAAAGACCAAATGTCTCCGCACAACAAACTCAGACCTCACAGCTCTTAACTTATTTACGTGATATTAGCAAGTATTTGCTCCGAGGCGCTCATTTATCATTCTTGAAAGTCCGACAATATTCATTACGTCACAATAACCAGTCTCTTAGCAGTTTTCACTTTCCCTAAGGTCAGCGATTGTTTTTATGGAAAACAAATTTGTTGTTTTACTATGCGGTAGATATATTGTCACTGACATATTGGAGCAGCAAAGAATTTTCAATATAAGCGGTTATAATTGACTCGAAAAGGATACTAGCCAAAAGCGCCTGTTTTAAATGGGGTTTTCGGTGCTCGCCTTAAATTAATTTATACATTCATCTCGGCTTGGCGTTGGTCAAGCAATTTTTCAGTTCGTTACCCACCTTTTAAAACAGTGATCATTATAAACAATGATTTGATTTTTCTTTAAAGCTTTGTATATTTGTTTTGTTTGATAATCTTTGCTCAGTATACCAATATACTTTTGAAAGGGCAACGTTCCGTCGAATTGAATAGTTTCACGAAATATCTAGAACTTTGCAATCGAGGAATTGACGTTTTTAGAGATCCGCGACGTATAGACATTGATTTAATGATGGCGGAGAATTTAATAGATGAAGCCAAATATAATATTTTCATTTTGGGATTAAAGTATTACAGGTAAACGATACAGTGGACCATACGTACAACAAAAAAGGCATCTAACTGTAAGAGAATTTTTCTCAAATGTAGTGAGAGCAGGAGCCGATTACTAGGCTCCTGGTGAGAGAAAGAGCCAGGTGCAAAAACGCGCGGAAAAACGCGAGGAAAAACGCGACCAAGCGCGACGTACAGGATTTTTAAAAGTGTTGTGTTCATTCATTTTTATCCTTGGTTTAATAATTAGTTTTCTTTTTTGCCGTTATAATCTTTCATCGCCGTGTAAAAAATCAGAGGAAAATAAAACTAGAGGGCAAGGTTAATTGGACAACGACTTATTAAGTAAACATTATGTATTTTTATGGATTAATTTCAACTTTTCACCTGGGCATTAGTAATCACTAAAGCGAATCCCGGTGCTCTAACGTCAAAAAACTTCATCATCACCCATCAGTCATGCGACAATGGATAGTTTTCTCTGAACTGCGTGACAAATGTAGCCCACGATCTTGACAAAGATGTGCGCATGTCTCTTTCCGACTTTTCCTCTCTTCATTATGACAAGCAGGACGTGACAAGTTATGACAAGTGCTGTTTTATGGGACTAAAACTGAAGGGAAAACGTATGTAGGGCTACCGTATTGTACCAATCCACTCCTTTGTGGTTTTACAATTTCTTACAATTTGTTATGGTCTGTTAAACTCACGTTTGCTTATGTAAATTAGATTAAAATTTATTTTTAGCCAACGAGAACTCTCAGCGAGCCCAGAGCCCCCTCTTCTTTTGGTCAGACAAGCGGGACCCCTGTGGAGAGAGGGTCAGTCTTTTTCGAGAGTTCGCGCGCGCTGCATGGTTTGTCGGTTTTATGATTCCTGGAAACTTACGGACTGTCATGGAATAACAGCGTCGCTTCCCAAGAGAAAAATGACTGGAATCTGCAGAACTACTCCGCTTGCTCCCGACTACAATGTAAAGTAATCCTTAGGAGTATTTTTAAAGCCATAGTTCATTGTAAAATTTTGTACTCGTTTGTCTTTGTTTAATTGTTTCTTGTTGAATAAAGATTTGCATTATAAAAGGTCTAAGTGAATTGTTTAAATAAAATGTTTAAGAAATTTGCATAAATAAGATGCCGGGCAGAACTGTTACTCTTAACAACGACAGGATTAATTTTGAGAGCGTAATATTTACAAACACCTTGAAAATTTCGTGTACGGCGCGACAGCATACTTATTGGCAGTCAATTGATACTCTGCGTCTTTTCACAAAACCCGAAAAATGGAAAAAAATAAGTGAACATCATTGCCTGCCCTGTTAACTTCTTATCTTTAAGTGCGTAAATTTTCAATCGTCTTTTAAGTGAAGCTAAGCCTTATTTAAATAAAGCCAGTGACATAACAAATGTCTTTGACTTGAAAAGGCAGTGGCGGATCCAGGGAAGGGGCCCGGGGGGCCCGGGGGACCAAATTGACCAAATTGAGGCCTGAAAGGCCGAAAAATTTCTTTGGAGACCGCCCCCCCACCCCTCCTCCTTACCCCAAGGTCTGGGTCCGGCACTGTAATGGTTGGAAGGTTTGGATACTTTTCAGCTGGATTATGGCAAGTCTAATCGTTAATTTCTTTTTCATGTTCCACACAAAAAAGAATAATTTATTTCAGGGGGGGTGTAACATTTCCGAATTTTTAAAAGCCGCTTTTTTTGGAGAGATAACTGAATAAATGCGTCAGTGAAGTTAAGGAACGCCATAAAAAAAGAGAGAAAAGCAGATCCTTAAATTTCCAAAGCCGATTTTTTTATGTTCTTGGCAAGTCAAGAAACTGGAAAAAGCTTTCAATCAGGGGCAAAAATGCCAATTTCATGACAAAAATTTCGCGGCTGAGTATTATGCACATAAAATTTAAATTCAGCTTCAAAGACGCTGAAGATCTATTTCTGAGCCTGACGCCTACAGATGATTCATGAAATTGCAATTATTAAAATTAAATTGGAAGCGCTTATATGTTTACACATTTTTCTGAATCTAATCCTTCTGACTGTTCGCAGCTGTTTTTACCAGATCGAACATGACAAAATGTTTTGATGTAGCATCTAACGAAACTTTGTTTTGGTTACAGTAATATCTGATTTACCGTCAGTAGACACAGCATAGTACCCCAACACTAGAGCAAACCCCCTATTCTACTCTGTTAGTGGCACGTTGGAGAGCTGCATGGCGCAGTGGTGAGATGGTTCTCTCCCTTGCTCCGAGAGGTTTTTCTTCGGGTACTCCGGTTTTCCCCTCTCCTTAAAAACCAAAACTTCCAAATTCCAATTTGATCTGGAGCGCACGGACACATTTCAACGCCGGAGTTTTCATAAACTCTTAAATGCCTCGTGGGTAAACAAATTACCATTCAAATTACAAACTTGCATTTGATCGAACAAAACATAAGTCCCAAGTGATTTACCATACCATTGCCTTGATAACCTTTTGCAGACTTATTTGCTGTGCGATATTTGCATGTTTTAAAAAGAAGACCAGGACAAGCTTCAAAGTAAGAAATAACACTTATTTGCATTGCACAAACCAAGTATCTTACCTCAGCCTGGGAACTATACAAATTTTCTGCAGAGTCACGGTTGTACTGATAACGTTCATATCTCTCATCTCGCCAGTCTGGCTCCCCTGATCCGTAGTAGTTATCATAGCCCCTCGCTCGCGTTCCATTGTAACTAACTTTTCGTCGATCCATCCCGTTATCTGAGCTGAATGTTTTCCTTTCCTTCCAAGAGCCGGCTTCCTCCTCGTCCAAATTATTCTCCCAGCTTTTAACCCTCTCAGCGATCCTTCCCCTTCCGACCGGGTTCACGGGGTTCCAACTATCAACATAAGATACTCGAGCCTTGACGCTTGCAAATTCCCCTGAGGCGTCCACATCCCTGAGGCTTTTAGATCTAGAGATCGATCCAGTTTCCACTCGTTCATTTAAGTGCTTGAGGCTCTGGGATCGAACACGGATTACAGTCGACCGAGTCTCCACCCGATCGTCGTCGTCGGAAAGCCTGGTTTGACTAAAATCAAGCACTTCTGTTCGTTTGGTAATGTTCTGATTTCGATCGAGTTCAAATGGGTCATCATCGTCATGGACAGCGACATACCTGTATGAGGTCATTCTGTGCAAGTAAAAGAAAAAAGATTCAGTCACAAGGTTAGAACCACCTTGTATAGCATAATAAACAGTACCACAGGAAAGTACTGCTCAGTAGCTTTCATTTGAATGGTCACACTTTAGGATTTCATCCACAGACTCAAAAGTTAGAACCACCTTGTACAGCATAATAAACAGTACCACACGAAAGTACTGCTCAGTAACTTTCATTTGAATGGTCGCGCTTTAAAATTTCATCCACAGACAGAACCACTTTGTACAGCGTAATAAACAGTACCACAGGAAAGTACTGCTCAGTAGCTTTCATTTGAATGGTCACACTTTAGGATTTCATCCACAGACTCAAAAATTATAGAACCCGAGGATCCTTGCTTAGTAGCATTATTTTCATAATTTCAATGGTGCATAACCGTATCCACAGATTCAAGATTCCAGAGCCATACAGCAAAAAGGGAAAATAAACCTGGAAATTGATGTTACATTCCTTATGCACGCCATGCCAACATTATACCGGTTTCGTTGCTCTTTAAAGTCGACCCTAAACTGTTGCTTACTATTTTTCTTAGAGCTAAAATTTAAATATGTAGTTACCTGTCGATGGTTGCGGTGATGATTCTAAATCTGACAATGATCAAACCGCCGTTAAAATATAGCTTGAGTATGTGGGACACAGTTCAACAAAATAAAGATGTCACAAATCAACCAAAAACTTTCTCTGTCCTTTTTTTGTTGACATTTTCTAGAATTTACTAATTCTATAAATATAAATATTAATCTGAAAAAAAATCTAGCGATATTGATAATATGCTTTTAAAAAGCCGTAATAATCAAAAAGAATTATTTGCAAGTGGAACTACAAATGTCCATGCGATAGTTACTGTCAAGTAAACTAAAATTGAGCAACATTTATTTGTATTTTCTGTAATTTTAATTTCTGATTATATGATTATAAATATTAAAATTCCCGAAAAAAGAACAAGGAATTGTATAATTCATTTTTAATCTTAGTGGGTTAATGCTACTCTCAGATGAAGCATATTTTTTGCTTTTATAGATGAAAAGAAAATCCTTCATTGCTGTTCTTTAAGGAAACAGCGTTAACTCACATGATTTTCGAGAGCTAAAGTAAATTCAATCAACTAGAATCTCATAAACTCTCAATGAAAATATTTTTGACTAGCAGTGGCTATAACTGTGCCAGAACTGCGTTAAAGCAGAATTCATTTGGCTTGTTTTTCAGAAAACGTGTAAAACGATTACTTGTGTGATTGAAACATGATTCATTTTTAACACAATCATAATATGCTAATTAAAATAATAAAATATTGGTACAATACTTGCTATAAACTGCAACAGGTTAATCTAACAGCTCGTGCTAGAATGATTTACGCCCTGAAGAAAGCGAAACAGTCTGAAGTAGATATCATTAGTTTGGTTTTGAGTTTTATTTCCGTACAAGCACAAGACAAACCCGTTTATATTGTATTCTGATCGAAAAAGTCTATTTGTACTCCAAGCTAAAACACGTTGCGAGCTTTTGGAGTTTTGAGTTCTTCTTGATGTGCCAAGGAAAGAACAATTATAAAATAAATAAGACAGAACTAGACTTATAGTAAATAAAAAGACAAGATACCTACGTATGCTGTTATGAATTAAGTATTGTGTACGTTGTCATTCTTCCATCTTTTTGACGCCCAAAAATTTGTCGAACGATGCTTGAAACTAAATTACTCCACCTGCTGTCTGTGTGCAAAGAAAACAAGATACCGTTTCGCTGAAAACTTTCTTTTTCGATCTTTATGCCTGATATGCTAGCCAACAAATGCCACCATTAAACTCGAAGGATTGATGCATGTTCATGGCAGTGGCGTAAAAAAAGAAAATTCCAGGATATTTTGGTTGGTACGTGTTAGGCTACTATGGCCGGGGCGTCGTTTACAAACGAGCATTTTTACTTGCTTACTGTCTATTGGTCGATTTTCGAAACCACCCGCAAACGCTTTAAGTCACTGTTTGTAGACATGTTTTTCGGCCAAAAAAGGCGGTATGCTATCAGCCAGACAGCACATAAATGAGACAGTTTCTATTAGAAAAACAGTAGTTTGTAATACGTCTTGCGAGGATTTGTAAAATTCATTTTTACGTGGAAGTTGTCTCCGTGTAATAGGTTGGCAAATTTTCGTGCATGGCGGCCTTGAACGCGTGCAAGAGATTAAAACAGACTGCCGGACGAAACGGCCTATTCCAGCTGCCCCGCAGTCTGTTAGTCACTTTTCCCGTCTGTTCTGTCATACTGACGCATATTTTACATTGTAAAGGCTTTTTACGTTTGAACTTAAAATAGTGGTTTAAGTAAGTTTTCCCTACTATTTTGCTCGTCCAGTTGATCAGTGAAAAGATCAAAACATGGGCTCTTCGTTTTCCTGCCGAAGAAAGCACTTAGATGAGGAAAAAAATCACAGTTCAATAGCGGTTCAATCCAGTCGACAGCCCAGTTTCTGTTCTGCAAGGTAGGGAAAACTAGTTTTCAGCAATCGTTCTTTGGTTGAAAATACGTTGCGTGTTTGCTAAACCAAGCAGGAGCCGCGTGCAGTTTTTGATCAATAAGCCAGATAAATTCTTATATTCTTTTTCGTTTTTTATCTTCGGTTATCAGTCGTGGGCAACCATTTCAAGGTCAAACGGAAAGAGTCGCTCCATAGTTCTTGTTACCTTGTGATGCTAGCTCACACTTTGAGACATCATGGTGACATAATCGTGGACAGAAACAGGAACCTAACTTTTTACTTTTCTGCTTTTGCATGTTACGTCATGTTCATACTGATTACATGACGTCACGTCATACCGTAAAGTTTTGAAAGTAACGACCATCTTTACTTTCGCATTTAGAAGCCTTTTCCTATCGCTGCTTTTGGAGCAGTTGGAGGGTCGCTACGTTCGGGCAGTTAAAACGTATATCGTGATAGGCCGTACGAAGTTACGATAATAATATCGCGACAATTGTGGAAACATCCACACTTTTTATTGGGAGAAACGTATTTCATGTTATTGCTTTTTAAATAAATATTCAAAAGAATTGTTTGATTGCGGTGTGGGCATTCACAGACGAAAGGAAGACTTGTTGACAAAAAAAAAGATGTATGTACCTTTTGAGTTACATAAAGAAATATCAAAGATCATTACTAACTGTTAAAAAACATATCTCAAGTCAGTTTGGTAAATCTTGTAACTATTATTTCCGTTTTTTTCTAGCAAGAAGGGAAATCACTTTTGAAGTCGGTACTTTCGGAGGGTCGCTACTTTTGGTATTTGCTAGCACCTGTTAAATTTTATCGCTACTTTCGAAGGGTCGTTACTTTCGGGGGATCATTACTTTGGGAACTTTACGGTATTATGATGAAATGCCATTATGCTTATGTCTGAAGTGTGAACTGGGGATTCGTCACGTGATTATCAGTAATTAGAATAATAAAACCAAGTTTTTAAACTGTACAAAGTTCTTCGTTTACTCTGAGCAACGTATAGTACCTGCAACGAACATATTTCCCTGGATCAGACCATGCGCTTGGGGGAAGGAGTTTCTCCCTATAATAGCCTATACTCCGCCCCAATCCTGGAAGGAGAGTGCATTTATAGCCGTTGAACTGCTCTCAAAGCCCGGTACCATTTGTCAGTAGAGGGTATACGAACTGTCAAAAATAGTATTAAAAAAGGGCAAGGGGTTTGGCCTCGGCGTGCACCCTCCCTGTATAAAGCCTTGTTGAGTTATGTCCAACATTTATTTTAAACCAGATGTATGATAAATGTACTAATATTACTTCAAAATAACTTGGTCTCAAAAAACTGACAACACAGCAAAGGATTTTTTCGAATGTAAGCCTATGCTTTGGTAGATATGTCATGTATGGTGAACAGAATGTGCTGCATGTGACTTTCTCAAACAGGGGCACCCAACGACAATTTTCGGAAAAATATCTGTTCGGAAGACGATTTGACATCTAGAATTTTCGGAACATTTGTTGTAAAATTTCTTGCTTGCCTGCCCCTCCTAGGATTTTCGAACATCTAAATAGTGGTATAATTGCCTCTTTAACGGATTTTTACCCTAAAAAGGTCACCTGGAATTTTCCGGAGCCTTTTTTCTGGCTGAAATTTTCGAAAAGGTAAGTTGTGATCCCTATAACTTTCGGATCACTAGACTTTCAGCTAGGAAATCCGAACAGATGAAAAATTTTTAGGGGATGAAAATATGCCTATATCTACCGTTTAAATACTAAAATACGTTTAACAATGCTATGTTTAAGTGGTTTGAACTATATTCTCGTTGGGTGCCCCTGCTCACAGCCCGTTTTCTTTTTTGCCTGCGGAATCCAGGAAATGTTTGCTTGTGGTATAGGGATTCCTGGACTTTAAAATCCAAAAATTAGCCCATGGAATCCGGTAACATGATCCGGAAGTGAGTAACTGGAATCCGAAATCCACGGCGTGGAATCCAGAATCCAAGGCTGTCTTCAGGATTCCCTCAAATGGGGCGACCATAAAAGTCCCGTTAAATTAATTTGCAATGCACTAAAAGGGGTCTTTCTTGGTTTGTTGCAAACCAATTTTTCGAAATTTTGATATATTAAAATTCTTGCATACTTCGCTCCGAGACTTGCGGGAATAAAACAGCAAAAGAAATGTTTTGTTCATCCCTTGGCCTCCAGACAACTCTTTTAACTTATTCCGCGATGCCTCGGAGCAAACAAGTATGTGCCAAGTATGATTTTATTTTATCGAAATTAAGGTCGAAATATTGCTACATTATTGCTCGCTTCTTCTTCGTCTCGTAGGTACTTCATATATGATTCCTATAGTGTACCGAGGTTGCTCTCATTACATGGGCATAATCACTACTGAGCAACGCTGTGACAAGCTGTTTCCCAGAGCTTTTTCCCGGGAAACTCAATATAAAGTCAACCATATTTAATATCATATTACTATATAATATCCGATATCAAAACATAAAATAAGCGGATGGTATGATAATTTTATTTTTTTCTGTGTAACCGCTGTGTAGATAGCCGTTGTACTTTAGTAGGCTAGTTTTCTTTGAGATAATTTGTTGTTCGGTATATTGATTAATGGTTTAGCGTTAAAATGTCTTTGTTTCATTCATGAGCACGATTATTTCAGATTTTAATTAACTTTTTGATAACAACAGTTAAATGGACCTTGAGGTTATTAAACTTACGATACTTTATTGGATCGGTATGATATAACTGAAGGAAGTTCAAAAGACAAATCGATGACAAGTTTCAAGTGATGCTAAAAAGCCATACGGTACAGAAAAAAACTCATTAGTAACAAAAACAGTTAAATGACTGCCTTATAAATGGAATCGTGACACCATTGCAGTTCAACTAATTTAAATTTTAAATTTTTGTTTGTGTTGGGCGATTAATCATTACACCATTCGCCAATGAAATGTTTGCATTTTGAGACCTTTCAAGTACTTCATAAATTGACTGCACTTCGCGTAAATGACACATCGCGCTATGAATACCTATTTTCTACATCTCTGTAGTGTTTGTACCATGCAACTTCTGTCTTAGGAGACAAAACGTTGGATATTGGTGTTCGTTGGGGGGCGAACTTTATAACATGGCGAGTTTTGTTCGTCCCGATACGCTTCCTCAAGCGCCTAAACGTCTGTCGAAGTGGGAGAAGGCTGACATACGAACTGAACGTCGAACGCGAATGAGTAAATATGAACTCTTAAGGGAAGATATTGCCGACAGACTTCGATGTCCGCTGTGTTTTTGTCTTCCCTGTGTGATAATAATCTTCATATTGCTAATATTGATCGGTATTTATGTGGTTCAGCCTTATATTCAAGGTAAGCGAATTTTTATTCAGAGTCAGTCTGTGCTTTGTTCGGCGCGCGCGTGCGAAAAACGCTTATGGCAGACAACCGAGTATATCGCACTGTAAACATTCCCGCAATTTGTAGGGTAATAACCCAGCCAAGTGCTGACTGTGTTGACTTTAATCTTGCATAAAGTGTTCGAGGTGTATTTACGACGAGATTAAGTCTACACAGTTCAAAATTCACTTAGCGGACATTTCTATATAGAACTCGGACACCTCTATGTAAAGACAGGCAGCTCATTAGAAGGGTCAGCGCAATTTCAAAACAACTGTAATTTCCTAAACCTCTGTGACCCTTACATCCTTCTGTTCGATTTTGCAACGTTATGTTTCATCCAAAATGCAAAATTTCTACGTTGTGTAGTCACTTAAGGTTAAGTTCGGGCAAGGATCACGCGTAATGCCAACAGCGGTGTTCAAAGTCAGTGGTACTGTACATGTAGAGGCGTGTGTACTATTGAAATTTCCCATCAAGTTGATATATTAAATATCCGTCGAGAGGAAATCAATCGTACTATCTCACAGGAATATCAAGTCATCTTTGCCTTGTAGTGTAACGTTATTGTGTGAAAACAATGGATATTTTAATACGCTAAATCGACGCTTCGGGGAGCCCTTGATTTCTACATGTTCAGTGATTTTGTACAATTAATGTACAACCGAATGTTGGCGAAAGTACAAGCGTTAGTGTCGTTACTGCCTTTTTGGGAAGCAAACTGACCCCTAATCTTTTTCGATTATAATATGCTAGGCATATACTGTCGAGTAAAGCTGTGTTTCTGTTATTCGCTTGTTAGTCTACCCGTTTTCTTAGAAACAACCAGCATATTCTTTTAATAAGCGGCTTGCATAAAGACAAAGTAAAGAGGGATTAATTCTCGAAATAATTAACGTCTACGATCATGTCTGTTTGAATTTGGCTTTCCTCTTGCGATTAGTTTATTTCGAGTTTATTTACCACCACGGCCTGAGCGTCCTCTTCTAACCTAACCGAAGTTCTAAAACTTCTCATAGCCAGTTTTAGTTCACAAACTTCCAACATCGCCGAGAGTTTTAGAACTGGTATCAGTTCCTTAATCACAATTTACGTCGACAAAATGATCTTTATCAAAAGGCAACTTGAGATTTACACCCTGCTCCGGCTGTATAAAAATGGGTTTTATGACTTCTGTTTCGTTCTGTTTCGGAGCAAGACCGCGCTTTATCCTGGTTTGTCAGTTCCTGTTGCAAATCTTCATTCTTGAATATGAAGAGTGGTCAAGGGAAGGCGCTGCTTAAGTGTTGTCAGTGTTGCCGAAATGCACATCAGCAAGGCTCTCTCTCTGTCAACGAAAATTTGTTATGCTGGAGATCGGCCCATATGAGGGAAATCGGATTCCGGACTGAATCAGGGAAATTTTTGCTTGTAGAATTTGGAATCTTGGGTTTTGGAATGCGGCATACATCTCAAACTCTGAAGAATCCGGAATCCACTAACGATTGGAATCCAGAATCCAAGTGCTATGACAAAGGCTGGAATCCAGTACCTGGAATCCGGAATTCGTGACGTGGAATCCAGAATCCAAGTTTGTCTTGGATTCCCTTAGAGCTCGTTTTCGAACGCTCGTCTATTTTTTCTTTTCCCCATTCCCCACTCCCTTGTGCTTGCGGTCAAAAAATCCCCCCCGGGTTTTATTTCCGTACGCGCGCTCGACCATCTCAAAAGAGAAAATCAGAGGTTCTGTGAACAGGCTACAGAAACTCAAGTTACTTTTTCGTTGCTGGTTGTTGTAATAGTATAGTTTTGTGTGTCTTCCTTTCTCATGATTCTCGTGTATCTCGCGCCCGATATTTCGGGTCTTGTGTCGCTCTAGGCTACGAATTCCCCGTTTTCCACAGAGCTAGCGAAATACTTAGGCGCGCGTGAAAATCGCCACCTGTGAGGATGGTGACTTGCTGACCAGCTCAGCCGGGAATATTGCCGTGGGGTAAAATGTGAGGGGAGGGGGGCGGGCACACTTGGTTCCCCCTGATCCGCCGCTCATCTGTAATAGGCAAGACCAAGACTAACTGAAATCTGTTTGTGAAGCTGATGGTTATTTTATCGCTTGAATAAAATCAGGAAAAGGCTTAGTATCCATACAATGCCGTGTGAATCGGACAGAGATGTTAGAGGAGGGATCGTGCAGTCATAGAACGGACAAGTTTGTCCCCTGCCTAAAAATCATAGTAAGTAACTGATCATGTTAGAACAATTTGATTGTCAGCTGAGTTGATAAACAAAGAGTGGCCTTCGTAGAACAATTGAGAAGGGGACGGCTCGAGTGCTGCCCGTTCGTTAACTAAACCCGGAGGCTCTCGTGTTGGGTTTTGAGTTGCTTCCCTGTAGGTTTTCACGTCGGGTTTTGCGCGAGTGACTTGCAAGTGCGAGACTAGCTACGTGGCAGGCGTTCGAAAGGGATCGGAAGAGAATTTGGGCGCGAGATCGCTTCTCACGCGCCCGAAATCCCTTGTCTCTTCCCTTTTAAACGCCTGCCACTCAGGCTAGTGCGAGACATCTCGTCTTGCGGTTTCGTCAATCACGCAAAACCTCATGAAAGCCCACTCGAAAGTGAAGAACTGATAGCGAGTGAAGGAGATTTTGTATGTTGCACGCGTCCTAAATACATTTTGGATCAGAAATTTGTTCATCTGCTACTTTCATCATTGCTTTTTGGATAAATAATATAAGTATCTTCCCTTCTAATATGTTATAGACCATGGAGTTTATTAAAAACGAAAACTGGTTTACCAGATGATGATTACTTTCCACAGGTAACCTACAGAGTAAACGAAACAACAGCTTTTGAGGCCGTTCTTATGGAAAACGAACAAGCCTTGTCTCACTGTGAAAAGGTAGGAGAATTGGATCTAGCAATAGTTCTTATATGCACTTTCAAATTTGGTACGATTTCCAGTTACAGAATACCCTGATACAAATATACCTGGAATTCCCCACTTCAGAAACTGTAGCCATTCCCCTCAGAGAATCTGGAGTGGGAAATTACGTTTTGGAGATAAGATGTTATGCGCAAAACAGTCAATCTCGACAAAGTATTTTACGTTAGCAGTGATCAGCCCGTTTTCTTCAAACGTTTCTGCACTAAGAGAGCTCATAATCGAAAGTGCACTGGGACAAAATTTGTAAGAGAACTCAAGAACAAATGTGCTAGCCTGCGAGCAAGCTCTCCGTTTCGGGAATATCGTGACAAGTCGCGCACACACTTTGGCGTGAGCGCCACGCGAAAGGAGAAACCCTTCGCGGCTTCGTCGCTCTTTCGCGTTCTCGCGCGGCTCGCCTCGCACGGCCAAACGGAATAGACACTTGCTCGCAGGCTAGGTCACAAATGTGCTTGCGGGAAAGGTTTTGACTAAATGGTTACATCATACATATTACTGTATTTACACCTTAGTAGTTCACGTTACCTCACGTCTCAAGCTGGTTCTTTCTCTCATGTTCTCTTGAAGTGTTCCTTCACGTTTGGCAGCAGTGACTTATTTGGAAGATACAGCAAGTGTGCTTGGGATTCAGATTTATCAGCTCAAGATTGCTACACAACTTACTTGAATTATTACGGAACGGTGAGCAGTAGATTATACCTCAAACAGCCGGCCAAACGTACTAAACCATTCTCGACTCCAAAGCCTCTGTTCTGTTTTGGCAGCGTAGGGCCTCGTCGTCAGTTTTGCGCTATAGAGAAGCGCTTGGGATTGTTCTTGAGTCTAAATTGTCGCCCAATAAAAGGGCCTTGTAATTTTTCATCGCGTAAAAGGCAATGACCAAACACTGGCGCGAAATTATTTTCCTCTGGTATCAAAGAGGGTCTAGGGGAGCCCCTTCCTCGTACCCAGATGTCTCTGCTCTTTCTCGATGAACATTTGCGCGCAAAGGAAGGCGGGAAGGAGAACTCCTTCCCATGGTCCCTTGCGCTTCGTCGTCATTCACTGGCGTCTCGCACTCGCCTCTGTACGAAAAACGGAGCGCCTGAGGAGGAGACTGGGGCAGTCCCGTTTCAGTTGGTTGAGTAGATGCTTGGCAGGACTGGGGAGAGCTCAATCGTTCGCTCCTCCTTGCGACCATCTCGAGAGACTACACCTTCCCCTCCCCTAACCCGTCATTTTGCCCAAATTGAGGTCTAGAGGGGGAGGGGTAGGTAAGCGGCTTTTCAAAATGTTATTCTGAACCTTGCAAAACCAGGGGCCGATTACTACCTGCCCGTAAAACTTAACACAATTTGTCAACTTTTTCTTGGAAAAATGCGATTCCCCTTGTTGGATTTTAAAAATCACCTTCATGCGCAGGCGTGACAAATCTTTAGAGCGCACTCGGACATGAGCTGATATGAAGCCTGCTAGTGGTCTCTGACTTCTCCTGTTTTAACAGCACTTTCTATGAAATAATCTTTGTTGTATACTTTGTTGTTTGCAGCCTAACAGTACATTCTCATGCTATTTTGATCCGGACAACTTTGAGGACGTCGTACGGACCCTTAAGGTAACCCTCGGGCAAACCTTCGGGACATGCCATCCATGCGACATGTCTATTTACTTGTTTATTACGTGGTGTTACCAACCTGAGAAGAGAATGTGTTTTGTTTGTTTGTTTATTCAGGTATCAGGCGGTGAAGCAGTCGCCTTGATAGTCATTCCTCTTCTCTTCCTGTTGTTATGGTTACTAGCTGTCATGTTCATGGCATACGACAGGCATCTTCGGAGGTATTTAAAAAAAATTGTACTAAAACTGTTGATAGTTCGGACTGAATTTGGCTGAATAAAAAATGAATAAATAAAGAAAAGGAAATTCAGTAGCGGGAGCCGGAGTGTGCCTTTCACTACGTGAAATCTCCATGGGCACATGTCCGTAGGCTAATTGCAGGCCACCGAGCTTTTTCGCAAAACCTGGCCGGTTAACAGAATGGGATTTGCACAAGAGAAGAAAAGGTTTTTTTTTCGGGTGCCCTAGCGCACTGCTTCATCTTGTCGTCTTGATTCTTGAGCAAAAAAGGTTATTTCGCAAGAAAAACTGACCGCAAACAGTTCTGTAGGCTACGCTGCAGGTGTTTGAAAGGGAGGGAAAATCAGTTGCATGAGAACGAGATAGACGTGTTCATTCCTCTGCACTCTCCCTTGCGCTCGTGCATCCCGCGGCCTGAGAATCCCCGAAATAGTTGCCCGGCTTTTGAAGAAAAGTCTCCCTCTTGACTCCCAAAGCCATGATTGCTATATTCCTCACATAACATTACAATCATTAAAAGGGAATATGTACTTCCCAATCGGAAATCTGCGTTTCTCCCGCGCTTGTGATCGGTCCAAAGCGTGGAAGAGCACGCGGCAGTTGGCTTTCTGAAAACCACCTTATGATTTCTTCTCCCCCTTTCTTCATTTTTTAAGCAACATTGACGAACAAATCATCCAAGAAGGCATGAAAGCTAACAAGTATCCCAAAAATACCATGAGTAACGGATCAGCAGTACCATTGGGCAAACATAACAGCGGATTCGATCTCGAAACATCTACAGCAGTGAGCGCCGATGGTTCAACACTAACCAGCGGACTCGCTACACCACACACGCGCCGGAGAAGGAAAAAGAAAATGCCTTGTTCAAGGCCACACTATCAATTTAACTACCTAGACGAAGGGATCTTGTTGGAGGACAAACCTCTCTCCTCTACTGCGAATGACCCTTATAGTTACAGTTTCGTGACAGTGGACACTTCGCCTGTTTGTACATGCCATCATAATGGTTATTTAGAAGCGGGATTTGATCTCTTACCATACAGCAGAGATTATTTCACACCCGTATCCAGTACCCCGAGTGTAAGCTCGCGCTACTCGAGCCAACAGCGGATAGTGCATATGCCTGAATCGTTTGTATAATTGTTGAAAGTACCGGAGACTTCCGTCCGCCGCTCGTTAGGCAGCCGAAACCGAAGCATCCCGACGCACGTGAGAAAAAAGCCCTGGTACCTAACGTAAGATCCGCAGTGCTTCGAACGAAAATTTGCGTCACACCCGGAGTGTCAAATGGCCAGTGCAGGAACTTTTCGAATGGAACTTCTCACTCATTATTAATTTATGAGATAGAACAAAGGAAATCATTCTTGTTAACGAAGTTTGGAGAGCGGACAAATCATGGATCATGCAAAGTTCTTCTTGAAAGTTTCAAGATTTATTACCCTTGAGAAGATATATCAAACACCCTACGAATCCAGGCACCTCGAAATTGGCCTCGACTGCCCCTCGTGTTGGTGTCTGGGTAATGAATTTGATACACGTGGTACAAATTGAGTGCAAATTGAATTTTAGTGATCCACTTATTATTTGACGTCAATGCCCTACTCCGTGATTGGGACTTTTAAATATTAGAGAGCTTTAGATTCTGAGACAAGGGCGACTACGAGTAGGAGATTTTTTCAATACTAAGTAATGCACGCGCGTGAACCAAAGTCATTTTGGCGGGAAAACGTGGTAGCCGTCGTCATTCTACTACGAGTTTTGGCGAGAATGTCGTAGTGGCGGGAACATGTTATCAAATTTTAGAAGTTTAATCATTTTGTGACAGGAAAGGGCTGAACCTTCTCCAAAAAAAAGAACCGTACTAATTTTTCAGGTAAAAAAAAAGTAGAATATGAAGCTTTCCGGGTTAAATATTTCTGGAGAGAACGCGAAAAAACTAGTTAAATCTCGTACTCGTAGTCGTCCTCAATACAAATGTAAAGCTCTCTATGGTTCTTGTTCTGTGAACATCAGTCTAAGGTCCTCCTTAGGGGTTAGGAGAGAGGAAATTGGAAAAGAGGAGGGGGGAGGGGAGAGCAGAGACTGGAATTTAAATGGTCGTCTCGCAAAGCTCCTCTCGGAAATCAGAAGAGTTGCGGATGCGAAGGAGGCCAAGTTCCCAAAATTCAAAAAAGCGTTTTTCGCATGGGTGTACTAAAACAATGAAATGGCCTCCATATTGTTGTTCCACACCAGTCTGTTCACTTTGCAAACACTTTCTGTTTACCCAGAAAATAACACGGCCGCTGATAACACGAATGTAAACGCTATAATAAGTTTCTGGAGGCTACGAGCGAAAGATGAAACACCAACGAGGGCTGATTATTCGAAAAGAATTATTCTAAATATACACTAATACAGAAAACGATAAGTGATTTATATTTTATATTTTTTCATCTGATGTTCAATTTAGCAATAAAAGCTTCATTCACAGTAACATGCAAAACCGTTATAAAATTAATTAATATTAGGCTTTGCTTGAATCGCCCCTTATAGGATAAAATACTAACCATACAGAACGAGTCTAAGGCAACAATTGTCTAAAGCAGTAACACACACGAGAATGAGAACAAAGCCGCGCGGAACCTCCCGCGTGTGCTAATTCCCACGCGTGAATTCTCCCGGAATTTGTTCCAGCTGCTTGTCCATACCGCGTATATTGAATGTTACAAATGCTGTACGAAAGTGACGCAGAGTCAGTAAAGGACAAAAATTTCTTTGCAAAAATGAAAGATTTTGGAGCAAGAGCGTATGAAGTCTTAAAACGAAGACACAATCTAAAGAAAACAACAGTTCAACAATGACGCAACTAATTCGTATTATAAAATGTGTCTGGCAATTTTTCAGTTACATGTAAACAATTCTATAATATTTTACACACGTATAATATTTATATAATATTATACACACGTGCTTTGGTAATGTGCAAATACGGGAATTTTAGTAGAAATTGCCTTCTTCAAAAAAATTCTGGGATCGTGAGTGCGAAAGCGCCAGTGAGCTATTGGTCAATTTTTCCTTCCCTGTCCCCTGTAACAATCCCAGAAGTCTTTGCTAAAGTTACCCTCTCAAGTCTAAAGTAGAGACGGTCCCCCCCCCCCGGAACCGCCCATGAGGCTTTCCTTGCACCCTGACAGAGGAGAGAAGGCAATATTCACAGGTATCTCAAGATTTTTCGGAACAACTTCTTTAAGTATGGCATTAAACATCTGGCCAGCTACTCGAGTGCAAGGTGATGCTAACTACATCGTAAAAACGTTCGTTAACTCCACAAACCACTTGTACGTCCACCGGGATGAAGTTGAATAAGATCAAACACAAATGCGGCTATGAAGGCTATTAGTCCAAATATTCCAGCTAGAATGTACATCCACTGAAAATATACAAAAGAAGCTGTCAGATATGGAGTGTGGGATTTCTGTGTGCCACAAGACAACCACGTTTTAACTTTCTACGCAATTTCGTGTTAACGTGGTTATACGCACAGCTTAAGTATGAACCAACCAATTTGTTGTTGCTGCTGCTGTTTGTAACACAATACTCAACATGGTTGTTAGTTTAAATATGATTGTCATAGAGCACGCTTAAGGCTCAAAGCAGTACGCGTCGGTTTCTACGCCATGTCCTTTTCAAAAGTTTTTATTTTTAATAACACCGGGAAAAAATTTAAAAAGATAAGATAAAAAGATTTTAACAATGTATATTGAGACGGAAAACTACGTCAGTTTACTTATTCAGCGAAAACCCTTGTTTGAACAAAATATGAACTGCACACGCCATAGCTCGCCCACGTCAGTCCCCCAAAATATAGGCAGTTTAAGTAGCCAATCACACCGTCAACAAGAGATATGGGTACCAGATTAGAGACTCACCAGCTGAGAATTAGCATCATTGAGTTGTTGAATTTTATCTTGTGCTTCCTCTCGAGACTTCTTTAGTTTAGTTTCCGTTTCTTGAAGTCTTTCTTCGAGTGCACTAGCCTGAATTACAAGAAAGGGAAAGAATTTTATTTCTTACGAACAAAAGGTTGTTAGCAGCCTGGGGCGGAGAAATCTGGTTTCGGTAACCGGTAAATTTTGGCAGGATTCACTTTAAATGGGCGGGAAGAATGGGGGTCGGAAGACGCACGTAAAATGTGGAGGGCGGGAAAAACACTTTGCGGCTGAAAGCGACAAACACATTCGTTAGAAAACCAGTTAAAACATTTGAACACTGTTAGCGTGTTAGGAAAAATCCAGTTGTAGCTTCGTTGGTTGTTTACCTGATCTTCTGTGAGTTTTTTCTCAGTTATTTCTCTTTCGATTTTGCCTTGCAACGTTGTCTGCGACACAAAAATAACACAAGCTAGTACACTGTACAAAACTACGATGGCGAATGATGAGCGCGAGTTTTGCAGCATCTACAAACCTGTTGTCGCGTGATCTTTTCACTTAAAATTTTGCTCTGGTTTTCCATTTCCCGGTAGGTGGCCTGAAGCCGAGTTTGATCAGAGGTTAAACGGTTGTTTTCCCTGCGATATCTGAACGGGGGAAAAACAGAACGAAAAAATTTAGTGAAATAACCATTAATAAAGCTATTCTTTACCGTTTATCGAAAGAAAGAATCAACGACGGCATCATCAACAACAACAAAAGCAGACGAGAACAAATATCGGATAGGGAGAAACAAGGTCTTCGTATGTTAAGTCCTAGGTAACTTTTTTTCAACAGTAAAGCGTAAAGCGGGGTGGGTATGAAAGAGCTAGGTTGTATCAAAACGGCCTCTCAGAAATAAAGCCCAAAGCAACATGTTTCATTTTAGTAACATAACACAATTGAAACTATGGATGTAACTTGGAGCAATTAAGGGTGATGTTAGCAAAAATGCAAGTTTTCTCGAACTCACTTTTTCAGCTCGCTTTCTAAGATCTGTATCCTCTGTTTTAAGACCTTATTATCTTCTGTAACTGCGTTGAGCTCCACTGTAATAGAAAAAAACAACAATACCATGACACAATGCACTACTGTGGAGGCAATAATTTGAGGTAGTTAACTGGTACTGGAGGTTAATTTGCTAACTTTTTGGTCGACTTATTCGTATTAAAATAAGGCGTTTATGACATAACCCGGTTATTTTTCCTGCGATGTCTAACAGGATACACAAAAGGCCGGCAATATTGAAACTTCTCCATCTGTCATGTTCTTCATCAAACTTCCCCTCCCGCCCCAACGATCTTCCGTTGTCTTTTGCTTTGAGTCCAGCTTACAACTTTCAATGAAAAATATACCTTTATTTTTTCCAGCATCCTTCGCACTTTTAGCGGCTTGTTTCTGCATTTCCCGGGCGTTATTTATAGCCGTTTCGGTGGCGTGATGTTCACACTTTCTCTCCAAAGAAAGCAGGTCTTTTTCTCGAACCAGTTCATTGAATTCTCCTGCAAAAATAATGACCAAGTTAGAGTGGTTCTCTACCGAGTGGTAGTAAAATGACGCAACTTCCTTCAAAGGGACCGGGAAAAGAGATACCCTGGAAACGAGGTTGTTTACAACACTGGCCAATCACGACAGCTATAAACAACCTGACGGACCAATCAGAATTCAAAGTCAATACGCGTGGTTTTTCGGTTGGGCGCGCAAAGTGATAAAGGCGGGTGAGGGCTTCGCCGCTCTTCGCGCGCGCCTTTGCGGCTTCGCCACTCAGTAGTACGTTCGACAAAACGAGGAGACACGACGCGCGATCAGAAGGGCAACACTTCTTCGCAAGGGGTGATTTTCTACGCCCTCGCGTGTATAGCCTGCCCGAAACAAACTCACGAAATTACGCTTTTCTCTCGTGGAGCTTTTCCCTACAAAACCAGAGTTCAGAAAGGTTACATAACGATTCCGATACCATTGTCGTTGAGTCACTACAAGGATCGACGACAGCTTAAATCCTTTTTTAAAATTTCGAAGACCAGACGAAACTTACTTTTCAACTGAGCGATGAATTCCTCTTTTTTTCTCGTTAATTCTTGTTCTTCAAGTAACCTATCTGTGGAATCAAGCAAAGTCCAGAAACATGTTTTAATGCCATAACTAAAAAAAGTGCAATAAAACTAAAAAACGAAACAAAACGAAACGAAAGGAAATAAAAAAGGAGAATATGTCGATAAAAGGAGGTGGATAAAACAAGAACGCCAACGAGGGTAATTAGCCCAGCAACTTCCCAAGAGCCATACGCTTTTTATCATGGGAGGAGAAGGGACATGAATTGCAATCCCGAGTTTAACACACTCACAGCTGTTAGACTTCACTACAAGCCGAAATTCAAACTTGCGGGGAGATTCTACAAAGAATTAACGCGGCTAAGCGGAACTCTTCCTCAATTTTGCTTTTTTTGCACTTCTGGGAGTGAAGGTCATTAGACCGACGCTCTAGAGTGGTAAGGTGTACTGTACATGAATTTTATCCTTAAAAATGCAGCGAAAATTAAAGGATGATGTGCATTTGCTATTTATGTTGTGCAAAACGTGTGCAATACAGTGAAAACCCGCGACTAAGAACCTGCATTTTCCCACTGAGTTAGCCTAAACAGGTTCTTATATAAATGGTAATAAGCACAAATTTAGGCTATGTAGGTTCTTATTTTATGAATAGGAAAATACATTGAAGCTAAGAGGATTTAATGGCGTATTCAGCTTATTTCCTTATATAATCTGCATTGCACTAACTTGCAGTTGGAGTGATAAGACACCTTATGTCTCCAAAGAGGATTCTGAATGTTGACTTATCTTATTTGCCCAAGAGTAGAGAATTTTTTTCATACATTTTACAAAATAAGAACCTGTTTCAAATTTTATGCTAAACAGGTTCTTGTATAGAGGGGGCCTAACTGACAAATTTTAGCCTATCAGGTTCTTAAAAAACCAGGGTCTTGGTCGCGAGTTTTTACTGTATTCAACACAAAAGTGAGATGGTGATGGCGGATATAATGTACCTCTTAAGTCTAAAATTTGCTGTTTGAAGTCTTTAGTATAGTTCTGCGCATTTTTCAGCTCCTCTGAAATTACATAAATAAAAATAACAGTGTGAAGTTACGTTAAAAATGTTCGTGTCGATATTTAATCCACATGGCAACTTGCTGAATACATGCAGTAACAACTATCATCTATGACATTACCTTGAAGCTCCACAACAAGTTCGTTGTTTTCTTTGAGCTCTTGTTGAGTATCGTTTAGTTGTCCTGCAAAAAATGCAACCAACAATTTAGTTTTACTTTTTCTAAACGTAATCGTCCTACAACAATCAAATGATGTTGTTTCGAAGTCGGAAAATGTTTGCACATCAAAAAAGCCCACACTATCTCTTAACAAGACCTACAGACCCAAACGTTAGAACCACCTTGTACAGCATAATAAACAATACCACACGAAAGTACTGCTCGGTAGCTTTCATTTGAATGGTCACACTTTAGGATTTCATCCACAGACTCAAAAGTTAGAACCACCTTGTACAGCATAATAAACAATACCACACGAAAGTACTGCTCAGTAGCTTTCATTTAAATGGTCACACTTTAGGATTTCATCCACAGACTCAAAAGTTAGAACCACCTTGTACAGCATAATAAACAATACCACAGGAAAGTACTACTCAGTTGCTTTCATTTAAATGGTCACACTTTAGGATTTCATCCACAGACTCAAAAGTTAGAACCACCTTGTACAGCATAATAAACAATACCACAGGAAAGTACTGCTCAGTAGCTTTCCAATTGAATGGTCACCCTTTAGGATTTCATTCACATACTCAAAAGTTAGAACCACCTCGCACAGCATAATCAACAGTTCCAGAGGAAAGTACTGCTCAGTAGCTTTCACTTGAATGGTCACACTTTAGGATTTCATCAAGCAAAGCATAGTAAAATGCAATGTACAAGAACTGATTAACAGCTCTTAAGAGATTTGCAGCACTTAAGGATTTCATTCAGCCAACAACCTTGATAACGTAAACCCAAATACTTAAGTTTTTCTTACTTAACACCGAGTGAAGCAACATTTTCGGCAACAAAGTCAGAAATAAGAGAGAATCTTGATCACCCGATTTATAACATAAATCATAAAGGATATTGTCACAGTTTACGAACGCAACAATACAAATTGTCTCGGTTTTGGCTGACGAAACAACGGGTAAGAATTTACAATAGTTACAAATATAAGTGCCTTAATAAAATCTTACATCTTGTTCAAGGATAGAACTTTTTCGTCTAAATAACCTTGTCGTTAAAAGCCATAAATTTATTGAGGTGACAGTAAGCAACAAAAAGACGAGTGATGAAATACTTTGTGCACGATAATCTTTCGATGAAAAACATCGAGTAATAAATGCAAATTTTCTCGTTTGGATCACTAGTTTTTATCATCAAAACAATCGCCAAAAGCTCAGCAAAAAACGAAAATGTCATTTGACAACATTTTTCAAACAAATGTTTCCTCTAAAAGTACCAAAGTGCTAAGAGAATGATTAAAGAAAGAGACACTGACACGGTTGGGTTGACGGTTTAATAAAGGTTTCGTGGATGATTTAAATCGAACCGTATATTGACACACAAAGCCCCTTTTTAAAACCGGAAATAATTTCGTAAGGAAATTAGAAATTTAGGATGTCAAGAGACTGATTTGGTGAGTTGTATTTAAAAAACTCTTCGTAATCAAACCACAACTAAATTACCGTGAATCACGAAATCTGAAAGATTTATTTTTCAAATTAACGTTTTTGTAAAATCCTCAGCGATTAACTTTTACAATTTTCAAGGATCATCATTTTCATAGATTTCATGTAACCCTTAGCAAGCCTCAATATCCACATACAAATTCTCCAAACTCTCCTCCAGACATTTCTCAAGAAATAAGTTCAGAGATTTTTCTAAAAGATCACAGCATTTTTTCTTAAGTGATCATTTGATTGATTCTAATAACTTTTTCTCTTAAGTATGTCTAGATACCGTTACGAGAAAATTGGTTTTGATGTTGAAATATATTGAAAAAGGTACGGATGACGTGTCGTCAATGACGTAATACAAAGGATCGACATCATCCACACCACGTATATATTCCGCGGTATATTGTTGGTGTCGTCACGGTTTGGATTATTTCTAACTTTGGGTGAAAGAGACAGTACAAGAATTTTCTTCTAACCTTGTACGTGCTTCGACTCCTCGTGTTCGCTGTCGATGATTCTACCGATTTCAATGAATTCTCCTGAAAAAATAAAGCCAAAAGTATTCGTAAAGGAAGCATATACCCTGCCCCGATATGGCCTTTTAAATGATCTCTTTAGGCCTTCACGCGTTCACATCAGGGAGCTTATGCAAAAAAACACACAAAACAGGAAAAAGCAGCAAAAAGAAAGTATTATTTACAAGCGCTTTGCTTGCTTTTTATCCTAAATATATTTGAAAATGATTTCGTCGCTTATTGATTATATTTATAGCCTTAGGTTAGGGAGGGAACTCATGCAATAAGCACCCACGGTTTTAATTTGAACTTCCTTTCCTCTCATTCGTCCACTTATGAAATTTACGTCATTTTTAATACTTAACCATTACTTTTTGTAATATATTGAAACGCGAGGGAGAGGGAAGGGGGAAAGAAAAGAGAGCATACCTTTCCCTCCGACCCACGCTCGCGCGTTTCCGCGCGGTTCGCTTCCCCTACCACCGAGCCACTCTCCCGGCGAAATAGACCACTTACTCGCAGGCTGCATCAATTTTAGAATTGTTACCTTTGATGTCTTGCACATTATGTAAACTGTCCTGCAACAACTGCTTCGCGTTGCGGGCTTGATCTGCAAAAGAAACGAAAAGCCCCTGAAATTTTTTCTTTGTCCCCTTTCGCTGACACCATCAGTTCTACAGCTTTCAAATGACAGAGGAACATAAATCAGGTGCTGTTAAAAGAGCTGGTGCACGGAGATGGCATCTTTTGAAACAATTGTTTTTTTACTTACGAACTGGGCTGACTGAACGAGGACTATCTGCCTTTTGCACCGGCAATTTCACGTTGCCATTGGCAACAATTTCATCATCATCTTCATCAGCTAAAACAAAAGAAGAACAAAGAGTTAAATTTCTCAAGACTGTTAAACAACATGAAAACACTTCAATTTAGTTTTCTCGCCTGTTCTCTAAAAATAGACACCCCGGAAAGCTTCATTGTACATTTTCCCTCCCAAAAAAGTTAGTACGCTTATTTCCGTTGAAGGAGGCAACGTGAAGCTCTCTCCCGATCGTTAAACGATAAAAGTCCTAACATCTGAAAACCTGTTTCCGCTACTACGACATTCTCGCTTAAACTCGTAGAAGAATGAGGACGGCTACCACGTTTTCCCGCCAAAATGACGTTGGTTCGCGCGCGTGCACTACTCAGTATTGGGAAAATCTCGTACTCGTAGTCGGCCTCGTCTTAGAATCTAAAGCTCTCTAATCAGAGAACTCAGGACAGCGATGCTGGACATGGATGATTTGCAGGGAAGAATGCATATCATCCGGACCGACGCTTGACCAAGCTAACTAGCTAACTAACTTAACATTACTATCGTAATTATCACTGCAAAGGACACTTTATAACAGTATGCAGGATGCACATGACACCAGTGGGTGTCTGACTAACACAAGTTTCATTGTACGACAGTATGCGGGATGCAAATGAGACCTCACACTGTAATTAACCCTTCAAGTTTCAAGAGTGATCAACATCAATTTTCTCCCAACAATAAGAATGCATAATCAAGAGGAAAGGTTATGAGAAGTGCTATGGAATAATAGGGACCTAAGGGATAGTGCTTTGATCTGTACCAAATTTTGTAACCCTTAGCCTCCCTTGTGAAAAAAGATGCAATCTTGAAAAGTGCTTCTAACTTTTGACGGTCTGTGGTCAAAATGCTGAAGTGTGACCATTCAGATTGAACCTCTTTGCGTGCACTTTCAACTGGTACTATTCATTTTTTCAGTAATTACAAAATGAAATTTGGAAATTTAGTCCAGTTTTTACTTTGGTGACTTTTGGGAATGAGAGGGTTGAGAAAAAGCATGGAGATTAGTCATGGGAATGTGTATGTGGATATAGGACTTGAAGTAATATATCAAACATGAGACGCAGTGTTTCATCTGGTGATGAAACACTGCATCTCATGTTTGATATATTACATGAAACACCGAGAAGAGAGTTGAAAATACGACGCGCAGCGGAGTATTTTTGACGAACTTCGAGGTGTTTCATCTGGTGATGAAACACTATGTCGAATGTTTGATATTTCTTCTCAAACAAAATCATTTTTGAAGGAGAAATTAAGGATGCAAAAATGAGCAGTTTTTCATCTGATATCCAAACACTCATTAAACATTAATTTCCTTTGAGTTTTCTTTATGAATTATTAATGAGTTTGAGAAGGGCTGATGGCAATGTTGGGAGAAATGGAAAGTTTGATCTCACCTGACCAGCTGATCATCATCAAGTGTCTTTCTTCAGCCATCGTCTTCACTTCACAGATGCGATCTGAGCAAAAATGAACATGTTATTTTAACAGTATCCAAGTTTTGAATATAAACCACTTAGCGCATCAAAATTAGATAAACTTTATGAGTGAGGGATACAGACGTTCTGCATTTTTCATGAAAAACGCAAACATGCAGTATGTACAGTGCATCGTGCATAGCATAGTGTAGTGTATATAGCATATACGGTATACACACTGTAGCATATACTAGTCTATAGTTTTCAGAGCCACGAGTAAGAGCCTGCATTTTCTCAAGTTTGCCTAAACGGGTTCTTACATCAAAAAAATGAATGGTAATTAGCACAAATTTAGGCTATTTCAGATTATTAAACAGGTTCTTACTTTCTGGAGAAAAGAGAAGCATGACAGCTATGAGTATTAGTGGTTATCAGCTTATTCCTTACATAAAATCTGCACACTAAATTAGTATTTATGTAAAAATGACTATGAGAAAAAGGACCAAAGCACTGACCACATGAATTTCAAAGTCCTTTTGCCAAGTGTACAGAATTTTTAAAAAGAGATTTTAGAAAATAACAACCTGTTTCAAATTTAGGCTAAACAGGTTCTTGTATAGAGCGGGCCTAACTGAGAACTAACTAACGGGTCCTTATTAAACTAGATCTGGATCCTCAAAAGATGGTTAAGTTTAACCCAGGATTGAGCCAAATTTTAAGCAAGGTTTTCTTGTCTAAGAACATGTAACTAGAGCTTACAAAATAGAAGTTGTGCGTTTACTTCAAAAATAAGAAATGATAACACAACATTTTACTCTAGGCAAGTCAAGTCAATTTTTATTTAAACTCACACAGAATAAGTATAATTGATACAAATTAGTGCTTAAAAATATAAAATCGAGAGATTGTGAAGGGAAAGAAAATTTCAATTGTAGGTTTATTGTGCAGAGTCTGGGACACCTAAATAGTTCGTGGAACTAACTGAGTAGGTTACACAAACAAGAATATGAGTAGAAGGAATATAGATGCAAAATAGTTGTTTTAGATAAAAAGTATTATTTCATTAATTAAATAGTAGTGAAGATAATATAATCGTAAAACATTAGGAATCAATAATAGTATTATAACCATCAATCACAGAATTCTTGACATGTTGACGAAAACTGGAAAATGGCTTGATTTTCTTAACATCAATAGATAAAGAATTCCAAAGTTTTGGACCAGTGTAACTGAGAAAACGAAGGCAATGCGTAGGAAGGTACATACAAAAAGGGGAACAAAATTTTAATCCTGGTTTGGCGCTAATCGGCCTTTCAGGAACTGGGCCCAGGTTCTTACTAGCAGGTTTTTACTGTAGCATAATATATATATATATTATAGGGTATTGTGTAGCGCACAGCGTATAGTGTATAATGTTTACTGTATTAATTCTCTTACCATGGAGTCTTCTAACAAGATCCAACTCTTCAAAGAAGTTTTTAACCTCCAACTTGTCAATGATATGGTCCTCTTCGTGATCTGTAGAAAAATTAAAAAAGTTGAATGATCTTCAGCTTATGAAATAATAGACACTCCTTAAAGTGTTCCATGATCATAAGAAACAACACTGACCAAATATCTAAGTCACCTGGTTTGACCAGCGACTTAGTTAGTAGGGTAGTGTAGGAGCTGCTTGGAAGGTCTGTCCTAATTGGTTGCAGGAAACAATGACATATCATTCTTCCAATTGTTTTAGTATTGTTTGGGGTCAGGGTAAGGCACCATTGGTGACTTCTCTTCCGAGCAGCTGCTATATGACCTGGTTAGTAGTTTGGTTAATTGGTTGGACACAAATGACAGGAATGGGTTCAGCTGTGACCAGACTAAATTTTAACGAGTATTCTCTTACAGTCTCTTACATTTCTACAAAACAATAACAAAAATAATGACAGGAAAGGTTGGAATTCTAAGCTACAGCATTACTTGTTATTGCTGATGTAACAGCATCCATGTGCTCAACACTATCCAAACTATTCTCATCTGGAATAGACAGCTCATCAATGGCTTGTAGGTGGTACTCCATCACTTGCTCTGAAATAATAAATAATAAGTCACTGCAAAATCATCTTTAAACAACAAAAAAAAAACACAGGGATCCCATTTAAGACCAAGGCAATTACACCACAGGCTACCCACTCAACAGGCAGTTTACCCAGTATCAACCAAACAACCTGTTTTCATGCGCATTCATATCTGGCCCCATTTGCTCAAAAGCTGGATAGTGCTACGCAAGAGATACATCACTATCCAGTGGATAAGTATTAGGAAAACCAATGGCATTATCCACTGGATGGAGATTCATCCTGTGGATAGCGTTATCCACCTTTTGAAAAACCAGGGCCTGGAGACAAAATTGGCATAGACTATTGCTTAGTTGTCAATCTGTCCAGGAAGATGCGATTTCATTGTTGATTTATAACATGGATGAAGGGTGCAATCACCATGAACAAGTAAGAAACATTTAATGTTATTTCTTACCCTCAAGTGACTGGATCTTTTCCTTGTCTTCCTGAGTGGTCATTGAAGACTTCTCTAGTTGTTCTATGCAAGGAAAAGAAAGAAAAGAAATGATCAGTCGACCTTTTAGAAGAGTGTTTTGTTTCTTGGGAAGATCGAAATAAAAGACAAGCATTTCAGTTTGCAAAACGATTTAAACCACTACATGTTTTGACACAACAGAAAACATTCTACCCACTAATCAAAATCTTTCATTTGATTGAGTTAGGAAATCGAACGTTAGATTTTGTTCAATTCAATTTTCTCTGTAAATCCAATTTTGTTTGATAGCCAAACTTCATCAAAATCATTCGTTCGAAAGAGTTTGATCAACTGTATTTCTAAAAATCTTGAAACAGATTGGCTTATAACAGTCCTGATTAAATAACTAAATCTGACAAAATGCATTATGCCTATACATGAATATCATTGGACAGTACACATTATCATACACACAGCAAAGGGGGATTTTGCAATTTTCAAAAGATTTCTTTCTTTCTTTAAGTAATAACTAATGCAATGCATATTGGTAAAGTGACAGTCAAATTCTGTCTGTAATCATACTCGTGTTAAACAAGTCAGAACAATCAATGGCTACGGCAATCTTCTACTTTGCAGTCTTCCTCTCTGTGATATGATTACAGACCTTAAGCCCCTGGAGTCACTCATAATAATAACATTATTGTCATTAACAATTGGAAGCTATCTGATTAATGTACTGGTATGCAAGTAAACTATACCTTTCAAACGCAGCACTTCATTTTCACTTTCTTTATGCAAAGCCCTTGTTTCTTCTATTTGCTCTGTTGAAACATTGTAAGTGATAGATATTAATAATACCCTCGTACAAGCTAAAGGTGGTCAGAAGTGCAGCAAGAGGTTCTGAACTTGTTTCGTCAACCAACCATAACCATAAATGGAAAGAATAATTCTTAAGTGCACCTATACATGTACATATAAAAACACAAAGAACCAAAATTTACCTAGAAGTGACTTGAGAATTTTCTCCTTTTCTCCGACTTCACCTTGAAGTTTCTCAACTTGAACTAGAATAGAACCCCATTTTAGGAAAACTCTTTAGCATTTGATGAAACAAACAAACAAACAAAAAGAATGAGATAGACTGTAAATAAAATAGCAAACCTTGTAAAATTTTCACATCATCTGTATTTGAATTGTTACTATCCTCTGAATTTTCCAAAGGTCTTGAATTGTCTAGGGAGAAGAAGAGAGCATTTAAACTTATCTGACTTCAAATCTTTTCACCAGCTAACCAACTTACCATTACATACATCACAAACACGAACTCAGCCATTGTATTTAATGAGCTGCTCTGTTAGTTCTTATAAAATGATCACCCTCAAAGAGCAAACTGAAATAGAAATGTTTTTCTTGCCGGCAGAGCTTCCGAAAGGGGCAAAAAAAGATTTAGAAAGTTATCTCACACTAAATGGGACTTGAGCACAAGGCAGAGAATCGGTTTTCACCTGCCTCGTACCCAGACATCTCTCTTTTGATGAAAATGTGCGCGCAAAGGAAGGCGGGAAGGGGACAACGGGCGAGACGTCTGGCAGATCTACCCTTCCCATGGTCCCTTGCGGTTCACCAGTCACTCGCGTTTCGCGCTCGCCATGCGAAAAACGAAGCGCCTGAGGAGGAGGCTGGGTTTTCACTGTTTCTTCCCATGCATCACTACAGCTTTTCCCACTATCTCGTCCTTTGTCAGTTAAAAGTATTGGTTTGACAGCAGTCTATTAGGCTAAGGAGGGTTTTTTCTCTTAATTTTTCCCTTGCTATTGTTGACAGTTTTTCAGTGAATAACATGTTGTTTCATTGTTGTGTGGAAGACAAATGGTATTCCGAGTGTGAGAACTGGTGCAATAACTTTTGTGACCTTGAAAGATGTTCATACATTTCCTGAATGATTTGTCTTTACCTGTAAGATACCAATATGTGACACTTACCATCAAAACTGTCTGGAGAAGTTTCTAATGCCCTTGTTCTACTACCATCCACAGCCTCAATAACTGTTTCCTCTGCAACAATGACAAATGCAGTTTCAACAAATTAATTTTAGTAAGTAAGATGTAAAGGTCTTCTCATGGATAACACGACAGGATAATAACCACTAATACCCATATAACACCTGTTATGACCAAGCTCACTGTATGTTACAGCTGATCAAAAAATATAGTGTAGGAAAGCTTTAAAATAACACTATAAATTTATTGTGTGATGTTACAGGTGAATCTTCGTTAGCTACGGCTCTCCAAAACTTAAACAACAGCCGTGAAATAGGTGCCTTGCAGCTGGAGGTCATGTGACCTATCTCATGCGTTAATTATGAGATAAAACCCTAAAATACCAGAGTTTAAAAGAGCACAAAACAGCATAATAGTGGGTCTGCCAACTTTTAGCTTTTAAACTCTAACATTGTGATATAATTATGGTCCTTTGAAAGAAGGAAAAAAATACCAAAGTAACAATGGAAAATGATGCTTGACTGCACCCCTTGCAGTCCACTAACTTTGCTCATGCAAACCGTTTTTGTTTGCAGACATTCCAACAACCATTAAAGCTTGACTTAATGAGTCAATCACATCTTTATCACTTATTTTCCCATGCTCTTTTTGCCCCTTGTAATGTCAAACTTGCAACCCAAGCTTTATGTATTTAGCAGGCCATGTGACTGCAAAGGGCTTATAATTATTATTTACAAATATCTGGCTGTGATGTGAAGCTCTTAGAAAGACATATACCAATACAAAAAAAAAATGTTTGAGAAAATGACATTTTTCTCCAGCACCCAACTAAATAACATAGGGGCTTGCTAATATTTTCATTTTGCAATCCAGCAATAAGTTTCTTGGTGCATCTCTACATGACAAACATTTGATAAATATAAATAATATTACTACTTTGTCTTTAATAAGTCTTTCTCAAAGAAATCAACTTTGAGGCTTGTCTCAGATTCAAGATTATAAAATTTAATTGTATGAAACCCCCCATTTCATAAATTTAAGGTGTAATGGTGATCAATAAACTTATTTTAATGCCATGCCATGTGAGAAACGTACATAGACCTGATAATGTACAGATTGCATTTTTTGTTGGAGTATGGCTTTCTCTGTAATACAAGAAAGAAACTACATGTACTAAAGGGCAGTAGTCTCCTATTTGTCAAAAAGGTATTTTAAGACCATTAACTGCTGGTAGTTGATGCAAGTGATCTGCTAGTATACACTTGTATTGAATCTGATAGTCACCATAAAGGCTTATAGTAGAAACACTACTTGATGCAGTTGTCCCATGGAAACTGGACTTAAGCCTAATAAACCAAAATATCTAGAGACCTAGTGAACTTCTTGGTGAAAATACACTGTAGGTATACTTCAATATTCTTGTGTCCATACACATAATTAAAGTATAATAATTTATTATTTGACTCTTGAAATCCAGCCAATTTCTTATTCATTTATATGGAATTTAATTTAAACAGAGTGCCTGGCTTGCATGATGTGTAAACAAACTGCAGAGATCTTGTCAATTTTAACCCTTCTTTGAAATACCTGTTCAACCTGCCATGTTTACCACTAATTTTCTGTTACCTGTATAATGCATATTGATGATTTCAACTAAAAATAACACCAATTACACTTGAGAAAACCAACAGTTGCTAACCATTCCATAAAACAGCAAAAAATACATCTACATCTAGCAGGTACCGATATCTCCGACAATAATTAAAAGTTGTTTGCAGCCACTCAAAGAAACTCAAAGAAATTATAATCACTGTTACGCTATGTTGGGCTTGTGAAGTGAAATAATAATAAAAAAAATGATACTAGAGTATCTGGTGAACATTTTTAAGTTGTAAAACAAGTTTAGAGTTTCAAAAACACAGCACTTTAAAATGTACAATGTACAAAAAAATGCTACAATCGATTTAATAAACGGCAAAACAGTTCTAGAAAGAGGAGAATAAAATTATAATGTTATTGAGATTCACACTTCGAATAAAATTCTAATTAAGACTAACAGCTGAGATTTTCATTTAGTTACCTGGTAAATACACAAACCAGAAAAACTGGATGTTGTTTTGTGGTAAATTTTGCTGCATTTGAGAGCTTTGTTGTTGCTGGGAGCTAAGTTTAAAACCCATGGAGGAGTGGACACATAAAGCTTTTACAAATGTAGCTCTTAAGACACAAGTATTATTGTTAGACAAACTGGCTGTTTGCCATGGAGCTGAGCAACCACAGAGGTAAACAAAAAAACATGGTAAAAAATGTAGAAAGTGAAACAAGTAGCATACAGAGTAACAAAGCTCATTGCTCTCTAAAAGCTAAAAAATCATCAACAAGATTTTATGGTTAGCCATTAAACTTGGAAAGATAAACAGTGGAATAGACATTCAAATTAACAAACTTGAACTACCACTTAGGGTAACACCAGCCACTGCGCACAAATCACAATAACCATGGTATAATCACTTAACCTAAATCCATAATAGTGGACCCAAACTTTTAAATTATGTATCAGTGGATTTTGGCAACCTTTCTTGCCTCCCAAGCCCCTCCCCCCTGAAAAGTTCACCAGTCTCGGTTATAAGCAGATAATAGGAAAAGGTATTATTTCTATAGGAGTGGGAAGTGAGGGGGAGGGGGGTGGAGTGGGGGGTGAAAGAGGGTCACTAGAACATGTATATAGTGCAAGTCCTTTCCTCCACTTAGGTTTCTACTTTTTTTTTATCTTCACCATTTATAAAGTTTGCCCCTTCTAACATACTAAGCACCACAGCCAGGGCTGTCATTAAGAGGCGAGGCCCGGGAATTTCCTCTGGCTACTTTCAAAGGAAAATAAAAGGAAAATAGAACCAAAAGAAATAGACTAAAACAACTAGCTGTTTGATTCCCTGCCTACTTTTTGTATTTACCCGACAACCTGAAATCTTAGGACAACCCTGACTACAGCCTTATTTTAACCACTGAAACTAACCACATGTACAAGCACTGCAACTAATACAAGCCTTTCTGGTGATAAAAGTCTGGCCTACACCGATTCACAACGTGAAAAAAAGTGGGGCAATAGAGTACTAAGACTATGGATTTACATTCATAATTTATCAGCACAAAAAAAAATGCCATCCGGTAGTCCAGGACAAGTAGATTTTCTTGCTGGACAGGTAACTTTTTACGCTCCTTTGCTCAACAGGCAAGGGTCCCTAGGCAAGTCATCCTCTCACAAAATCGTTAACTACACAATGTAAGACAAGCAAGAAGTGGCCCTGGGCAAGCAAAATATAAGAGCAGCTTGCCGAAAGGATAGGCTTGAATACAAGTTTTTCACAAGCCCTGTTTATAATGCTGGTACACATATGTATAAAGAAAATTGTAACTGAAGCCAGTGCATGAGTAAGGCGTGAATTAGCTCCTGACCTATTATCAAATTTTCCCTAAAATTTTCAGCCAATTACAAACAAATTAAAAGGACAATTTCAGTTTGTCAGCAGTCATTAGAACCTTTATTCCACGCACTCCTTCAATTTTTTACACTGTTTAACTGTCATGGATTAATTTTAAATACCTTGTAACTCAATCACAGGAGGTTTGTATTCATTGCTTGGCTGCTGAAGTTCACCTTTTGTTTTTTCCATATGCACTAATTAATATGGGTAATAAACTAAATTAGAACAACATTCCAACAGCATGAATTTTTATTTACATGTAAGAGCAACTAAGCTTCTATTACAGAACAAAGCGCCAGCAAAAACCTAGCATAATTTGACTTTCTGCCAACAACAGACAGGGAGAATAACTGTACTTTTCATCAGAGATGTAAAAGAAAAATTTAGCCTTACAATTCAGTCAAACTGAGCCAACAGCCTGCTTATCATAGTGGAATATTTGCCACTTACTTATCACCAAACTCAAATAATTTAGTGAGCCACAAAAGCCCAAACTCCTTTCGTTGATGCCTGTTACTGTGGTTGTCCTGTCCACTTATGCAAAACATTTTGACAGGGTAAAGAACAATCTTCATGAGAGATTCTAGTTTGAACTGCTGCTTGCTTAACACCAGGGCCCTCGTTTAAGAATCTGATACTTTGTGGCAATATGTTCAAGACTCCCAAGACAGAAATAAGAACACCAAAACAAAACCTTGAGACTTGATAATGGAATGGAATGTCCTGGATTAGAGGACTACAAGTCTCTTTACATAATACAGTCAACTCCCTTTATAGTGGACACTGCAGGGAACTTGAGTTAGTGTTCTCATTAGCAAGAGTCTGTAATAGCGGGAGTTTATTTCAGTGAAACATCTCTAATATATTTTTGCACGGGATAATGTTGCTGTTCATATTATAGGGGTGTCCGTTATAGTGGGTTGTCCACAAGACAAGAGGTGACCATGTCTTAAAAAGTTAACAGCGTTCTCATACAAGGGCAACACTGGCAGCCCTTAACAGTCTATTTTTATGAGCTCACTGTAGCCCACCCATAATAATATTACAACTACTTCTGAGAATCAAGATTTTTTAAGTATCATTCCCTCTCCGAGTAGTGAGTTTTACCTTTCATTGCAGCAACCTGCTCTTTCGTAAAGTCACACTCGGCTTGCAATGACTCTGCCTGCATTAAACAAAAGATTTAACGTAAGCACAAAAACGACAATAACAATATCGGTGCCACTATTAGTGATTGTACTAACCTTTGCAGCCAATGCAGCCTCACGAAGCTGAGCTTCTTTGACTCTTAATTCAAACTCTAGTTTATCTTGAACAGCCTAAAAACACAAACCAATTTTTATGATTATGAAGATTATTTTTGTTAACAGCATGATAACTCTTCAGCCAAAATGTACCTGTCCTTCAACAGCTGAGTGCCTTCTTTCTGCTTCTTCCACTTGTTCTTGAAGTGTCTGCATCTCTTGTAATCGCTGCAAGAAAGTAAGGAGACTTCTCAGTAGACTGAAGTATTATAATATTCACGTAAGGGATGCTTTACCGACACCCACTTAATATGGACACCTCATTATTATGGACAGTTTGCTTTTTCCCTAGGGAAAGAAAGCCCTTTCAAGGGGTTCATACTTTTTTTGAGCTCTTCAAATTCCATGACATTTCATGGCTTTTTCTATGACCTTTTCAAGTTTTCCATGACCTTAGGTTCAGTTGCCACTTTCGAAAATTTTCAAACTTTTCCTTGTTTTAGCAAATTTCTTGACCATAAACAGTTCAACAGAAACAAACTCTGATCCACCAAAATGCATGCTGTTTGCTCTGTTTAATTACTCCTCCTAATCCTACACTATCCTCGCTTTGTCATCTACAGTAACTAATCTACCAAACAAAACATTAATTTTCCACGACTGTCCAGGACCTATAACTAAATTCCATGGCCTTCCAGGTCTGGAAAATGAAATTCTCAAATTCCATGACTTTCCAGGTTTTCCATGACCTGTGCAAACCCTGTTACATCCTCTCTAAATTTAAATTGCTTAATACAGACACCCCATTAGTATGGACACTTTATATGGCCCCCTTACTGTCTGTATTAATGGGTTTTGGCAGTACTAGCCATTTGGTGAGCGTAGTCCTGCACCCCAGAATAAAAAAAAAAAACTTTTATAACTCACAAAATTGCAGTCAAGGGTGGCTACAAAAAAGTTATAGAAATGTAATAATAATAATAATAATAATAATAATAATAATAATAATAATAATAATAATAATAATAATAATAATAATAATAATAATAATAATAATAACAATAATAATAATGTGAAAGGTTTGAACCCAGGAGTCATTTCAAAAGTAGGTTGAGTTTGATCGTCCGGGTGAACGTAGTCCTGAATAGGACTGTTGTTGTTGACAGTGACTGACGTTTTGACAACCTGTGCCGTAGTCATCTTCAGAGTCAAAGTGAGTTGTATCATGTCAGTTGATGGTATTATAATCTGGTTATTGATCTGATTGGTCAATTATGTTGCGATGTTATTGGTCGTCTGTCAGTTAAGCTGTAATGTTAATGTTATTGGCTATGAAGACTCGTAATCAGTAATAATATTGGTGTGTTTCGATCCGTCTATTGTCACAGTCAAACAGTAATAATAATAATATAAAACAGCCACGTGGCTGATCTGAGCCGGGATTTAATTGTACAGTGCTTAATTGAGATGACAATCTATTATACATGTACAATGAAAAAACATTATTCATTACCTGCTTATGTTTTTCTGCCAAGTCTGTAAGCTCTTGTTGTGACCTTTCATATAATGATTTATAATGTTGACAATCATCTTCTGCATTGTTACAGGATTTCTGTTCCATTGGAAGAAAAAATATATATAATATGAATATAATCCAGTTAAGGTAATCACCTGGATTTTGACGCTTAAAGGAACTGACCATGCGGAAATAAGAGAAAAATCAACAAACCTCTATTTCTGTTAATCTTTGAATAGCTTCCAATTTTTCTTGTAATACCTTTTTTAATGACTCCTGTAACAGAAAAATCATTAGAGAGAATAACACCTGCAGTAACACTGTAAATTTTGCACCTTTCACAAGTATATCTTATATCAAACATTCCTCAAGGCTATTTTGATTGACTGTATTCTGGAATAAGAATAGACGTAATAAACTCTAGAAATCACTTATTTTGGCATTCATTATTGCACTATAATATCTAGAAATCTGTAGGTAGTGTTTAAAGGGACAGGTTCACGGTTCAGTGCATGCTCATTAATTAAATTACTTTTTTCCAATTTATTATTAATTATATCGGTTAATAATCCCACTCACATGTGTCTCAGTGATTTCAGGGTGTATTTCGAAGTAGAAGTGTATTTCAGAGTAACCTGAAGTAGGATGGAAGAGCACTAAAATCGCAGAAAAAATAGTGGATTACGCCAACACTACCAACATTGAATTTATTGTTGATCCGAAGGTTTTATTCCATGGTTGATTAATTTACAGCTATTTGCACCCAAGTTGATCAAGTGACTACCAGGGGAGTGTGCATATTGGTTCTTTGACAACATTATGACATGATCATATTGCTTGCATAGACGATACAGCATGTCCCAGCAGAAAAACAACATTTTTATTAATGAGCATGTGCTGATCCGCGAATGTGTCCCTTTAAGCAGTCTAAAAATTATGGCACCACAGATTTGAAACAAACCTTTTGTGTATTCTTACTCCGAACGCACCCTATGGGTGAGACACGTACAACTTTACATACACAGTACAACATTGAACTCTATAAAGTAGGTGTAACAAAGACAGGTACAGCAGTACCTTTGCCCTCATCTCATAGTGATGTCTTTCATCTTGAAGAGCAAGAAGTTCCTTTTTTATATCGTCTTCAGTCAAATTCTGCTAAGAAAAAAGTAACAATGAGAATTAAGACAAAACCAAAACATACATCAAAAGTGAGAAATTACAGAAGTCAGTTAATACTGTGATACAAACAAGGAAAAAAGTTGGATTTGCAAGGTCAATGAATGTTCCATGAGTCTGAAAAATAATATACCGTAAAATGCTGAAAATAAACCCCAAATATAAGCCCCCCAAACTCATAACAAAAAAACCCTCCATTAAATAGCCCCTCCAAATATAAGCCCTTGGAAATTGCCCTCAAATTCAAAATAAAACAAAGCAAAAACTGTACAGTAACACATAATTTTTTGCATT
>OZ038004.1:16719116-16871616 GCA_964035705.1 Porites rus | reverse complement strand
AATCAAGGGTAAACAAAGCAAACCAGGAGAAATGTTCCACTAAAAGTAATCAAATATTATCAAAATGGTTGTGATAAGATCTTATAAACTCAAGATGGTTAATCATGTGCTTTACTCACACCTCACATGGACAGTAGTGATTAGCAACTGTGAGATCTATCAAACAGTTGTGCTGAATATTGATGAGATAAAACTATAATAGCATTGGTAGTACTACATTGCACTTGTAAAATCTATTTATGATAAAAAATATCATTGGGGTCAAAAAAAAAAAACATAAGCACTACTTTTAATAACTAATTTACTTGTGGTAAACATTGAAAAACCCCACAGGGCAGTGCACAGTATACGTAAAATATTCTGTTCCTATTTTTATAGGCAGCAACAATTAAACAAAAATATCCAGTGTAGGTTTGTCATGTGACATTTACTTCCAAAGTCTATAATGGCAATATAATGTATTCTTAAATTAATTTTGGGCTGTGGATAAAACCTGAAGGTACGTGTATAAGCAATCAAATGAAACCTCTTTTGCGGGACCAGCATGCAAAGAAAGTAGTGTCCGATAGCCCAGGGCTCGTGGATTGGACTAATACATGCTAGCTTCAGCTTGCCTGAATGGCAAGTTTTAAAAATGACTTTCTTTGCACCCTGGGGACTTTACAAGGCATTAATGCTTTCAGGAATTTTCTATATTTTTTTTAAATTTCAGAAATGGATTATGTCATTATTATACTTCTATTATTTTTTATCAAAAATGACATACCAAAGCAAACAAACTTCTTGGGACTCCTCCTCTGAAAAAACAATAACAGTAAATTATTTTTCCTTTTTCAAAGTTATATTTCCTTTTTTTTTGGCATAATGCACTGAGCAAGCTATTTTAGAGGAAATCACTTACTTTGTGGCTTCTTTTCCATCTGGAAGAAACAGGGTGACAGTGGCAACAATACAGCCATGGGTAACTAAAATTAAAAAGATAAATTGATGCAGGAGTTTTATCAACTAAGAGAAAAACAAGATGAGCCACTTTGTATGTACTACATAATATGTAGCATGTGCAGGGCCGTGCTCCGGCACAGCCCGGTGGCCCATGGAGCCTAACTTTTGCCCTTGGGCGACTAGAAAATCTCAGATTTTTCATACAAACCATATTTTGGGCACCCTAGATTTTACAGTTTAAGAGCACTGGGCTTCCTTCAATTTTCCTTAGAGCACAGCCTTGGTGCGGCTGATAATCAATAATGTTGAAAGGCACTATAGCAAATTATTAAATTGTTAATTGCAAGCGACAAGAGGAGCAATTTTTTCACCCTTTCCCCAAATAGAGAGCCTATTCACTGGCTTCTCGCACTCATGGCCAACCTCACACACAGCAGTCATGAAATTTTAACCAAGAGGTCGCAGATTCAAGAGTGCTAAGAAACTAACAAGTGTACCGCCATTCCTTTGTAAAGTGTTTTGAGAAAGAATCATAGACTTGCACTTTCTTAGCCTTTACAAAATTCTCTCTTACAAAATCATAGTACAATGAGACCAGTCTTATTGTACACGTACCATTTCATCTTACAACACCAAGAACAGCAAGCAGTTTCTTACTTTTCTTCAAAGTTAGTGGGTAAATGAATTTACGAGCATTGTTACAATATGTACTGAGAGGGGAACAGCAATGAAAATGGCCATGAAACATGGGGTACAAGCCCCTTAAAAATGAAACAAAGATTTTTCACTCCTATCTTCATCTCACTCTTCACTTTCCACAACGAAAAGCTTTTGTCCAGAGGCTAACCAGGGCTCGAAATAACAGCCAGTCTTTGGACAATGTCCGGACTGATGGTTTTTCAGTTAATTTTCTCGATGAATTCAACTTTTCTTCCCTTGTAATGGGTAGTAACATGGATTACTCATGGAGTTTTAGGATCAAGACTCACACCGTAATAGGTACACCAGAAATCATTATATTTGGAGGCACCAAACAAATTCAATAAGTGCTTTAAGGTGCTATAAGCTCTATGCAACGACTTGTTTGGAAATATATAACACCAGTTTCGGTTCATGGGTCCCTGTTTTAAGAGTTACTTACCTAGTAAAATTGGGCCAGCCAGAGACAATATGTGACCGAGCTAAAATGAATTTGGCCAGTCATCGTATTTGCAGACCCTCTGGAAATTATTTCGAGCCCTGCTAATACAGCTGCTATAATTGCAGCTGATGCTTTTCATTTGATAGCGGTATTAAAATTTGGAAATACTGGGTGCAGTGCATAGATAACACAACTTTAATGATGCAAGTTTCCTTGGTTGGAAACAGTTTCCCTCATGGCCCAAAAAAGAAAACAATATAAGGAAATGAGAAGTTGATAATGAAGAGTGAAGTAAAGATCAAACTCAAATCGCTGAATTTTCCAGTGCTTGAAAAATCCTGTTGCACAGTTGGCAAGTGTGCTCAAAATTTGATTCTCAACCAGGCCAAGTTGTTTAGAAGTTGGATAGAGCTATCAACAGGATAAATCTCTATCCATGTTTAAGAATTAGGAAATCCAACTGCATTATGCAGTGGATAATGAAGCATCCAGTGGATTGCACCATCCAACTTTTGAACACCTGGACCAGGGCTATAAGATTCCTCAAGTGTGACATCATAAAAAATTAAATTTGTGAAATTACAGGATCTTTCGGGGTACTATGAAAGAACAACATCCAAAAGGCCTTCTTGCCAAAAACTAGCGTTCCAAGGCAAATTGTCTTTGAGATATAAGCCCAGTTATGCTCTGATGACTCCATAAAAATCCTTCTAAATTTGACTTGGTTCATAACATTAGTAACCGAGTCAAATTTAGAAGGATTTGTATGGAGTAATCAGGGCAAAATGGGACTAGTATCTCCAAGACAATTTGCCCAACAAAGCTAGTTTTTGGCAAGTAGGCCTTTCAGATATTGTTCTTTCAAAATACCCCAACAAATCCCATAATTAATTTAAAAATTTAATTTTTGACATCATCACATTAGAACTCTATTACTAACCCTTTTTTGAGTTTTCCACAACATCTACTCCAAACTGTACAATATCACCAGATTTGAGTTCTTTGGGCTCACTCTCCTCTGATCCTTTACTGAGACGCACATTGTTTACAAAAGTGCCATTACTGCTTTTTGTGTCCTGCAAGAAGAACTACAGAAAGAAAAAAACAGCATTAGACTTGTCAGTTCACAGATCATTCAGACTAAAGTCTAAGAACAACAAAAACAACTTTGGCAACTCTCCATTCAAAATGTTAGAGGACGGAATCCGGTATACAAAGAAAGTTGTGTATGATAGCCCAGGGCTAGTGGATAATGCAATCGGGCCAGTGAATCCTGTTCTTAACCTGCCCGAAGGGCAAGTGAAGTTTCTTGGAAAATTCAAGTTACAGAAGAACTGTAATTAATGATGTTCATCAAAAATTTTTTGGGCTACTTAAAAGACTCTTGGGTTAGTACATGCTAGCAACAAATTGCCCAGATGGCAAGCCATAAAACCGACTTTCTTTGCACCCTGGAATCATAAGTTGTAACAACAATAATGATAATAATACTATGAATACAATGTAATAATAATAATGCAATTTTTTCCAAAAGTTTTTCAAACCTCCTGATAATTTGACTCAACTTCCCTACCCAAAAAGGTTCGAAAAATTAGGATTATACACAGAGGTAGTTTGAAAGACTCATATCTCGTTTAACAAAGAGTTGTTATTATCTTTAGGACTGATTCTTTCATTTATTTGATAACAGGAGTGTGGGAAAAGGCTATCTTTGATCCAAGTCTGTACATTAATAAAATTCACCACTGTTTACATATTTGACCAGGATAATTAATCGTGTAATCAATAAATACCAATCCCATATATGTACATAAAAATCTGTCACCAGATCATAGAACAAATAAAATTTATTTACTTTTAATTAACAACAGCATTTCTGTCTGCGGCCCAGACATCATATGTTGGAAGGAATAGAGGAATTCTGCCAAATAAGGGAAATTTTATACTATGATTGGGGAAATTTAAATCCTGGTTAGCCTCTGACGAAACTGAAAGAATATCCAAAAACAACTAACAAGTTACTTTTACAAAGGAAATTTATATATTGAAGGCATGTTCTTAACAAATGAATATAGTTTATTACATTGCGAATTCCAAAACACAAAGGCATAGCTTGCATAATATTGCACACAAATCGTTAAATCTTAGGGCCTGTCAGATCGGATCAAACTTATTTTGAACTATGGGGCTGATTTCATCTCAACTCAAACTAAGGAAAAAAAACATCAGTGTACGTTAAATAAAACAAAAATTGTAACGGATATCTTTAGTGGAACAAGATTAGAGATCAATATATTATCAAAGTAAAGGGCAAAGCAAGTCATATGTGACAAGTGAGAAAATTACTTTACCACAAGATGAGTTTCCGGCGCAAGAGTTCACGCGACATTTACCGGAATAATTGAACATTAATTTGCGACCTTACATGCAAACCTGGCCTAAAGGGAAATGGGCATTTCTGACACAATTTGCTTACTGGACACCTGCGGTTCAAACACTGTCAAATGAAACGTTACGCGAATGGCGGTTGGAGAAACCAGAATTCGCTTTATTATTACAGTATGTAGCTAGCAACTTTCGCAACGAATCTAGATTGAACACTTGTATATTTACATTTTGAGAGGCATCCATTAATATCCTTATACATTAACGAATTCATCAAAGAACGCACACAGCTTCAAGACGTAAACATCAACTGTTGAATGAGTGGCAAAAATACACTCACCTTCCCATCCTCATACCACAAGATAGCATGGTTTCGCGACAACACTTTACAGTCAAAGATACAATTATTTGAAGCGGGTCTGCTCTTGGCTACTGAGCGTCCTATTTTCACTCGTTCCGTAAAAGGCACCCTCCTCTCTTCAAAAGGATGAGAATTAGGCCGGGAAGTGAAAATTGCCATCGCCATCTTACTGCATTCATCTTGTTCTTCGCGCCGACTATAAGTACGTGAGTTGACAACGAAACGCGCATGAGCAGATTAAATTCGCTTTCTCGAGTCACGTGATTAGTACTCGACTCTCCCTTCCCTCCCTAGCGAAAAATGTATTTGTATTTTTTGTATGTAATTAATTAATTGTCCTTTCTTATCGCGGATTTCGCTTATCTAAACCTGTGACAATTTAAAGAAAACGAAGAGGTTCAGAGGAAAGCGTAACCGCTAAAAGAAAAATGGTGGTGCCGCTGGAAATCAGTCTGAAACAGCACAGGAAGCCCAGACCGCAGTGAAAAGGGCTTCAGGAAATCTCTTCGTCTGCTTTCCGGTCTAATGTGTCTGTAAATTAAGAGTCATAGACGACTGACTCTGCCGTTGATGCTTCAAAAAATTTTCCTGTTTTGTGTTGCAGCCTTGCAGGGACAATTTTGAGGCCTTTGTGAGGGCACATAATTTTTTTTATTCGTGGTCTGCATAAATCAGTTCCAAAGATCATAGAATGCTATTGTAAAATTTAGCTGATGTCACACTTGACGTCACCACGGCAGTTGAGGTATCAGTCGGCTATACAAAGCGTAGCTTTCGCTACTGCAGTTCCGTGTGGGATTTTTGGTAACTTACAGGGCATCGAATTTGTATCCCTTGGATTCTAGCTACTCAAGAATACATAACGTTGCAAACCCAATCGACGATGGACATGTCTCTACCAACACCGTTTGCAGCGTTTAAGATGAATCTCATGTCCATCTCGAACCAACTGACTATCGAGGACCTTGAAAAAATGAAGTTTTTCGTCCAAGGCAACATTCCTAAGGGGAAACTTCAATTTATAACGAAACCGTATGAGCTTTTCTCTCTTATGATGGAGAATGACTTGCTCTCCGCGACCGACGTTGATCGTCTTGCTAAATTGTTGGAATCCGCGGGGCGATTAGACTTGTTGCCTCTGGTTCAACAAACGGAAGCAGAAGGTAAGCTTAAATAGCATGTTTTGAGCCCAATACTAACCTTCAACCTTCCTATAAAAAGTAATTAAATCCACCTTCACTTTCTCGATGTATCTCTCAGTAATATTGCGTGTTCCGAAATGCAAATTTTTGAGAACTCGAAGCATGGTCGCTTGCCGCCCAGTCTTTAATTAAAAGTTCAGCTGAAAGTTATTCTGATAGTATTTTGATTTTTAATAATACTGAACTAAGTTTAATTTAAAAAAGAACTAGGTGTAGAAGTCTTTCATTATTACTTCGGCACAGTTGTATAACTGAAAGTGTGTAAGACTAAGCTATTCTATATGTCTATAACTAAAGCAGTTACTACAACCTTGAGAATTTGCCTCAGGCGGGCTAATAAGCGGAAGTTCATGTCAGTCGAGTCAGTCTTGCGTGATAGATTTGATTGTTTGTTGCAAATACAAACCTATTGAATCACAGACTTACTTTCAAACGTCCAAATTTGTCAGCTTGATTCCCTTATTTCAGGCTTTCCCACTAGGTACTCCAAAAATGACTTCGAGCCCCGCTAAACGTCTTCGCTCTTGTTCCATCTCGTTCAATATTTGTTATAAAATGTTCTAGTACGGGACTTTTTCACATTTGTCTGGAGTTGCAAACGACTTCGGAAAAAGAAAAACAAGATCTTTTTCGTGCTGTAAACATCCTCCAGAACACGTGAAAATAGGAAGTTTCACGTAGTAGTCGGCAACGACGGCAAAGAAATGAACAAAAGAGCGTGAGGCACGTGCAAAGGTATTAGGGAGCTTAAGCAACAACGACGGCGACGGCTACAAAAACGTCACTTAAAAACTGAATTCGCGCTGCTTCAAACTTTATCGCGCTTGTTCCATCTCGTTTACTTCGTCAAATGTTGGCAAATGTTTTTGGAGTTGAACTTTAAAGGATTGTATCAAAGTTCAGGAAAAGAAAAGAAAGTTGTTGTCTTGTGTTCCCGTCCTCGACAAAACGTGAATTCAGGCACTTTCACGTTGTAGTCTGGCAATGACGGCAAAGAAATGTACAAAAAAAGCGTGATGCACGTGCAAAGTTGTTGTTTTGCTAATCAAACCTATTGCTTTTTTGCCGTTCTTGTTGCCGTCCGCGTCGTCGTTGCTTAAGCTCCCTATTATTTCCTTTCTCGCCAACTCGTACCCAGAGAGGATCAGAGAGGACTCTGGATGCGAGATTGCCGTTCTCGTCGCTGTCATGTCGCCAACGTATGAAGTGAGTCATGCTCGGTGCTGACCAATAGGATCGCAGCGTCTGAGAACGAGATGATGGACCATTACAAAAGCTACTGAAATATCCCATATTAGTAAAATCCAACTAGTTGTCTATTATCAACGCTGCGTTCTGATTGGCTGAGCCACTACTAGGCTATATGTTATAGCCCACTAGTAGCGAAAAGCGCCAGCTTTGATAACCAAAACAATGGCTTAAGTCTAGCTTTAACTAGCTAAAGTTGTTTTGTCTCGATATTTTTTACCAACTAGTTGAATTTTACTGAAACAATTACTCCTCTCGCCCTCATGGCTTCTAAGATGATAGCCCATTCGGCTTTCGGCCTCATGGGCTATTGACTCAGAGCCCATTCGGGCTCGAGGAATAATTGTTAAATAGCGGAGCTTCGCTCACGCAGGGCAGCAACATGAGTAGGAAAATTTGGTTATCTTTGCATCCGAGAAATTTTGGTTGTTTGGTTGATGTCAATTATACCCTGCGAACAGTCTCCTTCGATCTTATCTAGGAAAGATCGAAGCGACTCTACTAGCAGGGTATGTCAATTAATACGCTCTTTTATATGTATACCTTATTCTGTAAGTGCTATAAATCAAACGGGATAAGTCATTGGTGAATGCCAGTTTTGCAAACGTTCTATTCAAGGAGAGTTTTGTGGACTTAAATCAACAGCATACATGTAAATGGGCGTATAACAAGGTGGAGCCTCCACGTTTTAACATCTCTCAAAAACGACCATACCTATCCATGCAGACTTTACCAAAGTCAATTTCCCCACTGATGAAAGCACCAATTTTCGAGTTTCCATTTTATTGTTTATACATCAGTGGTAATAACTAAAGATTTATAGCGAGTGCGGGCGAGATCGATGGAAGGACACTATTGCTCTAACACTGTGCTTTGCCCAAGCGTATTCTATGCTTTCCATTGATTCTTTCTGAAACTCTAAACGCCATCCTGGCTACATACGTGGCGCACCTGCATGATAGCAACCTGTAGATTAAGACTTGTGCGGAGTCCTTTGGTGGTCCGCAATAATACATTTACGGTTGTATTGTCCCCTAGGTAGCTAAGCCTAAATCAAGGCAGGTCACTCTCACAAGTGTTACCGAATGTTTCTAGATTGGTAGCGGAAGCCTACTACGATAGACTAAGAATTGAAGAATTCAGAAATTATTTACTATCGCTTATCCGAAGGCGAATGCATGATATTTTTTTCTTGTTGTATTTCAGGAACACAGATCTTTGGTGAGCGGCCATGTTTTGCAGGGGCTCTGCCATGCAAACCAGTTCATTTTTACGGAAGAGATGAACACTTAAATGAGATTGTCGATACTCTCAGTGAGAGCAACGGAAAACGTCTTGTTGTCATAACTGGTTTACCAGGTTTTGGCAAATCGTGTCTGGCCCAGAAAATTGGTCACGCGATGGTTGAAAAAAATTTTCAAGTTATTTTCCTTTGCTTGCGAGAAATCAGAAGCGTCTGGAAAATGTGTGAAAATATTTTGATGTCCCTAAGAGTAAGCGTGTGTCCGAGTTTAACAAGCAAACAATCCGAGCTTGCATTGCGCCATTTGAGGTCTCTAACCACAAGAACCATCCTCATACTTGATAACGCTGAAGATCTGCTTGCGATCCGTGAAGAAATGAACAAATTCAATAGATTTGTGAAAGAGTTGGCTTCGTACGCTGTACAAGTGAAATGTGTCATCACGTCACGTGAAATTTGTTCAACCTCCTGTGAAGTCTCTGTCAAATTGGTCAAACTTCTCTCCTTGGAAACCGGGGCTTCCGCCAAACTCCTCCAAGCCAAAGTCAAAGATAACACTGGGTTTCAACTAGGAGACGAAGAAGCCAAAACAATTGCAAATCTTTGTTTGAACGTTCCCTTGATACTACACGCAGCTGCAGCATATATTGAAAATGTTGGGGGCCCACAAGCTCTGACAGAGGTTTTAAGAAGACACTTCGCCCCGTTGGAACTGGCTAATAAAGAGGCATTGTCTCCTGATTTGCAAATGAAGACGTTTCTCTATGATTGCCTGCAGCAGCTTGGCCCAGAGCTGGAAAAGGCACTGATCTCGTTAGCTGTGTTCCCAGCAGCTTTCCATCGCAAGCAAGTGTCTATCGTTTTTGACGGTCAACAAGCTGATCTCTCGATTCAAGACGATATTTTACTTGAGCTGGGAAAAAAATCACTTGTTCATAGAAACGTAGAGACAAACGAGTACTTTGTACACCGAGTAATTCAACTCTGCTGTGAGGAAAAAGCAAAGAAAGATGAGAGTTTACACGTTTGTTACAATGAAGCGCGCGAGAGGTTTGTTCAGCACTACTTGGGACTTGTCTCGGAGCTTCATCGGAATTTCTTGTGTAAAGATGTCTTACAAGAAACAATATGTCGTTACTGGAGAGAGGAGCAGCACATTATTCAAGCAATCTTTTGGGCGCTGCAAAGTGGATCATCCCTTTCGACAAGCTGCGTGCAAGTTCTTAACAACGCGGTGGTTTTCCTGGCCAAAGTCATGAAGAGGCAGGTCTTCGAGGACATCTACCATGCCGTAATTGCAGCCTTCAAGGGTGATACCCAGGTGATGGCAGATTGCCTTACGTGCGTTGGTATAAAGCTCATTTACTGCTGCGAGTGTCACCGAACATGCAGCGTCGTCTCTGAAACGAGCTACAATGTGCTCCAGAAAGCTCTAGAGCTTTACAGACAGATGAATGTCAAGGATGGGGAGCTGTTAGCGCAGTGCTACAGTAAGATTGCACGCTGTATGGCCAAGAATGGCACTCCCACGAAGGCTTTAGAGTTAAGCGAACAGGCTCTTCAAATGAGGGAAAAGATGAGGGAGAAGGAACCATTCAAGTACGCAGCTTGCTGTCACGACAGAGCAGGTAAGGCGCACGAACATGGTCTAAAGGGTATCCTCGGGACCCGGGATTTGACTGAAATACTTTGAGGGATTCGGGAATACTCAAAAACGGGATACTGGATTTGCCTTGGTTGACTGCTACTCGATCGGGAAGCGGGACACGCTAAATGTTTGACACGAGATGCCTTATTGGGAAAGGAAAAACGGTATTCGGGCTAGAGGTGAGAGAAGTTCGGGATGCGGGATTTTCGTGAAAAAGGTGCGGGAATGCGGGATCAAACCCTGAACGAAGAGTTTAAATGCCGTTAGTTATTTTGGGAAAGAAATAGAGACAGTGTGACCTTGAGGATAATGGTCAGTGCATTACCTTGTAATTCAGGATTTTTCACTGCTCCAGATGACTACTACGTCGTTACTTTGACATACTTACATGTATGGCTCATTTAGTTACACTGAAAAATGAAGACCTCTGCCAAGATAGCCTGAGAAAACAGTCGACATTTCGCGACGCTACCACTGGTTTCCCCGCGAAATGACTCCTGAGAAACCAGCGCAGAAATGCTATACTGATGACTCGTCGCTACCCAGATCTGGGTAGTGCTTCTGACTGCATGAAGCCAATTTTTTCATTTCTTATTCTTCATGCAGTTGTCTTCAGCTTGTTAAACAGTCACGAAGAAGCCCTGAAACTCAGAGAAACCGCCCTTGCTACTTATACTGAACAACTCGGGGAGCATCCGTTCTTGGGCACAATTTACAACTATCTCGGCAATGATTGCATGGCGCTCGGCAACGCTGACAGAGCCGTGGAATATTTTACAGAGGCTCTTAGGATCAGGACAACATTACTCGGGCATTTCCACCCAGAGACTGCTCGTACGTGGCATGACTTGGGTGTGGCTTTAAAAATGAAGGTGAGGAAATCTTCAATGATTTAGAAAAACTAAACTTTCTAAGAACGCAAGGGCAGCATCAAATGTTCGGCTATTGAACAAACTTTCTGCCAAAAATTGCGTACATCGGCTGATGTATGTGATTTCGTAAATGCTCGGACTAAAGTAGCCTTCTACTCAGAAGTACTTTTGGCTAATCACAGAATACTTGAGGAGAGAACGCATGACAAAACCCTATGAACGGCTACGTGATGTGGGAGGCTAGGATTAGTCACTGTCAGTGAAAATTATTATCCATCCCTTTTTTGTTGAGTGTTTTTTTTTCGCCCCATGTAAAGGAATTTAAGATTGTCTTGGATTCCAGATTCCACGCCATGGATCCCGGATTCCACGCACTGAATTCCAGTCTCTGATGGTGGACTTGGATTCTGAACTCCAATCGTTAGTGAGATTCCAGATTCCAAAGTCCATGATTCTGGATTCCACAGGCAAAATGTTTCCGGTTTCCGGATTCCACGAGCAAAACTTCTCGGATTCCTGAATCCGAATTCTCTTACAAGGGGCGACTCTTTTTGTTGACTCGGGAAGCCGACACAACTGATGAAAATTTATCAGTACGAATGACTCAGCAACATCGGTGCGTGCCTAGTCCTTGAGACAACCAATACGTTTCACAGCCCGTTAAGTATTTTCCCGGTTAAATTCGCTGTCTTCACAAACGTGCACTTGAACTAACATGGCAGTTAGTCTATAAATAAAGGCCCCCTTCGCTTGACACTTCCTTTCTGCCATTGCAAAACCTTTATAGTTTACTATAACCACTTAAAATCATATTCTGCGCCGACCATTTGAGAGATTTTGGCGCGGTAAACAAGTCAGTTCTATAAATAGCCCGAAAGTCTTTCATTCTGTTAGGGGCTTTTCCAACCTCGTCCCGGGGCGCTTTTCCCTGGCTTTTTCCAAAGCCTGGGGATGAGGTTGGGGCTCTTCACCTCAAAGTGGGAACGTTCGGAAAAATCCCTGGGAACGAGGTTGTCATTCTATGATCCAGCTATCATAAGGAATGTGGAGGTTCCAGGCTGCTCTAAATGCGATGAGTATTTGATTGAATTTTGTTGCTATTATTGTTTGTAAACAGGGTGATTATAAAGCCGCCATGGAAAAATTCGACTCGGCTGTCACCATTCAAGAAGCGTTGTTTGATGTTCCACACGAGAAACTCAAGTCCCTCAAGGAGAAACAGGAAATTTGTTCCCTACTAAACTCGCCTGAAACAATCACTCAGGAGCTGCAGATGAAAATTGAGGAGTGTAAAAATGAGATGGCGCAAGCGAAACAATCCACAAACCTGAGACTACAACACATTATGGAAATCATTAACAGTAGCGCATCTTAGAAGGAATTGTAATGATTTCTCCGAAGAGACAAACCCAGTTGGCGTGTGACCGACCATGATTTCACCTACAGACTTCTTTTAACATCATCCTGATCTCGTTCTGCTCGCTCAGACTGGTCTGGTTAAAGGGCAGCGACGGAGTCAATAAGCAGAGGTGGACGTAAAATCGCCTACCTCATGAAGGAAGCTGGAGTTTGTGGAGTCGCCTTTGAGGAGCGATGAGTGTTTTGGATTACAGACCCCTGAGGGCCTAGATTCCAGTCTTTGCTATGCCGCCATAAAAGAAGTCTTGTTGGTTCCTTAAACAAGGAAGTTGCCTGCATACTTCCTCTCTCCAGTCAGGGGTATAAATGCACCAGTGAAGCAATGTTAGGGATGACTCTGGGAAGAACCTTACGTCATAGCCAGAGGAGGGGCACGTTATCCTTGCTTTGTGCTGACAGAAACCAGGTCGAGTTGTTATTGACTGGGTACCCTGTGGCACACTTCATCAGTCATGTTAAGTTATAAAACGTAACGTGCTTTCGAACAAACCAGTTTAAATTGACACAGCTAAGGGCCGTCTTTGATTCGATCTGAATTTATCACACCTTTTGTGTTAAACGAGCTGTGTCACCAAATTTAACAAAGTTTGTTCGATAGATTTACAGACCCTACCCCTCACATTTTTGTGACGTTTATTAACACTACTAAATTAGGGCTAGGACTACCAAATAAGGTAATGAACAAGTACAAGTAAGCTAGAACTGGACGAGACGGAAAAAGAGAGCGAGTTTTCCTTGTAGGGTTTTCATCGAGTATTGTGAAATTTATTGTGAGTTCTTTTAGATAGAGTAAACCGTGTTATTGTAAGTTCTATGGGCTGTTTTATTGTTCAGCTCAACTTCAAACAGTGAGAACTGCCACCAAATTAAATGAAAAAAAAAAACTGTTCAAAACGTTGAAAGAAAGTATTAATAACACAGCAAATAGAAAAGCAGGCACGGATGGGCAAACACAAAGAAGATTGAAACGGATTGCAATTGTAGCTAATTGTTGTTAGCCCAACAGTTTTTCAAAGTTTATATTATATCAAGGCATTTTCAATTCAGTTCAACCAAACGATGAGAACAGCGTGATGGTGAGCGATCGAAAGAGGCGAGTGCGTGGTAAAGTGTGCTCAAGAACGATATCGTCCAGAACGTCCTAGATTCTGATTTGCTGGAAAAAATGAGATACGCTTATGCCCTACTAGTCTGCTACACAGCCGTTTTTAGTGTCGTCACGCAACGCTCATAGTCTACCACATGAGCCTGCAGGCCATTATCTAATACCCGGGAGAAATGAAAAACAAAGGTTATGCAGAATGTTGGGGTGCAAATAAGGTGCATTATGGGAAATGTGGAAGTTGCTTATCATGATGTCGGCATAATGGTTATTTTTTTCGTTGTTTGTCCTTGAGAGGCATATTTGTTTTACATGAAGCTGTGATTTTTTCATTTACAAGTTGTTTCTTAAGTGTGTTTGTGAATAAAGAAATTTAATTGGCTTTGTTAACAAAATGACCTAGACAGCGATGACAGTACAGCCTCTTTATAGAAAATTAATACAGAACTTGTTAAACAGGCAAATACAAAATAAGATCGACCTACGGGAGGTTTGTGAGCTCGCGAGACTGAGCAACCCCACAAACCCTTGTTTTCACTAAAACCGCTGGACACGAAACCTCCCATCGGTCGATGTTACATATTGTCACAACAAGTCAAACAACCTATATAGTTTGAAGTTATTCAGATATTTAAGCATGCTGCCAAAGCAATATCAGGAAAAATATCGTAAACTTTAAATCACATATAGACTGATAAATACTATTAATAATTCTTATAATAGTTCTATCTAGTATTTATAATTGTAGTTAATTATTAACCACTTATGTAAATTTCAAATTAAATTTTAGGAGCCGTTAAAAAATATTTTCTCTCGCTATAGTTCTTGCCCTGAGGAAAGCTAATTTTGTTAGCTGAAATATTGGCCTATAATAAATCAGCCCTGTGCCGTAGTGCCAGCCTTGCGTTCAGTTTTGATTCATTTTACACATCAAGTGACGTCTGGCCACAACAACTCTTTGATATTAGAGATATGGCAAAAGAAACCAGTCAGTTATATTTACGCGTTGCGTGGACCTCTGCATTCCATCTTTTTTTTTCTTTTGATAAATGCGTTATTCGGCTTAGCCTGAGAAAACAGCCGACATTTGGTGACGCCACTACTGGTTTCCCCGCCAAATGACGTCTGAGAAACGAGCGCAGAAAGTCCATGACTGATGACGCGTCACTACCCAGATCTTGGTCGTGCTTCTGATCGGTCGTGCTGCGTGGGAAATTTGATTCAACCAATCAGAAGCACAACCCAGATCTGGGTAATGACGCGTCATCAGTATGGAATTTCTGCGCTCGTTTCTCAGACGTCATTTGGCGGAGAAACCCAGTAATAGCGTCGCCAAATGTCGGCTGTTTTCTAAGGCTATATCCGGCTATACAGATGTTAGTCCCGTTGCACCTACCCCTTTTGGGTTTTTGTTTCTTCTTCTTCTTTTTTTTGTGTGTGTTGTATTACAAATTTATACTGTATATCACTAGAGGAGCACCCAATAAAGCTCTGAAAAAAATTACCATAACGCCTGGCAAGTGTCAACTGTACATCTAAACGGCAAGCGGACAATCGCCACTTTCGAAGTGAGAAGGGAACTGGAGCTGAGATGCGTCCCGCAATGGTTTCTGGGGTCGTTACCGGGGAAGTGTCGATCACCCATTGGCCAATTTCTTTCTTATTCCCAATAACAGTCCCAGAGATCTTTGCGAAAGTTAATTTGGTCCAGTTTCTTTCCCGTTTCTAAAATGGCGACTGCATTCTCGACTTGCTCCTTTATTTGAGGTAGCGCATGACAACAGGTCGTTGTTATGTTAAATTGGACTGTTTTGGGGAACGAATTTTTACCCATTTTCCTGAGCAAGCTCTTGATAAGCAGTAAATAGTGATAGTGTTACTCAAACTCAGAATAAAGAGCTGTAGATTTGCGCACGAGTACGAGTACGAGATTTAACTTAGAGGTTTTGCGCGTATTCTCAAAAGAAAAAAAAGAAGACAGCCCGGAAAGCTTCATTTTACTTTATTTTTCACCAAAAAAACTCAGTACGATTATTCATACTGAAGGAGGTTAAGCCCTCTCCCGATAGCAGAATGATAACATTTGGTAACTTGTTCCCGCCACTACGACATTCTCGCTAAATTTCGAAGTAGACTGACGACGGATCATGTTTTCCAAAAGAGCGTGTTATTTCAAGCTATTTGAAGTTATGAAGTAAAAACATTGGTCTTTTTCATGAGGGAATAAATAAGGAGAAATACCGTTTGCGTATGAAGGTACGAGGTCCATAAACTATAAAAAAAGGTTTCTCAGGATAAAAAAAGTGAAGACATTACGAGGTGCCGCGTAAGTGCAAGAGGGAATGAGAGAGGTCAGAGAGGAAAATCTGATTAATGATTTTTTGTAAAACACTTGTGCCTGAGAAATTAGTGACCTCACAGTGTATTCGTTAGACGCTTATAGCAGTTATAGTCTTAGAAAAAGAGGTTTTGACAGAGACATTGCCGATTGAATTGATCGATAGTTTGGCCTTGAAACCGAACGTTTCATGATGTGCTGTCTTTGATCTTAGGCCGGTCGACTGAGCTGGATTGTTTATAAGGAACTTTCAAATAAACGATGTGTGGTCTGCATAAATGTTTTTTTTTTTTATGCCTCAAAAAATGATATTTTGTAAGGTTACTAGCCTGTGAATTACTACAGCCAAGCCTAGTCCCTAGGCTCTCTCTCTTTCCCTGTTGTCCGCGCAAAGTCTGGGAAGGGGTGGGCTTGTCTCTCTCAGTGAAGTCACAGCTCACGGCATTGACCGAGCCGAAAGCACCAAGGGACAAGGAAGAGGACAGCTGTCTCTTCACGCCTCTCCACTAGGGACGTTTCGCGAGGGTGAGAGACGTCCCTAGGGGCGAGGAACGAAAAGAGGCGGCTGCCGGTACTGTTGTATTCGCAGGCTACCAGTTCATTTTCAGTTTATGTCGTCATGATTTAGTGAGTAGCATTGATTAAACTTGTTATAAAATACTTTCTCGTGGTATAACGTACAACTTTCCTCGATCATAAAATCTCTAGTTTTATTTTCAGGGGCACCAGCTTTAATTGAAGTTTCAGGGGCGGATCTAGGGGGAGGATGTAGGAGGTGCGCACCCCCCCCCCCCTCCTGAGATGACCTGCGGTTTCTAATACAACTGGTATTCTGCAAAAAAAAACTATGTGGTTTATTGGTGTTGAAGTATAGCAAGAGACGAGTGCATCCCCTCCTTAAAAAAATCCTGGATCCGCCCCTGAGTTTACTCATAAACCTATGTCCAGAGTCTTAAAGTTTCTCTTGTTCGTCACAATTTCCCTTATTAAATTCTTCCAAAACTTTCTTGAGTTAATGCTCGCATTAAGAGGTAAGGTTTTTATTATAAGCTTTCTTTACTAAAACATTAGACTTGACTCGATCTCATAATCACGTCCTTCCTCCAGCTCCGTCCGCAGTGGATATCCACCGTAAACTGACGCGTATAGCGTATAGGCCCTAGGCCTATACGGCACAGTGTTTATATAGCCTGCGAATACAGCCGTTACTCCTTGCATGCACCTCGCCGCTAGAGACGTTGGCAAAACGTTCCTAAAGGCCAGGAGCAAAGAGAAACGGCTGTATTCGCAGATTAGCCTATACATCATTAGCGACGTTACTTTCGGGTGGAGAGAAGCGATGAATTAAAATATGTCTGCGCTCGCGGGCTACTAAAACTAATTAGGGGCGCTTATAAAAGGAGGGGGCTTATATCTGGAATGGAAAACGCGCTTCGCAACAAGCTATAACAGGGCTGATCCGAAAGAATTTTGCATTAATTTACTGCATGGTTTACTACCATAGTAACAAAGGATTCATTTCAATACAAGCTACAATCTTAGACAAAATAAAATGGAACAGCAAACCACCCAAACCAAGGCTGAAGAAATCTTTGTTTACAGGTAGATGGGCCTATAACTGGGGGGTATAAGCAGCAGTTTACGGAATATCAGCACTTGATAGGACTATCAAAACCACACCCTTCCTTCAACTCGCAGTAAATGTTAACAATACTATGGCATGGTACGTTCCTTTGTGCGCTACAGCCAATATACTGGACTAGTCCACCGTGACGATCAATCCACGTGACCACGTCATTGCGTGATACAACCGACGTGGTGTAACGCTGTAGGTCGTCCAAGGTAAAACCCATCTTACCATGGATATGAAGTTCACCAGGGCTCGAAAACGATACCACTGGGATTTTGAGTCGGCTTCCCAAGATCTTTGCCAAACCACCACTGAGTGAATGGCCTATTAGTAAAATATTGATATCATGATCAACTGTTCTATTGATCAAGTGCTTACTCAAATATGATTCCAATGAACTAAAAGCAAAATCTTCGCGATTGTGGTGCATGAGGCGCTCCAGGAAAGACGCAGCCGTCACGAATGATGTCACGAAGCTTAACGGAAGTGTCTGGACCGGAAGTGCCACCGCGGTGATCTGGTAACCAATAATCTCGCTCCATAATTTTAGGCTTTTAATCCAGTCACCAGTGCTCTGCGACCCTCGTATGCTGATAACGTGAACTCGTTCTGTGGCCTCGAACACGTGATAAAACGTCAGAGTTTTTTGAGATATGTACGTAACATTCCATTGGATTCCTCGATTGGAGAAATACGTGTTAACAGACCGATTGACGTCTTCTTTGGTGAAATTGTCTTGATAAGCGACCGATGAGAGATAAGCAATATCTGCGATGTTCAGACGCAAGGGAGTCCAAGTGTTTCCACAGATTGGGTACCTGAGAGAGCTTATTTCTACTTTGCTACCAAAATCATTACTCATTTTGGTGTGGTTATTCAGCGATGGGAAACAGGAGTCTTTACCGTCAGAGTGAGGGCGAGATGTTAGAGTTAGCACGATAACCCCGATGTACGCAATGACAAACAGAAAGGCGAACCGCTTTTTGATGATGAAGTATTCACCGTTGGGTCGTCTGCAACCTCGGAAACAAACGTACAACGCAAGGCAGGCTGTCAAGAAAGGATAAAAAAACGAAAAACACACCGCAGCTTTTGATGCGCCCACGAGAGTAAAGGAAACTGGGGAGAGAATTGAAAACAGGAGAAACGCCGCGCACATTGGAAGAAGTGCTACGGCGTAGAGTTCATGGCTTTGTTCTCTGTAGCAAAAAGCAAGGAGGCCAATCGAGCCAAGGACTGCGAGTACGAACGCCGCAAACCAGGAAACCACGACACAACTTTCAAGGAATCCTAAGACACCATAATTCGGTTTAGCGCAACCTGCGTAAATACTCGCGATTAGCAGAATTATCATTAAAATCGTCACTTTTGCGACTCGGAATTTAAGCGTTCGCTTGACTACCGTCACTTTTATGATTTCCCAAAAGAGGGAACATACCAGGCAAACTAAAAACAGCGTACAACAGAGAAGTACAAACATACAGAAGGTATAAAATGTCTGATCAGTCACGTCATCGTCTCCTAATGGTGAAATCATTTCGAAGGTTATCTCCAACGCGCAGTTGATGGCGAAGCTGAAAGCTGTGACAAAGAACGAGATGAGAGAAACCACAATGGTTGCGTGAGCGACTGGATACAATGCGGAAAATACTGCACGGAAGACCTTCCATTGGATTCCAATGCGTCCTGGAAAAATCTGAGGAAGACATTGACCAAACAATGATCCTAGTTAATGGTGGCAAGATTGCTGCCACATATCCTGGTCCGGCCATATCCTAAATTTAGATCTACCCGTTCTGCTCACACCCCTCACGATGAGGATCACCCGGAGCAATAGGTAAGGGAAAAAAAAATTAAACCACAGGCCAGCCACTCCTCTGTTTGTGCGTGGCCGTTGTTACCGGAGGTCAGTAAAAGTGAATCCTTTTCCTACACTGTATTTCTTCTATAAGATACAAATGATTGTTTCTGAAAATAATGATTTCAATATTGTAGCCGCCTTATGTTCACCTGTATTTTCGTTACTCGATGTTCAGATTTCAATTACAATAAAGGCCACACCAAGAGACGGTGGTCTGCCTGTGTCCTAGCCTGCATAGCAGGCGCCGGTTTTGTCATGGTGCAAGAAGAAATCTCGAGGTAGCGCGCGGGGAGAAAAGGAGAGGAGGCCTCCTCTCCCACTCGCGTGATCACCTCGCATGGCCAAAAAAAATATAAGTGGCGCCTGCTACGTAGGCTGCGTAACTTTTCGTAACTCGCAAGTGAGACGAACCGAGTAGAAACTGGGACTGTCCCCTCCCTCCCCCGTCCCCCTTTTCTTCCCCCTTTATATCAATCGAAGCAGTACGAGTCGAAGATCTTGTAATAATAAAATATCTTAAAATTGGCTTGACTTGGAGGAATTGTAAACCACATAATTAACATGTTTCCAAATTAAAATTGGTTTTGTGCTCTTCCCGCCGCGAGCCTGGCCGCAAGCGAAGTCGACAAGCACGAACCTGTAACTCTGCGTATAAACAAGAAGGACAGAATGTATGAAGAGCTACAGTTCCTTTCTCAAATTTCGAACTGATTAGTACTTGTCAACGTTTAAAAATTTGGGTGAAATCTTCCAACGTAGCTTCAAGCTATTCATAAACGATCAATACTTGGAGTACAATGGAAGCTTCTTACTGAATAAACATCGCTGAGTTAACTCGGAAAATTACACAGTATTTTACGAACCTCAAAACGTTGAACAGAACGAGGTCTCACAAACAACGGCGATGTTTCTTCTTCCTCTGTCAAAACAAGGATATCTTCTACTTGTAAATGATTTATTCCCATTTCTTACTGCAGTCTAACTGGATATTTAAACTCACGCAATATACTTCTTCCGATTCACAACATCGCAAACACGAAACTTCTCTTTCCAAAGACGTCAATCATTGAGTAGACATGCACTGGAACATGCTCGTGAGATTAAACTTCCGGTGTGTGCACTTCCGTCACGTTTTATAGCACGGTGTCGTCACACAATTGGATTACCAGTAGTTTGGCTGTATTTAATAAATAAAAGGCTCAGTTTTTTCCGGAGACACACAAATTTGGCCAGCATATTTATTCTAAAATTACAAGGTAAGTCATGTAAAATGCGAGTTTTTGATCGAAACAGAAGGCTGGTAAACGTCCTCCGGGGACCGATAATGAGAAAATAGGTTGTGTTTCCAATATTTCCCAAAAGCCTTCTCAATCGCTCGAAAGAAACTAATGCAGCGCGGGGAAAGTAGAAAACAGCGCATTTCATAGATTTTTTTATCGATATCAATATCGATCACTCTGCATCACCTGCCTCATTCACAAACCAGTCGGATTACAAAACAAATATAATTTGGTACAGTCGACTCTAAAAGGGTTCGAGTTATCGGGAGTTCGAAGCAAGCAACCGAAAAAGAGTATAACGAATCAGGCAACAAAGTAGACTTTCAAAAAAGTCCTTCGACCGATTTTATATCGCAAGTTTGGCCGCTTCGCAGCCTAAAAAGCTCGCTTCGCTCGCTAAGAAACTCGTGAGGTAGTCTAGAAACAAAGCTACTTTATTATCGGTGTTGTCTCGAGTTATCGGGAGTTGACTGTATTTGGTCTTCAACGTTCAGACTTCTCAGATCCTTTTGTAAATACACATGTAATTTTAGAAGACCGACACAGTCAACAGAAAATTAGAGTCAAACCAGTATTTTCCTTTGTCGCAGCAGGTTCTTGTACTGCATGCATAGTTTCCACAATTCAATCCAAACAAATGTGGGCGAGAGTGAATGCGGTTTTCTTTTGTCACGCAACTGCTACAACGCGCGCACAATGCCAGTCAAACCGGTTTTTGATATTCCGATCCTTCGACACAGAAAAGATTCAGCGCGAAACCGGCCCGCCGTTCATCAAAGAAACTCGTCTTAAAAATAGCCACACAACTCATTTGGAAAGCTTCAATAATAGGTGAGTGAAATGCTTTGTAAACACTTCTACGTCTTGGCTTAATTCAAGTAAGCGTAGCAATTCCTTTGTCTTACATCCCCCGCTAGCTAAGGTTCGCCGGCCGGCATTGAATTGTTATCGGAGGGAGACACACACATGCGAAAATAGTTGAAGCCGTTTTAAGCTTTCTTTCAGTTCACGAACCACTAAGAAAATGCAGTTGTTCCTTCGTGCAATTCACCGGTAAGGTATCAGAGATTTTAAAAATTTATCTCGGATAACGCGTTACGTAAGAATAAAGCTTTAATATCGAAGAATGGTTTCCAAATTAACAAACCTGCTTTCTTGGGATAAAAGTCCTGAATTTTTCAACCAAATGCAGAATTTTACCAGGCAATAAAGTTATCAGATTACTGAGTGATTTCGGAACGAAATAGAGACTGTTTACAACTAAGTCGACCGTTCTTCGATAAGCCGGCTCGCTCTTTCAGTGAAGCTACTACCCAAATTGGACGAGAAAATGAAATCTTTTAAGTCTGCATAAACTTGCTTCATTGGAGAATCGACTGCTTTGGTTAAGGAGCCACCACGAACGCTAAAAGAGGAGTGAAAGGCCTGAAAATTGCACTAATTCACCCTCTATTCAATCATTCAACTTCGCTGGTTGGCGACGAAACGCAGTTGAAACTACTTCAGCGTTTATCATTGCTTATGTACTTTTTATCACGTGACAATCCGTGACGCGCGGTCGTATGGTTATGACATTACAAAGGTCAATCGCATCACGTGGACGTACGTGTTAACCCGCGTGTATACCTATGCTTTGGGTCTTTTCGCCAATCCCAGGAGACCAAGCGTCTTTGAAACTCACGGCGTTTGATGGCTTGATTTTTTAATACATGTATGTCCAAAAGCTGTTCAAAATCATGATAGGAAAATAGGAGATAAAAAAATCCTTTTGATGCAGTCTAAATTAAGACGCACAAATTAAGACGCACAACATTATCATTAACATTGTGTTGAATGTTAAAAAATTGGAAGATGCTGTGCAATGCAAATGATCGATTGATTACAAAGGTTTTTAAAATGTGCTTTGAAAAGGAACGAAAATGCAGAGGGTGCTCAGAGGCTGCTCGAGGGAAGCCCCTCTGGATTTTTGTACCTTTTCAACGCACATTTATTATGTTGAGTGTATTAATTACACAGCATGTAAAAGTTGTAAAGGGTGGATAGGGAACACATAGCCTGTGCCGCTCTCAGATAGTACAGTGGGAACGTATTAAAACGAGCAAAGCGAAAATAAGACTCCCAGCCCTCGCGCGTTTTTCTCATTTCTTATCACTGAACAACTTTCCACCACCATCTCGGAGCCTGGAACAGGCTAGGGAACACAGGGAAAACAAACTAACTGGTTTCCCGAGGGACTTTCACTTCTCATGCAGGGACAAAGAATGAAGAGCGAATCAAAACAATGTCGATAATTTCAAGATCACAAATTTTTAACTTAAAATTTTCAAAAACGCCGAATGAAAACTGATCTACAGAACAATCCTTTGGGCTGAATTCTGGATTCCAAAGCCCAGTATTTCATATTCTACAAGCAAACATTTTCCGGATTTCAGATTCCGGATTTTTACATTGAGCAAGTGAGATGTTAGCCTGTGTACAGCTGCCCCCTCTCCTCAGAAAAAAACGGAGATTTTCTGAGGGGAGGGGGTGGCTGTACACAGGCTAGAGAGATGTTAGCAGGAAAAATTCCCGGACTTCCCGCCACACTCCACTATTTGAATGCGTGGAACGAGCAACTGCGCGCAAGTTTCTTATGTTTGACAGAATAAATAAACTGAGTGGAGTGCAATTTGGTGTGAAATGGGATTCGCGTGATTCGAAAACCAGTTCGATTTGAAGTCATAAGTATGATTTCAGACCAAAATTTTACGACACGAAGTTCAGTATTCAGAATTCAGTCAGCACCAATATTTTATCGATCAAGTAGCCAGTTTGTTGAAAAGCGGAAACAAAAAGGCTTCTACTTCTCATTTTTTATTCGGAACAGAAATGATGCAACATAGAGAAAGAGCGGTGTGATTTAAAACAGAAATGATGCGATTTAGAACCGTGAATGAGGCGATTTAAAACAGATGTGATTTAGAGCAAAAATAACGTGCTTCGTGAATAAATCACACTGTTGATTGCCAATCAGATTGCAGGCATCACCAGGGATTTCAAAATGTATATAATAAAAAGAGTTTTTGCTTTTCACTTCACAGAGCATCATGATGAATCCATTACCAGTCCCCTTTGCTAGAAGAGTTCTCAAGCGCGTAGATGAGTCTGGACCTGGTGAACACGAGTTTACAGTAGTGACGTATAACATTCTTGCGGACCACTGGCTGCAGAGGAAAGTGAAAGAAGGCACAGCCTACAATTACTGTCCTAACGAATACAAGATTAGCAAGCAGTGCAGGAATGCTCCTCGTCATACGCTTTTCATGGAAGAGGTAGGCAAAATTTCTCTGTCGACTTCAATGTAGTTAATTGCCCGGATGGGAGATATGTCCAGAAATTTCGCCATTTTCGCCAAAATCGCCACTCTCCAAGAGGCCACTTTTGGCGTCCAATTTAAATCGCCAGCCCTTTGGCGATTTTTCGCCATTTCCGCCATTGCATGCATTTTTGGACATAAGTGCCGGATGGGTGGACTCCCAAAGGAAAGAGAGGTCCATAAATGTCATAAATTGTTAGCTAAATAGGTTGTTCGTTTGTTGATGAAACTGTTACATACTGTAGTCCTTCCATATCTGTTTCGTATCATTCAAGCATCCATTGAGCGCTAACAAGGCCAAAAGCAGGAATGCATCGTACAATGTACTAACCTCGTTCCCAGGGTCCTCTCCTACTTGCTCCGGGAACGAGCAGATAAGGACCCTGGGAACGGGGCTGGAATCGTCCCGGGATCAAGGTGCCAAATTGGGTGGTTTGGTATGAAATGACTGTGCTGACTAACTAATAGCCCACATTCTCCCCTAGAGTTTAATGAGAGCTTTGAATGTAGGCACAAAACGTAGATTAATACTCAGTGGAAACTTAGTTCTTGTGGAGTGTTGGATCTCTTTTTTGTTGAGATTCATAATAACGAGTATCAGGGTTAAACTTTGATAATTGCAAGGCTGGCACTACCAGCATCAGGCCTGATAAGACTAGTTTACTAGGCGAAATTTTTGGCCTGATTTAAAGTGGCCTTTTTATCTTAGTTCCCGCTTTACAATTAGAAACAGTTTATTTAAAAAGGTTTTATATATCATCTGTTCCCAGCGGTCAACTGATCGCTATAAGTAAAGCCATGGGTTCGCACACGCCGTGGCATCCTGCTAAACCTGGTTTATTCTTTAGTTGCGGTGGCTTAACGGCGACATCATCTGCCTTCAAGAAGTCGATACACCCTACTTTGAGAGGATCCTGGCAGATGAAATGTCCCGGATGGGATACCAGGGGATGTTTGCGCCAAAGTGCAAGCCGGGTCAACCTGAAGGTTTGGCCATGTTTTACAAGCGGGACAAGTTCGTGCTGGAAGAAACAAAAACCGTGCATCTAAACGAGCAGGTCCCGCCGGCACTTAAGCAAAGCGACGCCGAAATAGGGCTTCTTGCAGCCCTGAAGCACACAATAAGCGATAATCTGCTAGTGATTGGTGAGAATACTTATAGCTGGGTTGCACTGCGTTTCATTACGTTTACGCTAGGGGACTGGAATGCTTCCCCGAATACGAGTTTGCGGTTCGCTTTTGTAAAACTCTCCGGAACAACCGAATGAAAATGACAGGAAAACATTTACCAACTTAAAATAACTCAATTGCGAAAACCTCTGAAAGTTTACTGTTTAAGACCGGTAAAACCGTGGTCTCAGTTTGACTTCGTTTTAGTAACCAGCTGATGACCTGGAGTTTGCGCCTCTTTTGCGCTTTCAGTGCAGTCGTTGCATGACATTTCTAGCGTAAACGTAGCCATGACATAAAGGTCTGGAGCCTTATCTGTGTGTACATGCCTCTTGCTTTCAAAACACCGCTGTTTCAACACCATTGTTTCCATTGGCATGTAAAGGGCTCGGTAAGTGTCCGGTGATCGACCAAGGGCTGTGAATCGAGCACACTATAATTTACAAGGCTTAAAGTTTTCTCTGCGCGCAAATGGTTTATCCTTGCCTCGTTTTTCACCATGGAATATTAAACATCATTGTATTTAAGTCTGCAAGTACTGGAATTGTCCGTACTGAATTCGACTCGTGTTTTCATGGTAAATCGTTTTCACTTAAACATTTTAGACTGCGAACAGTTTTTTTCTTCAGATTAAATGAGGGAAGTGCACGCGTGAGCGAGGGTGGCAGTCATGCGCGTGGTCATTTGCGTGTCTCGCGCGTCTCGTCTCGAGACGGACCAACAAAAAGAGACTGCTCGTAGTCTATAAATATTTAGGAATACGATTTCTTTTTTCCCGGTAGGAACGACGCACATAATCTGGGGAGATTTGCAACAAACCGTCACTCAAGCTTGTCAAATATCATTCGTTACCAGTGCCCTGGCGGAAATGGTTACGTCATACGAGTTAAGTGGTGAACGCGTGTCTCACATTCTGTGTGGAGACTTCAATATTGAGCCTCAGTTCCCAGCGTATCAGCTTGTCAAAGAGGGTGGACTCAGTGAAAAGGAAATGCGTACACTGAAAGGTGTGGACTACATCAGATGGGCTCCTAGCCCTACACCGCCGTCACAGGTATTGTATTTAGTATTTGTTTCTTGTTTAGCCGACCAGAGCCACAAAAGGGGGCATTAAAAACAATAAAAGGTTGTATTAGTCTTGCCGTTCCTCGCTCTGCACTTTTTCGAGTGTCCCGCAGAAAGAAGTCTTCCGCACAGCCTGACGAGATACAGTGACGAGACACAGTCTCGTCACGCAACGTCCCTAAATGAATGGCCCTTTTGGTAAGGAACGTTGCGTGATAAAAAACGGCTGTGTGGGAGAAGACTATGCGCAGAGCTACACAGCAGCTCTTGTAAGATCTGGGTGAAGTGATTAGCTCCATTCTCTTGAAAAGAATAGACAACAGAGACAGAAGCTTGTACCGTTGATAATATTGATTGGCAGTCATCTCCCTCTTTACAAGGGGCACTTGTGGGGCCAGCAATACATGTCCGTCTTAGAGAAACGTCTGTCTTCTGGAGACTCAAAAAGGGCCTCGCCAGATCAGTCTAGCCGTATAAGACAATTTCACTGTTAATCAGGACTATCCAGCCAGATAAAAAACAACAACAACAACAACAAAAATGCGCTGGTTATGCGTGTATGTATGTTTGTGTAGAGCTTGTTTTAAGTGTTAGTCCCAAGGTGGGTGACTGTACTAACTTTTCCACTCTTAAAAGTTGAATTACACTGTGTGAACGGAAATTGTAAACGCGTTTACAAACTCGAATGGACTCGTGTGGGAATAGTGTTTTTTTAGTCTTATTGCTCAACCCTTTCTATGCCGGTCAATAAAAGCTCATAATTCGTTAGCATTAATTCTGAGCGCCAGGGAATTTTTTGCTATCATCAATTTTTTACTGATTTCTCTCTCTCTCTTTTTTCGCAGCTGCTTCCCGATCAAATGTCACTTTTAAACAAAACTAAGCCGCATCTTCATCATACTCTCAAGAACGTGCAAAGTACCTACAAGACAGTTCTGGTAAGGATACTATAGCTTACTTACAGTCGCATTAATGTTGCTTTCATGCGGTGCTTCTGTTTCGGCGACTGTTGTCGAAGAGGGTTTGGCCCTCAAATAAAAATAACGAGAATCCTCATAGGAAAATTAAGAATAAGCTCCTAAAAGAGACGCATCTCAGCCTGGTGGTCTGCAAGCAATCTCTATATTTCGAGCGTAGATAGCCTGTTCCGGGCCCTCAGAATGTTGGGACGGCGTAAACAGATCTGAGCAGAAAAAACAGCGAGGGGCTGAGGTAGGGGTGAGAGCTCTCCCTTTCCCTTTCTTCCTCATCTTTTTTCCGCTCTATGATTTGGCGCTGCAGTCCGCTGCATGACCGCCTGGAACAGGCCAGAGCTCTAAGCAAAACCAGCCGTGCGCGAATTTCCGCGCGAGTTTGCGCAAGCAAGGGGGGCCCTAAACTCTTACGTCTCCCCTCGCGTGACGTCTCGCGATATTCGCTTAGTAGAGGACTCGCTCACGAGTTACCACTTATGGGGCAATCCGAACGAACGAGTTATTCATTGATTTCTTTGGATGGTCAATCCTCGGAAACAGAAAAATTAACGAATTCAAAAATTCACTCGCGTGTGGCCTTGAATATGTAACCTCAATCGGCTCCATTCCTAAAGGAACCAAGTAAAATAGGTAGGATCAGTAACAGTTTTTCCTTAGCTTAGAGGTCGGACAGCCCAACTGGTATTCTGGGAGTCATTGGTTCGAGTATGTGTCGTACTCAGCCGCACCGTGGAAGATTTTTTGAAGCGCGCAAGGCACCTTAATTGGTTCGCCCTTCCCATGACCCTTCGCATTAGTCTGTAACCTTCCCATTTTCCCTTGCGCCGTTTGGCACCAGGTTAAATTTCTTCGAGGAGTGAGTTGATTTTCTTTGCCCTACGTCACGTGGCGGTACCTCTATCATTTATTTCTTACTAATTTTTTCTTGTTTGTCAGGGTGCCGAGCCACCGCTGACAAATCATGAAGGACCAGGCTGCGTTTGGACTTTGGACTATATCTGGTTTGATTCCGCCAATCTTAAAGCCACAGCTGCCCTAGAGACGGTACCCAGGGAAGCTATAGAGCCATACGAGGGCTTGCCAAACCAGTTCTTTCCGTCCGATCACCTGTCACTTAAAGGACATTTTAAATTTGCCGTGCCGGTGCAGACGCAGGTACAAAGCTGATTTCATGACTGTACGTACGATTTGACATATAAATGACCAGGCAAATACTAATTATGACAACACTTTTATGAAGTAAAAGGAAAAAAATTTCCTCCGAACCACGGTGATCGGGTCAAGTTATCGACAGCTTGATTTTCGGGTTTTCACTATATATTGTCGTCTTATGAAACAATGATGAAACAAATAATGTTTTTATTTAAAAAGGGAAGGTTGTAAAAATGTTCGCACCTAGAGTTCTCTTGTTCAGACTTAGTGTTCTCCTCGAGTTTTATTTTATAATCTAAAAGTGCTGAGATGGACAACAAAATTGAGACAATTTTTTTCTTAATTCACTCTAATTGCACAACTGTCTGAAACATTGAATTTTATCGTTCGATTTTGCCTGTCTATGAGAAACAAACCATAATTTAATTATTGATACACTGATAATGTTTGTACAGTGTTTTAAGTAATAATTATATAGTAATGATATAATAATAACGATGATGAATTTGATGAATTTTAGTTCTCTTAATTCACTGTAACTGCAGAACTGTTTGAAACATTGGATTTTATCGTTCGATTTTGCCTGTCTATGAGAAACAAACCATAATTTAAGTATTGATACACTGATAATGTTTGTACAGTGTTTTAAGTAATAATTATATAGTAATGATATAATAATAACGATGATGATGTTAATAATAACGATTATGATAAAATAAACATGGCAATTAAACCCAATCTTACGTTCTCTCTCATTTCGCAAACTCAAATAATTCTCCTACCGATTCTGTTTTGACCAGAAGCTTATAATGCTTCTGGTTTTGGCGTATGGATTGTTAACCACGCCTGCGAGCAGTAGATACTCTACGGGTAGGGGAGGAAGTAGAAAAGGAATGCTGATTGGGGAAATTTTGGATTCGCCTTTTTTCTCCTCACTTTTACGGTAAACCCCAGGTTTACTTTCTCAAAATAGGAAATGAGCAGATAAAAACATGCATATTACTGGCGTGGAACTATTAATTTTTTTTGTGGACGTATTGAATGGTAAGCGACAAGTAAAGTAAACCTTGGTCATGTGGTACAAAGCGTCATTTGCCGTATTCTCTGTCACCTTGATGATCCCGCTTTCCCATAATTTGTTTAATTGTCACCTTAATCACTAAAGCCTGAGTGCGCTCACTCCTATACAAGGAATCATCTTGTGTAGACATCATGGGGTGTCTAACTTGCCCACTTGCCAACCCCTTGCTAAAAATCCTGAGTGAACCTAGAGCCGGGCAGCGGTAAAAAGTCGTGAGAAGTCACAAATTTCCTTGTGGAAGAAATTCCAGGGGGAATTGTGGGTGTAAGAAGTCACGTACATTTTAAAGCTGGAGAAGTAAACATCACGAACAAGTTACTCTTCGTCGCTGCTGATATGTACACGTTTATTGAAGGCCATCTTGAAATGAGAGATTAAGGTTTATTCTAAAAACTGTGCTCTTGGTAGCAGCGACAAGTTGTGGTAGGGTTCGCGTTTGGCTGAAGACTGAAACCATTTTAACCGAAGACTGTAAAAATGCAAAAGCGTTTCGTTCACGAAACCGCGGATCAGTATCACGCCTTTAATGTGGCCCTAACCTACATATACGCATTGGTTATGTTTTTGAATCGCGTTTTTCGGCAGGAACGATTTCTATAATTTTTTGGCATCCTTAATAAAGGATGGTGTAACTTTAAGAAAATGTTATTTATTTTCTTTTAGGTATAAAATCATTTAAGATATCGGCATATGTTAAAAAATGCATTTTTACAAAAAATGTCAATAACTTGGAAACCTCTACGACAGATTTTTTCTCTAATATATTTCAGCAGATAAGCCTCAGAGCTCTCTAAGTTTGAAGTCAATCGTGACCGTAGGACTTGCTGCACAAAATGCGCACTGGTCAAATTTCACTTTACAATGCAACGCTAACACATTTGTGAAAGTTGACGCACAAATAGAGGAAGAGTGCCGACGGACAGTATATCCTATTTGCAAGGGTATTCTTGCTCAAAGCTTTATTGCGAGAAACTTAGTACAGTTCGCAACACAAGAAGAACGACCTGAATGCGGGGCAGACTGAAAGAACTTCTATTTATCAAAGTTACTGCCTTTTTGCCTTTTTGAAATCTCAACGAAGCAAAATAGAGCATCTAAGAAATCGCCTACCTGTTTTTAGCACCGAAGGTTCCCGTCTTGAGGAGAAATAAAGCCACCGCCTCCAGTTCTTCAACCGATCCATTTTGAATTACAATGAAAACCCTTGTATTTGGTAATTTATTCAAGCTTGTCAGATTTGCCATCACATTCGCACGGGCAGTTTGCCATTGGGGATAATGAAAAAAATATGACGATGGTCATATCTTTGTTCATCTTTATCCCCAAGTGGCAAACTTCCCGTGAGATTGTGACGACAAGTCTGTAAAGCTTGAATAAATTACCAAGTACAGGGGCTTTCAGTGTAGCTGAAAATTGGATGCCTGCGACGCTTAAAACTGTTGAAAGTTTTTTGTAGATGTTATATTTTGTTTGGTTAAGTTTGGTTTCGAAAAGATAGGGACAAATAGAAAGTATGGTTGATGATGTATGGAAGTTCTTTAATCTTGCCCGGCCCGTATTCAGCCTAAAATTGTTCTTCTTGTATTGCGAACTGTATTCGCTGTAGGTTTCTGTTTACTCAGTTTCTTGCAGTAAAGCTTTGGGCAAGAATACTCTTGCAGATAGGGGATAATCCGTCGGCACTCTTCCTCTATTTGTGCGTCAACTTTCACAAATGCGTTAGCGTTGCATTTTAAGATTAAATTTGACCATCATTTTGTGCAGTGAGTTCTATGGTCACAATTGACTTCAGACTTAAAGATATAAAACAAGAAAGCTCTGAGGCTTATTTACTGAAATTAGAGAAAAATCTGTCGCAGAGTTACCGAGATATTGACAATTTTTGCAAAAATGCGGTTTTAAACATATACCGATATCTTGAAAGTTTTTATACCTAAATGAATATAAACAACACTGGGATAAAAGCGCGAAAAATGACAGCTTGCACAATTGAGGAGATGAAGCTGATTTATTCCAAAAACCCATATGGTCAGAAAGGGTGGTCAACTCCAAAATCTCCTATTGTCCTTTCTAGCTCTCTCTTTCATAGATCATTAAAATGACGTAATTTCTTTGCATGTTCTATTTAAGTTTAGATTGTTGCAAATAGCGTTGAATTTAACCAGTCTAATTACAGTCAATTTTCTTAGAAAATCCGAACACTCGTGACCAGAGAAAAAAAGAAAGGAAAGAGACAGCATCACTGCGACTTTTCCATTGTCTACTCTCGAAGACAAAATGGCTCTCGCTCTTTGGTCGTTTTTGCGCCATTTTCTTAAAAGAGACAAAATGGCGGGAAAAAAGAAAGTATGTCTGTGCGCTTGCGAAGAGTAACTGCCATATCATGGAGATTGCGTCTTTCTTGTATAAGTCATGACACTTTGCTTAAGCGACTTGTTTATTCTTTAGCTGCTCTGGCTTAACGGCGACATCATCTGCCTCCAAGAAGTCGACGCTCCCTACTTTGACAAGATCCTGGCAGATGAAATGTCCCGGATGGGGTACAAAGGGCTGTTTGCTTCAAAGCGCATACCGAAGGGCGTGGCCTTGTTTTTCAGGAGTGACATGTTTGAAATGAAAGAAACTAAAACAAATTATGTGGACGACCAGGCTGCTTGCGTTTTCAATAAACAAGAAGAATTTCCTAGCTTATCCGAGGTTGTGCTTTTAGCAGCGATGAAGCACAAGAGTAGCAATACTGCCTTGTAGTGACCGGTTAGGATAATTTTCGTCTTAGATATACTTCACTGCCAGACCTTCTGTGACTTTGTTTCTTGGATTGCTCACTTACTTTTCAATTGTGACACACAAAATGTGAATTTTTTTCTAGTTACGAAATTTCACTTGCATGGCTAATTTAACCTTTCTTTGTAATGTAAACAGAAAGTAACAAAAGCAACACCACCCTCACCCCCCCAGGGCCCAGTTGGGGAACTAGGCTGAGACTGAGTCCAGCAGATTGGGAGACCTCTTTTTTGTTCCAGTGTCCCCTCGATTTTTCCCTCGGTCTATTTTTCGCCCACGCTTTACTATCTGAGCGCTTGCAACCTGCAGTCACGTTTTGCATGGAAAGGACTCCCATTCCCGAACATACCAATTCCTTCTCATTTCGCCAAGATAGAGCGATTTTCGTATAACCTTGAAATGAAAACGCGCGAACAAAACAGAAAAAACAAACGAACGGAAATAGAGCAGTATGATTGGTTTGTCGAAGGGATACAAACGCTCGTACGTGGCTTTTGATTGGTTAAGCGAACGCTCGGGTGAAAAAACTTCTCATGCCCGAGGACTTTCTAGAAATCAGTCGATACTTCGCTTTGACGTCATGCTGCAACACTATTGGCCAATCGAACTATGCCTTCCCCATATTAGGGTTTTCTTTGGCGGGAAAACGAAGAGTCCATGTTTGGATCTTTTCATCCACTGGCTGATAAAACAAATAACAAACACTTAGCGAAACCACTTTTCAAGGTCATACAAAAATCGCTCTAAACTCAGTTGAGTAAACCAGGGATTCAGAATCAATATAGTGCTATACGAGCAGTAGGCTGTTTAGTTCCTAGAGATTTATAAAGAAAAAAGAGGGAAGCTGGTGATAGCCCGTGACTATGGTGGCCGATATAGACATAAGACGAATAATAGATGGCAAAACGTATACAAACTTAACAAAAAACACCCCAACTTAATTAACATCATGTCAACATAATGATACCCAGGCAAACTTAATAAAACGCATGCAAACTTAATAATACGCATGCAAACTTAGTAAAGAGCAAGCAAACTTAATGATACGCGTGAAAACTTAGTAAAGAGCATTCAAAGTTATTAATACGCATGCAGACTTAATAAAACGCACGCAAACTTAGTAAAAAGCATTCAAAGTTAATAATACGCATGCAAACTTAATAAAACGCATGCAAACTTAGTAAAGAGCATTCAAAGTTAATAATACGCATGCGAACTTAATAAAACGCATGCAAACTTAGTAAAGAGCATTCAAAGTTAATAATACGCATGCAAACTTAGTAAAGAGCATGCAAACTTAATAATACGCATGCAAACTTAGTAAAGAGCAAGCAAACTTAATGATACGCAAGCAAACGTAATAATACGCATGCAAACTTAGTAAAGAGCATTCAAACTTAATAATACGCATGCAAACTTAATAAAGCGCGTGTAAACTTAATAATACGCTTTCATACTTAACGGAACATGCGCCACCTTAACAAAGAGCATACAGCTGGCGGTGTTCTGATTACTAAGCAGCCTGGCTTTTTTTCCATGTTTTTGGCGCGTTCGGACCGTTCGTATACTCTTTACTAAGTTTGCATCCTCTTTACTAAGTTTGCACGCGTATTATTAAGTTTGCATGCTCTTTACTAAGTTTGCACGCGTATCATTAAGTTTGCTTGCTCTTTACTAAGTTTGCATGCGTTTTATTACGTTTGCTTGCGTATCATTAAGTTTGCTTGCTCTTTACTAAGTTTGCATGCGTATTATTAAGTTTGTATGCTCTTTACTAAGTTTGCATGCTCTTTACTACGTTTGCATGCGTTTTATTAAGTTTGCATACTCTTTACTAAGTGTGCATGCCTATTATTACGTTTGCTTGCGTATCATTAAGTTTGCTTGCTCTTTACTAAGTTTGCATGCGTATTATTAAGTTTGTATACTCTTTACTAAGTTTGCATGCCTATTATTAAGTTTGCATGCTCTTTACTAAGTTTGCATGCTCTCTACTAAGTTTGCATGCGTTTTATTAAGTTTTCATACTGTTTACTAAGTTTGCATGCGTTTTATTAAGTTTGCATGATGTTAATTAAGTTTGCATGTTTTTTTCTAAGTTTGTGTACGTTTTGCCATCTATTATTTGTGTGTAGTGCCTATATCGGCCACCATACGTGACTCCTCGGTGTTCTCATTTCTAGAACACTTTTCTTCTCAGGAACCACACACATCATATGGGCAGATTTACTACAGACGGTCAAATATCATTTGCAGCCAATGCCCTCGCGGACCTGGTGGCGTCATTCGAGTCACGAGGTGAACACGTGTCTCACATTCTCTGTGGGGACTTCAAAATTGAGCCCCATTTTCCCGCCTATCAGGTTTTAAAGGAAGGGAGACTGAGTGAAAAGGAGATGGAGGCACTGAAAAGTGTGGAGTATATACATCCCATGGGCTCCTGATATTGAACAGCCATCACAGGTAAAAGAAGTCTGCTACACAGCCGTTTTTAGTGTCGTCACGCAACTCTCCTGTGGGGAGGAGCGTTGCGTGACGACACAAAAAACGGCTGTGTAGCAGACTAAGGTAAAAGATGAGAAAGGTTGAACTTGTTTGTACAATGTCACGGCTAACAAATTGATGAAAAAGAAAAGCACTAACAATTCCTAATGGCCAACAATCGTCCAAATCCGAGTATGTTTGCACGCTTGTGTTCAGGGCTAGCCCTTGCATGCCAAAGACAATACCCTTAACCTAAGCATTTGTTCGGTCCCACGGATTGAAACTTCGACCTGGACACGTTTTAGGTCCTTCATTTAGAAGGCTAGAAATGTATAAACAATCAACAGTTTATTAACAATTTGACATTCTCCAACTACCACTTAAAGATTCGGGGCTCCTCCTTTTTACAATGGGCCGCTACTGCTTTCCTGTCCAACAGATAGAAACATAGCCTCCCCGCGGATGTCCTTTGGGGTTCGTTTGTCACGTTTTCATTGTCCGTGGGGGAGAAATGAATGCGTGACAAACGAACCCCAAACGACGTCTGCGGGGAGGCTAATAGAAACACAGATAAAATGCCAACTTTTGTCCAGTAATTCCCAGTTTATAAAGTTCTCAATTTCCTTTTTTTTTTGCAGCTCTTGCCTGATCAAGTGTTTCTTTTAAACAAAGCCCAAGCACATTTTAACCATCCCCTCAAGAATCTTCAAAGTGCCTACAAGACTATTCTGGTAAGATACATCAAGCCAAAATTTATACATTCATTGACGGCTTTTGGTATCATAATGAGGGGGTGAATACTGTACGCCAAGGGATCGGCGAATTTTGAAAATATATTGATTCAGAGTGAAATTTTCGCGGCGGAAACCCTATTCTCCCCCGTCCATCATGAAAAGCAAATTTTTGTTACGAATTCAAGATTTAGGAAAGTGCGAGCTCTCAAACCAATTTCGAGCTTCTAAACACACGTTTGCCTTTCGGAAAGTATCTCTAGGCTTGCCAGTAACAATAAAAGATGAGAGTTCTGGGAGAAATAACCAGCTTGAAATACTCATACTTGATCTTGTACGAATTACTTCAATTTAATAGTAAAGTCGTTAGAGCTTGGTTACAAAATTTTAAACACTGACTTCAAGGTCGGCGCAGTATACAGATCGGCGCCTTAAAAAGTCATGATCACGAACTGGCGAAGTAATTATTGAACACCAGCCTTGGTATCCTGTTTTTTCCGTTGCGACAGGAACGACTCCTGAAAGACGAAAGACTCCTGACCCGCTGGGTTTCCTGTGGCATGTGCGCTACTTTTTTCAACCTTTTTTTTTAAATTTTAAGGGCGACGAGCCGCAGTTCACAAATCATGAAGGATCAGGCCGCGTTTGGACTTTAGATTACATCTGGTTTGATTCTACGAGTCTGAAAGTGACAGCTGCCTTAGAGACGGTATCCAAGGAAGCTATAGAACCATACGAGGGCCTGCCAAACCAGTATTTCTCGTCCGATCATTTGCCGCTGAAGGCACATTTTAAGTTCGCTACGTCTCAATGAACTTTGATGGCAGTTTATCATGCGCTAAAAGAAAAAGAACTTGTGGGCATTTATTGAGCTACTTGGTTTATAAAGGGGAGATTAGCTGAAGTTATAAGAAAATTAGGAGGTGTGAGGGTTTGTTTGTTTGTCTGTATCTTTTTTTGGAGGGCGGGGGGGGGGGGGGGGGAAGGTGGGAACCGACCGATAAAATTGAAGTTTGAGTGCGTTGCGGGCTTAATGGCGACAAACTGCATCGCCAAAAATATCTATACGGCGCGTGCGGCAAATCGTATCCTCAATAGCATCGCACATCGTCTTTTTGAACCGGACGGTAACTCTTATATGTTGGACACATGTAGTAAATTCCAGATTACCTTTTGGACTACCAGTAAATGGTTGTTTTCGTTCCATATGGAACGAAGCATATTTTCTTCTAGGACCCAGTGCAAGCAGTTGAGTGTAAACTAATAACAGTCAAAAATAAATTCCAGAAATTATTGCTTTAAATCTACCCGAGATCGATTAAGAACTTTTTTTAATGGTATTTTAATGCTAGTCCCAGAAACAGTAGCCAAAAAAAAAAATGTTAAAGTGAAACTAACGATCACTACTGATACACTTGCTTTACAGTGAAAGAAATAGTTCATTGAAATGCAAATAGGATGTACCAAGTTTGGCCTTCACAAACGTTTTTTTCTACTTTTCGGCATCCACCACATCTTCAATAGATGGCACCACGTTAATTTGGTCGATGAGACCTTCTTTGTAATGACCTTCTTTGTAATTTGGTCGACGAGACCTTCTTTGTAATGACCTTCTTTGTAATTTGGTCGATGAGACCTTCTTTGTTCTCCTTCTTTCCTTTTAGACAAAGGAATTATTACATCAGTTAAAAACATAATTGTATTTTATTAACAGTTAAAAATCTCATTAATAATTCATAAAGAAAAAAACGAAAGAGGAATTAATGTTTAATGAGTGTCTACAAGGCTAAACTTTACGCCACTTGTTTACGGCCATTTTATTTAGACCAAATCTAAATATTAGTGCAACAATGAGTTGATCTATTCAGAGATTTTTAAGCCGTTCAGAAAACTCCCAGTCTTGTATTAACAGGTTTAAAAACTCGAGGCGAATACACTCCTGCTCGTTTTAAACACTTCATTTTCAACACACAAAATATTCTATTGCAAATCTCATCCTCGCTTTTATTCTTAAAATATTCTTAACTTTTCGCCGATTTCAGCCTCAATATTCTCATAAAATATATTCTTATACTGTGTGTTAATTGTATGAACCTGTATTTCTGGCAGCTAAAGCCCCACCCAACTGAGTTATTGAAAATCAGAAATAAGGCCGATATCCAGGCTATATTCGACGAATTATTGACCTACTTTTTTTGTTGATTTATGCTGAGCTCAACTTCTTTCCTATTTAAAGTGGGAAAGTGTCGGTCAGCGGTGGCAAAACACTGTTACAATTATTGCCCCTGTAGCACAGGCATGTGCCAGCAACATTGGCTGATTGATAAACCAAATCACAAGAAATTCAAATACTAACCTCTGACATGCTTGAGTAGAGTCTGATCGAGTCGAGCCACTGGGCTTAGTTAGTAAGAAAGAGTAACCTTTGCAGCTCCAACAATTCAGGCAATTGAAATATGCGTTCGGTTTTGTTTTAACTAAATACTGGAATTTCCCAAGTAACGCAACCCTAGTTGAGTGATTGGTCTTAGAGCTTCCGCGATGATCTCACCCTTCACTTTCGGTTAATTGGTGGGAATTTTTCCTGATTTCCCAGAAAAGTACAACACGGAGCAAGTAAGGTCTTATTTCTAAAAAGCTATTTTTTTTTTAATCAAACAGTTTTCGACGTCTCCATCACTGTTCCTTGGATCAGCGGTACTCCGGCAGTCTTAAGGTATGAATCAACAGGCCAGCTTTATTTTAGGGTGAACATAAAAAGAGACAAAGAGGCGTCTTGGAAGACGAGCAGGGGTATGTTGCAGAACACCGAACGCCGAATGCAGAACACCGAATGACTCTGAAGTTTAGTGATTAGGGTAAGGAAATTAAGTGAACTAAGTGTCAGGTCTGTTTTCCCAGGTTAATGACTCTAAATGGAACCTAATTCTCTTAGTTTCCTAGCCACAATCACTAAACTCAGAGTCATTCTGCGTTCGGCGTTCTGCAAAATACCGGCCTGCCGCTTTAAGACACGAACTGTACTACTCTGTACGGTTAATTTTGAATGGTTTTCCGTACAAATCTTTGCAAATTTTGAAATTTTCACTTTCGTTTAATCTATCCTAAAGTAATTCATCTCTAGGTTGTATATTTCCGCGTTGCCCCAAGCCTCTGTTTCAAAGAGAGGATAAGTGCAAAGTCAGTCATATGAAAATTATTTTATATTCTGATGCAAATCAAGCTCATTATCACAAGAAAGGTTTTGCACTTAACCTCGTTTTGGAAGTTAGAATTTTTGGAACTTGGAGATCTGAAACAATAGACCTTGTCACGGTTTTCGACACCATCTTGACGAGTAGGCAAGCGCGTGAGAAATTACAGTGATTGTATGAGAATCTATGTTGAATAATTTCCTTAGAACGGCTGTTCTGAAAAAAATATGATTTGTAAACTGAAGCTTCACTCCTAAGGATTCTCCTGAAAAAATTTGAGGGCGTTTCATGCACTAGCAGACCTAGAACCGCTCTTTGACATTTTCTATACATTTGTCTGTAAGAAAGTCCCTGGAAAATTACAGACAAATATTTGGAAAATCTAAAGCAAGCCTCTGGAGAAATTTAAGCACAGGTACGCCCCCCATTTTTTTAAAGACAATCCTTTGCTTTGTAGCTTTAGTCTACAATTGATATTTTGTTCAGAACAGCCGTTTTACGGAAATTATTCGACATTTGATTCTCATACAAACACTGTAATTTCTCACTCGTTTGCCTACTCGTCAAGATGGCGTCGAAAACCGTGACAAGGTCTATTGAGCAATGAGCTCATGATAAACTGCATCATAGGATTTTTGTCGAACTTCCTTTCGTTATGTATGCGAGACAATAGAACAATCTTAGTTATGTAAAGCCTTTAGGTGTTCTAGGAAAACCATCTATCACCGTTTTCAAACAAGGCCAGACCTTGGGGGCGGCATATACCTACATTTCATATATCGCTTACTTAAGGGAGAAACCCCCCGGGGACGTCACTCGTTAATGGCAGGGAATTTCCCCCCAATATAACACGGAACAAACGCGGTTTCATTTCTAAAAAGCTACATTTTAAATGAATGACAGTTCTCAAGGTCTCCCTGCTCACGGAATCAGCGGTACTCTTAAGGTATGAATCAATCATTTTATACGAGGAAAAATAGAGCGGTTTTCATTTGAGTGTCGAAAAGTAATTGGTTTTGCACTTTCTACACGATGCGATTGGCTTAAAAGATTCGCGCCACCTTTTCATCCAATCAGAAGTAAAACCAAAGCCAATTGTGACGCGCTCGCATGCATTTTCCCGCGCTTTGCGTCAGCCACATGTAATTACTTCGAGTTTTGATTGGTTCAATGTATTGTCTGTGTCCTATGTGATTGGCCAGAGTAATTACTTTGGTTTTGGTTTTACGACACTCAAACGAAAACCACTCTAAGGCGAAGAGGTATGATTCAGTACAAGCATACATAACGATTTTATAGCTATAAACGATGGCATCTTCAAACGCCGGGTTCAAACGTCCAACTTCTTGTGAGTCGAACTGAGTGCAAATGAGCGACAAGAACACTAGCATTAGGTTCAGCACATGAAAAGTTTCGGGGTTTGAACTGATCCCTCTAAAGTAAAAAAAAACGTTTGTGTCTTATTTAAGATTTGTCGTTTTTCCCAGAACAAATGGCTCTAATGTGCATTTGTAAAGATATCAATTTTATAGTAAGACAACGAAGACGGAAGTTCTACAGCAGGCTACATTTACGGCCTCCATATTTGTACGAAGTGATATGATCTTACAGGTTTTGTTCTACTGTTGACGAAACAATTAATACCTTAACAGACTTAACATTTAAAATATTACTACACCCTTAAAACTTTTGATTTTTTAGTTTCTGATATGCTGGGTTTGATAAAGTCAGCCACCGTGACTCTTAGAGGTAACTTTCGATTTCTGCGAATCTAAACATTACTAGGAAGCTGAAAGTTGATCTATAAACAGTGATTGTTTTCACGATGTTGCTTTTGATGTTTTCGCCCCGACAGAACCGAGTTTTGGTTTGGGTAGTAGACAAGTAAAGCTGTCTTAGTGATGATTGGCGTAGAATAGTGATTGACAATCTTTCAGTTAGTCTGCAATTGTTATTCGGGGCAAAATCAAGGGAAAAATCCCATCGATAGTTTTTATTGTTTATTCTTCTGTTCGCCAGATCTAGATAAAACCACTATGGGAAACACCGAAACTTCAACTCATTCTCACGTGGTTGACTACAAAGGTAAGAACTAATTTTAATTTAAGTTTAACTCTGCTGTTTTAGTCTGAGGAAGGTAGGGATTCACTTTTAGTACCTGGATTAAACATTAAACTGAAAAATTCCTTCAAAGTCTGCTTTGTGGTTTTCCAATACTGAATGACGTAGTTGACTGATGGCTTGGAAAACTGAAAACAGTGGAAGTTCAGCCAGTTGTAGATCAAGAACGCGTTACACTGTGAATTTTTAAGTAAAGGGTAAACTTGAATACCACAATTACACTTTTATGAAGAAGAGAAAGCAAACACGAATGGAAAAATATATGAATGCCACCTAAAAATTAGACTGTAAAACATTGAAAATGGATGAAAACTCACTTATAAAACTGAAAGCTCATCTATGCTCGGTGTTTACCATAGGCGTCGATCCTGCTGCAAAACCGGACTATCTTCACGAGATTTTAACGGACCAATCAGGATGGTGTTTTGGTGAGAACAGTGCTCAGGGAAATGTGGAAAGCGCACTTTCCAGGGTGAAAGTCTGCAAGCAAGAAGCAATTGCCGTCCAAGACAGACTCAGAAATGAGTACTTTTCAGAGTGGGATGAGACCTGTGAAGTCATGGAGGCCAGAAAATTGTCCATTTACAGGTTAGATGAACTAGTTTCCAAACTGGAAAAACAGTATCGCGGTGTGAACTTCGACATCAGAAGCAAAATTCAAGGAATAAGATGGGCGTCATCTTGGTCCCACAAAGTGTTCGAGTTTACATTTGGTGACAACATTGATTCTGGTGAGGTTTATTTTGGAATAATATGCCTGGTAAAAAGCCCCGACGGCCAGAAAGTAGATGCAGTTAGCTCCCTTTATAGACTTAACTTTACTCCAGCTCAGGAAAAGGTTGTAACAGAAGAGACTTTTCAGTTGCTTGGTTTTATACCAGTAGAGAGCAACACGTCAGTTCATTACCGCAGAAAGAACCTCGGGTATTTTTCAAAGAAGCAGATCTCAAATTTCTGTCGTATGAAAGCCATGGAAGCCTTCAAAAGTAAAGGTTTCATTCATGACGTGCCATATGTTACATCGCTTTCAGCTATCAATAACTAGTACAGAATTATGACGCTTTTCAGTTCAGTTAGACTCCAATCAAAATAGCAAATCCAGGAGGTTTTTTCCTAGTTGGCAAAACTAGGAACTAGGAGGCAGCGTGGCCGAGCGGTTAGAGTGTCAAGTCTCGCCCTGACCTTTAGCTGGAATTGATATTTAATAGTGCTATAAATACTCCGAGGGTAAATAAATGATTATCAATCATCAAGAACAAAAAGGTTAAGTTTGTTGCTGTCACACAAGTTGAAATTGTGTAAACCCTTACTATAATAATTTCTAGATGTACTGCTAACATGTACCGCAGCTGTTTGGTTTTGTATCAGGTTTGAATCAGCAATAAAAAATTGTAACTGTCTTTGAAGTTGTTTATGTTTGAACTGTCTATGCGGGTTCATCATGTATGCTATAAATCTATTACACCGTCTTTTTAAAGTTCAGAAATAGCAACACAAGACTTAACTTTGAACGACTCAGTTGTTGCTGTCACAAAATTCACAGTAGTACCTGACTTCACTTTAGTGATTCTCACAGGGCTCCATTAGAGAATCATCCGGGAGAATCATCAAACATTGGCAGCAATGAACATGGCAACCACGCAAACAAATTAGTTTCAAGACTCTGAACATTTCTTTCTTGACACTTTTGCAGAATCGGGTCTACATGTCAGACCTCTGCAAACAAGGTTTTGAAAAACGTCTCATCCCCGTTCTCAACATTCAATGTTCGCTCTGTTGCAGAACAACGTTTTCTCCGCACATCTTGGATGATGTAAATCGTGTAGAACGACTGAGGGGAGTGTTTTTTGTTTTTGTTTTTTACACTAACCTTTGATTCTGAAAAAACCAAGGCAACAAAACGCACCATCAAACAACAATCTCAGTAGAGGAATTCTTCCTTTTCGGAATTGTTACAAGCAGAAGAGCAGACGAAATCTTCTAAATGTTTAAGAGGTAGTTTATTTATCTCAAGTAGAACAAAAAGAAAAGTTTTTTCTCTTACTGCACAATTTTTTACTCCTTGTTAATGGGAAATAAAAATGCAACACGGAAGTTAGAGTTCAAAGGTTGATGTAACTCAGTCATTTTCTCACATAAAGATTATTCGTAGGTTGTGGTAAGGAAATTAATACAAAACTAAGAAAATAACTGAGTTTTCAAGCGACAATGAGATCTACACACAGTTGTGGATTATAGCAGAATGTCAGAATTGGACTTCTTTACTCAGTTACTATCTTGACTACTCCTGCTGTACTATAAAAATTACAGGTGAAATCTCACCGACCCCTACTGCCTCAAGTGGTGAAAGCTGAAAACGATGACAGATTTGAAGCGACTTATTTTGACACAGAGGTTTCAGATCCCAGTAAACACAATGCGTAATTTCACTACTAGTTCATACGCATCCATAGAAACAGAATTTCGCAGAGGACAGTATTGCTTGCCAAACAGCCTGAGACTGGTTTGATCTTATGCACGATTATTTGGGAATGATTGCCTTAAAAAAATCTTAGCATACGACAGAATTATGTTTTAGTTAAACTTATGATCAGTATTAATAAACTTCCCCTCACAAACACAAAAAAGTTCTGATCAATGCCAATTAAAATGGACAATGTTCGGCATCACAAACGTTTGTTCTACTTGTCATCCGCCACATCTTCAATAGATGGCACCACATTAATTCGGTCAATGAGACCTTCTTTGTAAAAGCCTTCCAGGGCCTTGAAGCGGAAGAAATTTTTGATGCGTTTCAGCGACTTCACGCCAAGCACTCTTTCCTGTACTCTCTCTTCCACACTTTCCCATTTGATCAGACCCCACAAAACTGAATGTTCCTTTTTGGTGATGATTCTTTCAGGGGCAACTTTAAAATCCAGCTTGTAGAGGCAGTACATGCAATCTACAAACTTTCCATCTTTGGATTTGCCAAACGCTATCATTCCGTACCTGGCACTAGAATCACTTGACGCGTTGTATTTAAACTCCATTACCTTATATGCCCATTCACTTGCCCACGCGATTCCGTTCATTTTCTTTCTCATCTCTTCATCAATACCCTCATAAGCGTCCTGAAGATGATCGAGGAAGCTTTGGATACTGTTAATGGCAATACCTTTGGCTTCCATTACCTAATTGATAAAAATATCAGATATTTATTTTAGCGCACTAACAAAGGTTTAAGGTGTTGAGACTGCGATGTCACTGTAGTACTTTCGTTTCTTAATATTTCAAGCACTTTTTTTCATATTGATCATGAGAGCAAGAATACCTCATACCTCGCAACCCTCGTGCCATTTGTCAAATAGTTCGCCCTCAATTTCTCGTTGAACCTGAGTCGCGTCAAACTGGGAAACTTTCACAGAGTGGAGACCTTCCTTCACTTTTACCAAAGCTCGGTTAATGTCCTCTACTTTTTCTAAAGCTTTTGCTGCTGTAGCCACTCCATCTATCACTGTAACTATCTACGACAGAAAACAAGACGGGTTAGCCATTTTGTTTTGCTGCTAAGCTGAAGTTTTTTTCGTACTTTTATACTGCTAACGTTGCGGGCAGGTAAGAACCAAATCAGCGCTGCAGTGCTCTACAACGGAGCTATGAGGACCCATACACTGGGAGCAGGCCAATTTGTTCAGTTCTTCTTAGTCCTAGTCTGCTACACAGCCGTTTTTAGAGTCGTCACGCGAGGATCGTTGCGTGACGACACTAAAAACGGCTGTGTAACAGACTATCTTAGCCCGTGAAACGAATAAAACATAGAGTAGAGAAATTAACACTGCGACAATTAAATCTTCATTTAAATATGTATTTCCGCAGTTCACATCATCTTTCTACGTAACTGGAAGCTGTTAGCAAATGCCAAGATGTGCACGCACGCGTGGTGCTTTTAAATAGATCACAAGGAGAAACCACGGTTAATTCCATGCGGAGCAAGGGTTCTAAATTTGTAGCACGTGGTTATCCAATCCAGCTAGCGAGTCGGCTTATGTGTCCGTCTGAGCAACGCTATAATCACGCACACAAAAGTTAAAGAGACCCGTTGACTAAAATACTAACCTTAGCCATACCTTAGCAGAGTCTCGGATGATCGTGTCGAACCACTGGAGTCGGTTAACAACAAGCCACAACCTGTGCAACTTCAACAACTGAAATGATTAAACTGGTGGAACATTATCCTTAAGTTCGATTTCTTTAAGCCTAAATAAGGGAATTTCCCCAATTAATTCAATTCGAGTATTGGCTATTTAGCATGTCCATTGGTCACTGAGCTTCCGTTTTCGTTATGTCAATCAATTGGCGGGAATTTTCCCATCGATTTCCCAGAAGACATGGAACAGCTCATCTTCATGAATAATTTTAATGTTAAAACATTTGGTCACAAGAAAAATTCTGAATCAACCTCGGTTGAAATAGTTTTGACCTACAATATATTCGCCATACTAAGTATTTTTTTGTACCTTGTCAAATCTTTGTGGATTTTGTGAACTGTTAGAACAGCCGCATATACAGCTCATTGCTGCATTTAAAACTTTCCATTTCGTTTTGACTAAATAAACAACACGGGAATTTCCCGGAGTAATACAACTGTAATTATTTTTCTTTGAGCTTTCGATTCGCTCTCCGTTGACTGGAGGGGGTTTTCCGGGAATTTCCCCAACTTATAACACGAAACAAATGAGGCTTTGCTTCCAAAAAACTATTTAATTTGGTTTACAAAACGTTTGCCGACATCTGCATGTACATCGGAATATCTCCTATCAGGCAGACTCAAGGTATGAATTCTGTTTTCCTTACGTCCTCGTGCCTCTCAGTTTTGAACATCATAAACTTGGTTGGCAATTTTCCCAAGATATAACACGAAAGAAACAAGATTTCATTTCTAAAAAGCTACTTAAACTTGTTTATAAAGCATTTATCGACGTCTCCCTATACACTGTATAAGGCACATGTAAGGTACAAATCAATCATTTTATACGAGGAAAAACACGAGACGAAGACGTCCGTCTCAGTTAAGTTAACGAAAACACGAACTGTAATTTTGAGCGATTGTCGAGAAGACATAACGTTTTGAGTCAGATGGAGAATTCGCATGCATGTTATTTAAGGTTACTTGAGACTCATCTTTCGTAAGACATGCTTTAGTTAGTAAAATCCTAACAACTTTTGCTTGTTCATTTCTTGATATGTTGACGGCAGGTAAAGTAAGTCGTCGTGACTTTTCCAAATTACTTATTCGATTTCTGCGAATCTGAACATTCATTTACATGTGAAAGCTCGTCACCAACCTTGCGAAGATCGATCTCAAAGTGCTCGACCAAATTTTGCGAATCTAATCGTTGATTGATAAACAGACTTTGTTTTCACGTTGCTGCTTTCGGGCCCTCTCTCCTCCGTTGAGGCCCCCACAGGGTACCCCAATAAAAATGGCAAATCGAAAATTAGCAGTCGCGCGGGGAACGATGGGAAAGAGGGAAAAGAACTTGCTTCCTCTCTCTTTTCCATTCCCATCGTACCCTGCACGCTTACTTCTTACCTCTCCCCACCTCCCTACAACACTAAGAGGCCTCTGCGCAGCCTGACACAATCCCCCCGCCGAAACGAATCTTCAAGCCCGGACAGTCCACAGAACTCGCGGAAATGAGTTTTGTCTTAGAGACAGTAGACTTTAGTCACGCGGCGGCCATTTTGTCTCAAGAGATTTAGAAAGCTTTGAGGCTAGCCGTGGACAAACAAAGCTTTTTAAATCTCCTGAGGCAAAATAACCGTCGCGTGACAAAGGTCTATACAGGTATCTAACATGATGACTGACACAGAATGGTGACTGACAATCCTTCCTTTTTTATTGGAATCGTCGGGTGCTTTCCATTCGACCAAAACTTCCGAAAATTGAAAACGGTGGCGAATGGTACGGAAATTTCCCGTGAAAATTTCCAGAAAGTTCGGGAACTGTTGAATTTCTGAGGCGCGAACCATTCAACCGAGAGTCCTGAAAATTCCGTGAGCAAAGTTGAATGGAAAGAAAACTTTTCGAAAATTTGGGTATACCACGCTACGTTGTCCGGCTTTGTGGAAATTCCTAAAAATACAGTTCCATTCGATACTGGAAGTTGTCGAAACGTTGTCAAAAGTTGTCAAAAAACGGAAGTTTTGGTTGAATGGAAAGCGCCCGATATTTTCAGGAAAATTCCCAAGAATGATGTCATGTCAGATATTTCGCTTTCAATTTCGAATATCTGTCTCTGCAGGTTACGCTAAATACATCGCCCAGACCCTTATCCCATCGCCAAGGCGTTTCGAGCTTCAGCAAATGGGAAGCACATTATCGTATTTCTTTTCCAAAGGCGATGATTCAAAAGAAAAGGACAGCTCGACAGTTCAGGTAAGACGTCGACATAGCACTTTTTGTATTGAATTAAATCGAAATAGCTTTACCAAACTGTCGGTTTCAGGTCAGTTAGTTTAACGTCCATTACATGTTATAATATATTGTACTGTTACACAAGCGCCGATAAATAATCAATTGAGGCGCAAATTGGAATGTCAAAGTTAAGTTTCGAAGCCATTTTTTCTTTTATTTATATCTTATGAAGTTTCAGCAAACACAGCCAACTGCATTTTTTTTTTATCATTCCAAGACCGAAAGCCCATCTTTATGCAAGAACGCGTGGTCGAAAATGAATAATAACATAAACTCATCAAGAATTTTTCGTTTGTCCCGTTGTTTGGGTTGATTTTATTTGAGTTTACAAGGAACAAACGTAAATCTAAAGTGCAATATATAAGACCGACAAACAGTCAACCAATGAAGTGCGTTGGTGAGGACAGACGGGCGTACGGTCACTTGATGACCAAATTTTCTCGGATGGGCAGATTACCACATTTTCTTAGGTATGGGGATACGCTTACGCGCGCCTCATGCGCGCGTGAAGCTCCGCTATTAGAAGTATACAAGGGAAAAAGTTATAATACTGAGTGTATCCACAAAGCCTGCATGCAGTGACAAAACAGCTCTATTTTTGGTCAGTTATCAGAGTTGAGAAGCTGGCTATACAACTAGGAGAGAAATGTGTATCTGCTTCAATATTTGGTGTGGCATGGCCCGATTGTTCAGGAGAAAGGTCTCATTTTTTGTTCAAGGTTATATTGCGAGTTGCCATTTACCCTTTTTAAACTGTAAGAACTTAGCAACAGGCCTCAGTAAACATAGTAATCCACACTGCTTCCCCCAAGTTCAGAAATCCTGGATCGTCTCCTTCTTATGTAACTGATGGTGTGGGGAAAAAAACTGAATTCAGGTGAAAATTTTTCATCCTGGGCGGATGAACAACAGTAACTATTCATGATCATGAATAATTAAAAGGGTTAAAAGCAAATTGGGAATCAACCTACGTTGAAATTATTTTAACCTTATGTTCACTTTGACCATCACATACACGCTTTATAAAAGCTGGTGTTTTAATTTTTTCTACTTGGACAATTCTATGTGAAATTTCTATATTTTGTTTTCAGGACGATGCTGCCGAGAGTGGCAGTGACTGTGGAAATGTAAGTAGACAGGAGGCATGTAAGGGGGTGTTTGCATGAGAAAACTCGCACCGGCGCGAGTTTCATACCAAGATGACTTTTTGATTTCGTATCGCGTTTACATGATGCTGGGTCATTTCATATCCCGTTATTTGAAGGTACACTTCATGTTAATAAAATACACGTCTGATTCAAAATCGGAGACATTATGCATGCGCTACCCGTTTTAGTCTGCCGGCACACCGATTTCACACCAAAACGGGTGGTCGTTTCGCGTTTACATGATACCGTTGCGAGATTTCGTACCGGAGTGAAATTCTCGCCCCGGTATAAGAACAGGGGTGAACTCACGCCGGGGTTAAAATTTTGTGGTGGTATCATGTCAACAATTATAGAGCCATGAGAGGGAACCGGATTGAACTCGCTCCGGGGCGAAAGTCGCCCCAGTGTCATGTAAACACCCCCTAAGAGGTGTTCCTCTCCAGTCTCTTTGTAGTTGACTGGCGAGAAGTAATTACGTCACGTTGCCATGGTAACAAAATTTTTGGATGTCAACAAACTGAAAATTAACTTAAAAAGTGAATTTGCACTGTTTCAAAATTCATCGATCTTATTCAATTTCATTTAATTTGTCAAATGTTGACGAAATTTTGGGGGGTTGAATCCGAAAGACCGTATTTAAGTTTAGAAAAAGAAAAAGAAAATTTTGTGACGTGCTCACTCTCTTCTTAAAGCGGACGCTTGAAATTAGGAAGTTTCATGTCGCAATCGTGCAACGATAGCTAACAAATGTACAAAAAGCGGGAGGTTTTAAGGGTTTGGCAAGAAGATTAACTTTCTTTCCAGCAAACACATCTGCCCCTATGAAGCAGATATGCGAAAGGCCTCCCATGAGCGTCATTGATTTGTCTGGAATTGGGTATGGTTTTCGAGGAAACAACGGGAGTGTATGAACGTATTTGTCGTTTCAATTTCAAATGAAAAAGAAGGAAAGAGAAATATGCAAAATTGAAATGCATTTAAAGAGATCTTTTTGTTCGCGTTCTAATCTAAGTAGATGACATAATTTCTGCAAAGAAAGGGGAAGACCAGGTCTGAAAACGGGTATGGACTTTAGACGAGTATACATTTTGCCCTTTTTAGTCTGGAATTGCGTAGCGTTTTCGAGGGAACTACGAGAGTGTATGAACGTATTTGCCGTTTCCATTCCAAATGAATAAGAAAGAAAGAGAAATATGCGAATTTGAAATGAATTTTAAGAAGTATTTTGTTTGCGGTCTAATCTAAGTCGATGACATAATTTCTGCGAAGAAAGAGGAAGGCCAGGTCTCAAAACGGGTGTGGAAAGTGACCCTTTTCAGTCTGAAATAGGGTCAGGATTTGAAGAACCGGGCGGCACACCCCTACCAAGAATTCCCAGGAGTACCCTCGGCCACTGCTACTATCCCAGGTTCACTAATTACTGAGAACTGTTTCAAATTCTTTGCTTTTTTTTTTAGAAAGAGATAGGTCGTGTTGGTGTTAGCTATCTGGGGGAAATAAAGACAAATGACGCGGAAGTGAAGAACAAGGCGCTGGATAAGGTCAAAGCTGGGCTCTACAGTGTCAAAGTATCTCAGTTTGACGCGACTCAGCTCCAGAGAGAAATTGAAGGAGAGTTATTCGACAAATGGCACGAAGGGTGCGAGGTACGTAGATGATACAACTTCTAACATGTAATTTTATAATCAAGAAATTGTTGGTGGAATAATTTATAGTATGACTGTTTGGCAAGTTTATTTAAATGGGAAGAAGTACGGCATATGACCGTAGAAATTCTTTGGTGTTCTTGAAAGAGGGCGGAGGAGACTGATTGTAGGTCGGTGGTATGACTTCAAGACAATGGTATGACCGTTGATGTTAGGTATCACTGCTGGAAGAGGCTGTGATTGCAGGAGGTGTTGTGCTTGTGACTCTAAGGGAATGGAATTATGCCACGAGGAAGCTCTGAGGACAAGAATGTGGTATTACTGTAAAAGAGAGGTATCACTGTAGAGGAATGGTGTTACTGCAGGAAGTTGCTATCGTGTTACCACGAAGAAATGTTAAAATTCCCGTGAGTTGTTTATGATCATGACATGCACTGCATGAAGTTGAGATGGTGTTTTGAGGAACTCATTGTTAGCTCAAAGAGAAAGTTAAACAACATAGAAATCATTTTTTTGTTGGAAGATTGTGTGATTATGGATAACATTATGCTCACGCAACTGGAAATATGTGCTGGAAATTAGAAGGAACTTATTTTTGCCATAAAGGGACTTTGAGAGCGAAACAACTCCTGCATTAGTAGTTTATTTTAATCAATTCAATTCAGAAAGATATATTTTTTAAGCGATGGACTCCAGAAAAATCGCAGCCATCACACCTTAACCTGTCGAGCGTGTGCAAAATACCTGGTTTTTTTATCAATTAGGTAATGGAAGCCAAAGGTATTGCCATTAACAGTATCCAAAGCTTCTTGGATCATCTTCAGGACGCTTATGAGGGTATTGATGAAGAGATGAGAAAGAAAATGAACGGAATCGAGTGGGCAGGTGAATGGGCATATAAGGTAATGGAGTTTAAATACAACGCGTCAAGTGATTCTAGTGCCAGGTACGGAATGATAGCGTTTGGAAAATCCAAAGATGGAAAGTTTGTAGACTGCATGTACTGCCTCTACAAGCTAGATTTTAAAGTTGCCCCTGAGAGAATCATCACCACAAAACATCATTCAAGCTTCTGGGGTCTGATAAAATGGCAAACTGTGGACGAGAAAGAACAGGAAAGAGTGCTTGGGGTGAAGCCGTTGAAACGCATCCAAAATTTCTTCCGCTTCAAGGCCCTGGAAGGCTTTTACAAAGAAGGCCTAATCGACGAAATTAATGTGGTGCCATCTATTGAAGATCTGGCGGATGACAAGTAGAACAAATGTTTTTGAGCAGAATTTTGTGCTTTCTAATTTCCTTTTTAGTTTTAATTTGCCAGAGGTTTACAACGAAGGTCATTTGCAGGAATTATCAAATTGATGGTGACAAATTAATGGTAGATAGATAGGTCTTATTGATGAGGTAAACGTGGCCCCTTCTATTGAAGATGTCTTGGAAAACGATGCGTGAAACTAGCATGAAAAAACTTAATAGCTGCCGTATTTTTACAGATACTCAGGTATGAAATTAAAGATAACACGATTGGCCTGAAGTGAGATTTGAGAAATAATTTTTGAGAATATAAGCTTGCTGCGCGAATTATAGACTGCAAAATATATACACCAACAGCTTTGGTAAAAAATGTTGCTGGTAAAGGAATAACGATTAACTGATATTATTTTGAGTTAAAGTGAAATCATTTAATGACTTTGTTCTGCTTCATTTACTTTAATGCATTTTGTGAATTTTCCATTTCTGAAGAGCGCTACCAAGCTGCAACCGTTTTGGCGAGTAGAAAAGAATTGTGTTTGGTGGGGCTAAGTGGCAGGTGACCATGCTTTTATTAGTAAGCATTTATTGTTATTATAAAGTTAAAGTGAGATAAATATTTGCGTGAAATATTTTTCACACTCCCTTACAATTACTTCCACCGAACCGGAAAATAGGTCCTCAGTGTTTTAACCGCTCCCCTGCTAATTAACGGAAAACAGGTCCAAAACGAGGAAATGGTAAAAATACGTTTTTTTTTTTGCTGATCGCTGGTCTTGCCAAAGAGTTAAATAGTGGCTTTAGGGCAGGTTAATAGACTGTAACGGAAGCTAGCAAATATGTGGTTAGTTGTTTTGCAAATAAAAGGACGTCCAAACGACCATTTCCGAGTTGCCACAAGCCTCTGTTTCAAAACGCCGCTGAGTGCAAAGCCATTGATATGAAAATGATTTTAACCCTTTAGCCATAAGAGAGATCAGCATGAAATTTCTCGTTATAATATCAATGCTTTAGAAAACAGAGTGGTCATGAGAATTGAGTACATGATCAGGGAAGATGAGTCTAACTGATACTTCAACAAATTCTCCCAACTACTTCTATTGAATTGTATAGGGACAGTTAATAAGAATCTCAATTTTAATATCAGGGTTCGAAGGGTTAACATTTTCATGCAAATGAAATTCATTAGCACAAAAAAAGGGTTTGCACTTAGTCTCGTGTTGAAAGTAAGGGTGTTTGGAACTCGGATATGGCCTATTGTGACGATCAGGAAAGTTACAGCACACCCTTTCAAATGAAAAATAACATGTACTATCACGAGCATTTTAATAGGATAGAAACGTTAGTTTGTTTTGCTCCATTAATACCGCCTAACTTCGATTTGAACAGCTGTTGTGCTCTATGACTGTTTATGACTGTTTTGTTGAGGTAATATATGAGCATCATCTATAAAAGTACTTGATACATGATAGGTTTACAGTTTCAGGTTCACGTTGGTAGAGTGTAACCACGCTCTAAAGGTAAGTGATTTACCGTTTACCGCAAGGTTTTTTGCACTCTCAAGTTTGAGAGGAAATACTACTTTTTAGAACTCTTTCGTTTATGGTTACTGGACTATTTTTCATAGAAACGAAATTTTGAAGACCGTATTTTCGCTCAGCTAAAATAGAATTCAACGAGCAATAAATCAGTATCGAAACTGTGCCATCATAAGCCAAGCCCTGATGGGTTTCCTTTGGGCATAGTTAATTGAGTGGAATGGTTATGAAACCCGTCAGACTCCTTCGTTATATGTTTTTGTGGACCTGAAAGTGCACAACGTTCAAAAGAATTCCTATCATTTTGATTGTATTGACCAATAAAACGTTGCATTAATTAATTCCGTAGCAATTTGCCAACAGAAAACAAAGGATTGTGCACTTTCAGGGTGCTTCCAACATAAACTGCAGCACTGTTGTTTTTATCATTGATGTTTGCCGCTTTTCATAACCAGTCTCCTCTACAGTAACTATGCTTTGGGTGTTAATTCTAACTTTCGACAAGTATCTCCGTCTTTTCAAATAGGAATCCCCAGGGGTAAGGCCCTATTATGGCAAATTCCAGCAAGCGACAAAGCCTTAAATCTGCGACTCTGGAAAGATTAATAATGGCGACGCTGGCGAGACACGATTGTCAAATGAAACTTCAACGGTAACGAAGAAAACAGCAAATACTGTTTTTTAAATACCGACACTGGGAAGGACAGGGATCTCCCTTGCTTCACCCTCAATAAGCTAAACGAAGGGGTTTGAAATTCAAAGTTAGACAACACACGAACCCTCCCTCCCCAGCCGCCCCCCCTCCTCCAATACGTACCCCCTCCACTGAAGACCGTCGTTTCCGATGCGTAACAAACTGATTTGGTTAAATATAACCAGGCGCCCATCCTTACGTCATCCTCTGAAAGAAAAAAGGAAACTCAGTGTCTCCGTGGCCTGGACGACAGAAAATAGAGAGCTTAAGTAAAGACGTTTTTGAGCGACGGACGTCAACCTGAAGTGAGGCATTTTCCCTCTTAACCCTTAAGTCCCAATAGTGACCAATATCAAATTTCTCCAAACAATATCCATACACTGTCAAGAGATAAGTTATGAGAATTAATAAAATGATCACCTAAGAGAAAATGCTTTGATCTTTTATCAAATTCTCTCAACTCATTCTTTAAGGAAATATATAGAGATCAGTTTGGAGAATTTGTATGTGGATACTGGGGCTTAAAGGGTTAACATGCCTTGACAATATAAAATTTGTATTGCTTGCTTCTTTACTCTAATAGAGACGATCTGACTGAAAATTTGGGCGAAACCACCGCTCAAGAATGTGAAAAATCCACTTCCGGTTCACGTGCGTCCCTCAAAAACGTCTTCCCTTAAGCTCCCTTAACCATGTAAGCCCCAATATCCACATACAAATTCTCCAAACTGATCTCTATACCTCTCCTTTAAGAATTAGTCAAGAGAATTTGATAAAAGATCAAAGTGTTTCTCTTACGTGATCATTTTACTAATTCTCATAACCTCATCTCATGAAAATATATGGATATCGTTAGGAGAAAATTGCTGTTGATCACTATTGGAACTTAACGGGTTAAGGTCCGTCACGGCTTCGCAGCTGGTCCCGAATGTTAAAAGCATATTCGCCATAGGTTCATATTTCTGTCTTGCTTTATCCTTGTGGCCTGTAAATGATCATATTAATGGTGAAACATTGCATTTGTTTCAAACTTATACATAATAATTATGACTTGACGCATCACTGAGCAAGGTATTGTAACAAAATGATTAAAACAGTAACTTTTGATAAAAATAGCATCAACTGTGCTGACTCACAAGGCACTGGTGGGTGACAAATGAATCTTGAAGTCGATAGAAGGTTTAATCAACGTCGTCGCACGTTAGTTAATGGAGACCTTTAGATTTTAAGACGACTACGACTACGAGTACGAGATTTGATTTACTTAAAGTTTTTTCGCATATTCTCAAAATATAGTTAGCACTGTTATCTTTAGTGACGGAAGTTACGCCCCCTCCCGATCGTAAAATGATCAAACTTCTAACATTTGATATCTTGTTTCCGCCACTTCGTCATCTCGCTAAGAGTCGTAGTAGAGTGACGACGGTTACCACGTTTTCCCGCCAGAATGACGTTGGTTCACGCGCGCGCAATACTTAGTTCTAAGAAAATCTCGTACTTGAGTCGTACTCGCCTTAGAATCTAAGACGAGGTCGACTACCAGACAAGATTTTCTCAATACTGCTAAGCGCTACTAGCGCATGGACCAGCATCAGTTTTGGAGGGAAAACGTGATAGTCGTCGTCGTCGATTTTTTGCGAAAATGTCGTGGTAGCGGAGACAAGTACTCAAATATTAGAAGTTTTATATTTTTTCGATTAGGAGAGGGCTTAACCTCCTTCAATAAGGATAACAATGCTACCTTTTCTGGTGAAGAAAAGTACAATGAAGCTTTCCGGGATGCCTATCTTTTTCGAATACGCGAAAAAACTTAAAAGTCAAATCTCGCACTCGTAGCGTCCTCGAATCTAAAGGTCTCTAATAATATACCGTAGAATTCCGAAAATAAGCCCCTCCGTGTATAAGCCCCTCCAAATATAAGCCCCCTAAACTCGTAACGCAAAAAACCCTCCGTTAAATCGCCCCTCCAAATATAAGCCCCCCCGGGGGCTTGTACTTGGAAAATTGCCCTCAAATACAAAGTAAAACAAAGCAAAAATAGTAAATTTACTTCCAACTATAAGGCTAGCCCAATCGATTGGGAAACACAAATTTCCCTCCGTATATAAGGCCTTCCAAAGATAAGCCCCACAAAAAGCGCCTTTGAAAAATATAAGCCCCGGGGCTTATTTTCGGAATTTTACGGTATTTTGAAGACGAACACCGAACAAATTTTTAACAATAGGCTCGGTCACCAAATTAAGTGAAACATAAAAATAATCGCTCAAAACTTTAAACAGCAAATACAAAAGCAGGAACAGAGGGGATAAACAAAAGAGAAGATGGCAATTGTGTTTTTTAGTCTTAGCCTAACAGATCTTCAAAGTTTATTGTTGTTGTTTGTAAAGCTTGATATAATGCTTGGAAAGTACATTTGTTGGACGAGAAGCTGTGATTTTGTCCTTTACACGTAATTTCTTCGTTAACATTAAGTTCCATAGCTCCTTTACGTATAAATTTGATACTGGAATTGAGCCATGGCAAGCGCTTAAAAAACCCAGTTTTGAATTAGAATCGGCTTTAGGTTGATAAATTGGATTTTTTCAACTCCGTTGATAAAACCAAATTTGAGTGTTCCACTCTCCAAACAGAGACGCAGCAAAAGTAACGATTACAGGGGTCAAATTGTCTGTTATGAGATTTTACGACAGTTTGAAATTTTTAAAATTTACAAGCCAAGATTTGGAAAGCCATGCAAACATGGCTTGGTGGCAAGAGTTGTTTTCCCCATACAAATCCAATTTTCGGCGGCCATTGCAATCGCTACATTTGAGATATAAGGCTGAAAATGGGCAGGTAACTTAATTTTAATACAGTGAAACCTGTATTAAGCGGACACCCTTGGGGAATGCTGTAGTGTCCACTTAATACAGGGTGTCCGCCTAATACAGGTTTCGATAGATAACGTCATAGGAGGTGTCATGCCATTCAAATGAACAGCGGAAACGTTTAGAATACTCCCAGAGACTGACGATATACGTTTGTCTTAATTTCTTTATCAAAGTGGACCAATTGATCATAGTACCATAAACACAGATTGCAACTCAAATTTGAAGAAATCAGATGAGTGAAACAAGCTCTTTACAAACAAAACGAAATAGAAAATATAATAGAAAACAATACAGTACTGTGAAACTAATCAAATAAGTTCGTCAAGTCACGTTTTTTAATGTAAAGAATCGAAAAATTTGTGGGTGGCAATTCGAGGCAATCTTTCGCATTTCCGGTTTCTCGCATGTTGGATGGTGGAATTTAATTACAAGTGTCCGTTTAATACAGGTTGGCAAAAATAGAAATGACCATTTCAGGTACTTTTTAGGTGTCCCCTTCCGCTTAATAGAGGTGTCCGCTTAATAAAGGTTTCATTTAAAGTAAATAAGAGAAAATAAATTTTGGGACTTCGGCTACTGTCCGCTTAATAGATGGTGTCCGCTTAATACGGTGTCCGCTTAATATAGGTTTCACTGTATGTTCTTCCAGGTCCTGCTTAGTGCTAACATCTTTGCAAAGCGATATGTTTTCGTGCTTACAAGAAGTTTATCACGTGACCAACTTTTGTACAAGGCACATTTCGTGGCTTCAGTCTGAGTTCTGGCTTTGTTGTGCTTTGATTTGATTAACTTAACGTCAAACTTTCAATTATTGACAGTATATTGCATATGTTCTAAAAGCAACCATCGCAAAAGGTTGTTTAAATAAGGTACAGAAATACAGTAAGAAACTAAAATAGACGGCGTAAAAAGCAATTACTATTTTGGTTTGTTTTGCCCTCAGATAACGTGGTGTTAACAAAATGTTACAATTTCGGAAAGTCTTGCGTTCTTCAACGTTCTTACACCAGTATAAAGGTGCTTATACAAAAGGAAACATTTTATTAGGCTGTGTAACGAAACTTCCTGATAACGTTGATATCGTTATTAAATTTCTGTTCAGTTTAAAGGGACCATGTCATGAGGATATTGATTGCTACTGTTTTAGATCAATTCTGTGCTAAAACCATGGCTTGTTGCCTTTATCCATATACAAAATGCTCCTGTCGAGGTGTGAAGAAAATGTCAAGTATATTTCGTCGGTCAGCACTAACCATGATATTTTCTAATGAATTCTCCAGACATTTAAAACAAAAAAAATTTGGTCCAACTTTTTCAAATTTCAATCCATGCGTATCCTCGCTATCCCTTGCAACAGACGACGAAGAAACAGTTTCAACGCCTAAATATAGTCTTCCAAAACTGGACCATTATTTTTGGAATTCATTTGAAAAAGATAGGAAATAGCATGACGTGGCCGCTTCAACGCAGGATGACTGTGAAAAAGACATTTCCTTTAATTATATCGTTTAGAAATACGTCAATTGTAAATGATAGCCTGAGGTAGAGGATATTAATTGTCTGGGGCTTTTCACATACTGTTACTGCTGTTAATTGACGTTAACCGAAAAACCGCAAAATTAAAGAAAGTGTGTTATTTTGAACTTTATTTTTTACACATCAACTAGTACATATGTACACTACAAATCTATGGTTATTACTTCCAGTGTTCAGTTTAAGTTTATTAGCAGTTTCTTTTAATTCAAGGCTCAGTTGGCTCACGTGGAAAGTCACACATTTTCAAACAAGTAAAAGTAAATTTACATTTGTTTTGATAGCCCACATACACTATTCAAATATACTTCAACTCCTAACAATGACTTAGGTAGAGGAAGGATATTGTTTGTTTAGAGACTCTATCCACACTGTTACAACGAAAAGAGCCTTAAAATATCTTTACATAACATAAATTCAATTTAAGCCACTTTTTTCAATTTTGCGGTTTTTCGGTAAACGTCAATTAGAGCAATTTACATGAGTAATATTTACAAGTTTCGGAGAAATGACGGCGCACTGCATAACAGAACTTTACTCATTTAAATCTGAAGGCAAAGTTTAGAGGCATGGTTTGATTTGAAATTAATCAAAGGGCTGATATGGTACCTCAAACTTCCTATCAATTAACTGAGTAGAAACAAAAAATAGTGATTTGAACAGAGGCATTAACAGATTACTCATGGCTTAATACTGGACTACCGGTAAAGGAAATTCGTTTACATCATCATAACGTCATACGTTACATCACCTTCTCAAGGACAAAATAGAGCAGTTCACGTGACACGACGTTTTTTCCCGCGCTAGCCGATCCTACAGGTATAACAAGAAGGCGAGTGATGACTGTGGTTGTAAGGAGGTTTCTCTGTAGGTAGAGGTAAGAGCTTTCGTCGTTTTTGTCTGTTGTACTTTACGCCAATTTTTAAAATAAGTAACTATAAAAGCCTTTTCACTGTTAGAAGTGGCCAACGGCAAAATAAGAAAAAAAAAAAACAAATTTCATTTTCGAAAACGTTGAAAAGTACTTCCAAGGGGGTTTCATTTCAAAAGTCACATAGCAGGACGTAGAGTCGCTGCTTTCTCTCCTGAAAACAAAATTGGTCGAGCTGAAACAGTGCCCTGTCGCGACAACTGCAGCGAGGGGTTTGAGACTGTACGCAGAACGAATGAAATTATTACGCAAGTTTAAAGCAAGAACTCGTTACACCTGTGTCCAAGTTTGCCAAAATTTTCACTAATTACCATCGCTGTCTGGGAACCAGTTAAGCTACATCGTTAACTATATAGGCTCCGCTTATTGTTTTCATACGCGTGCAACTTTTCATGTACGTTTCTTATCGGTTTCTTTTAAGTCGAGGCTCATTGAGTCACGTGGGAAGTTTTCCATTTTCAAAACAAATTTCACTCATTGCATCCGGACAATCACTGAATTCATATTAATATTTATAGAAACAAAGAAAACCTTGATTCTACTTTGTAAACCAATACTTGTAAAGGTAGCTACTGAATGAGATTCATTTGAATGCTCCTAGCAAAGGACTGATTCCATCAGAGAATGGAATGTTTAACCATCTTGTTCCACATACATTAAAGCAGGCAAGGAAATTATGCTCAGTGGCTTTCATTTAAATAGTTACACTAAACGACTTCATTATCAGATTTAAATGTCAAAATCAGCTAGTTCATCATAATAAACAGTCAGTACCGCAGGAAAGTACTGCTCAGTAAATCTCATTCAGGTGATCAAACTTAAAACCACCTCGTACAATATAATAACAGTACCAAAGGAAAGTACTGCTCAGTAGCTTTCATCTTAAGGGTAACTGCTAAGGATTTCATCCAGACTCAAAAGTTAGAACCACCTTGTAAAGCATAATAAACAATACCACAGGAAAGTACTGCTCAGTAGCTTTCATTAAATGGTCACACTTTAGGATTTCATCCACAGATTCAAAAGTTAGAGCCACCTTGAACAACATAATAAACAATACCACTTGAAAGTTCACATGAATGGCCATGTTATAGGATTTCATTTAGACTCAAAAGGTAGGAGCACCTTGTATAGTATAATAAACAGTATCTAAGAAAGTACTGTTGAGTAGCTTTCATTTCATGACATACTTTGGGTTTTATCCCGCGGCACAGACCTGGCAAAAGAAGTTTCGAACTACTTTCATCACTGTGTCCACGACTGACTCTAGCAGCGTTAAGGACTGGTAAGCAAAAGTTTTTGTACGAAGATGAAATCAATAACAACCTCATAACTGAAACTAGTAATATAGTAATAAAAATAATAATGATAAAAACATCGCAAAAGTCACGGTATGACATCGTCATGATTGATTTAGAAGAAAAAGGAAAAAAAGATGTTTAAACAAAATCAACCTGATGTTTAGACAAGTGCTTATTCTGCACGACCTTTGGGAGACAAAATGGAGCCATTTTCCAAGAAGTATAGCTAACTGTTGACCCCATATTACGCCTACAAAATCGGAAAAAAATTCCACATATGTTTGTGAAAACTTGGCTGATTAAACAGCGTGGCCGTTTTCAAGGGGGCTAGACTTGGATTTTGACGTCACATTGTCGAGAGATACCAAGAGATGAAGTAGATGTTTGTGTATTTGATAGTACGTTTAGGTTTTATGTCACCAAGATATTGCTGTTTTAGGTCAATTTCATAAGGAAGCAATAGTCATTTTTTTTATGATTTCAGTTGCAGGCATAGCAGTAAAACTTGAAAAAGTTAACCTAACTTTTGCAATTTTCAACCAACTGCATCCTTGCCGTCCGTAGCTATGTAGGAACAGAGGACAAGAAACAGTTTCAATCATTGTTAAAATATATATTCTAATAATAATATTAGACCATTGTTTTCAGAATCAACTGATGCAAAGACACATTTTAGCATTTCCAAAGATAGCAAATAGGACCAAATAGAGTGATAAAACCCTTCGCCAACGGTATGACATCGTCATGATTGATTTAGAAGAAAAAGGAAAAAAAGATGTTTAAACAAAATCAACCTGATGTTTAGACAAGTGCTTATTCTGCACGACCTTTGGGAGACAAAATGGAGCCATTTTCCAAGAAGTATAGCTAACTGTTGACCCCATATTACGCCTACAAAATCGGAAAAAAATTCCACATATGTTTGTGAAAACTTGGCTGATTAAACAGCGTGGCCGTTTTCAAGGGGGCTAGACTTGGATTTTGACGTCACATTGTCGAGAGATACCAAGAGATGAAGTAGATGTTTGTGTATTTGATAGTACGTTTAGGTTTTATGTCACCAAGATATTGCTGTTTTAGGTCAATTTCATAAGGAAGCAATAGTCATTTTTTTTATGATTTCAGTTGCAGGCATAGCAGTAAAACTTGAAAAAGTTAACCTAACTTTTGCAATTTTCAACCAACTGCATCCTTGCCGTCCGTAGCTATGTAGGAACAGAGGACAAGAAACAGTTTCAATCATTGTTAAAATATATATTCTAATAATAATATTAGACCATTGTTTTCAGAATCAACTGATGCAAAGACACATTTTAGCATTTCCAAAGATAGCAAATAGGACCAAATAGAGTGATAAAACCCTTCGCCAACAGGCAAAAGAAAAAATACTTCCGCTTAACACCCCCGAACGTGTTATAAACAGCGCCAGTTCTCTAAACCACAAAATGGAAACATCCAAATTTCATTTTTAAAATACTAAAAAAACAAGTCACTCCCATAACGTGAAAGTTTAGTTCAGGAGATTTCATTTGATTTGTCACATGGTAAAGATTTTTTTCAACAGAGTCAAAGTTAAGAGAGCTTCATCATAATAGTCCATGAATAATCTGAGGTTAAAAGGGAAGTAAACAGCACCAAAATGCCACCGGGATTCGAGAGTTAGATTCCTAATTTTATTCCTTCAGATTTTCAGTTCTAATCCTCGTTTTTCGTTTTGCTTTTTTGTTTTCTGTAAATGTGTAGTATGCAACTGACAAAAGGTTTCCTCACGTAAAAATCTCTCTAAACAACAACAGTAGGGGAGTGTTTAAACAGGTGCCTGTTAAACGACCTACTGTAGAGCAACCAAACAATGACATGTGTAGTCGACGAAAATGATTCAGCACGATGCTAAACACAGGCTTAAAAACTGAATATCCTTGTCATCAAAACTTCTCATTTAGACAGGGTTACCACGCACGATAAATTCTCACAAAGAAAAACCTGTTTTATTTGTACACACTTTGTCCGGTTTTCAAAGGCGCCGTTTAGGTAAGTGTTTTTGGTGTCGATATTACGCAAGGTTTTTTTTTTCTTTTTGGCAATTGCTCTTGGTATTCAAATCCACCGAATCCTTTAACGGGAACAAAACGCGGGGTAAGCATAAAAGCGTGGAAAACAGGCGACATGCACGGCAAGGACTGCTTAACCAGCTTTCATCGCAACGAAAAACTACAGGCGGAAAACTGAAAACGGTCGGTCACCTATCTTCAAAAAACACAGCGATAGGTGGTACATAAAAGCGAACTGAAAATAGGCCATTTACACGAAATGTCCGCCTTTATATTTTAAGTATTCTGCTTTCGTCATAATAAAAACAGTGAGACGGACGTGGTTGAAAATGTTGATCAACTTTCTCACAGAAAAAAAAACGCATGTAGGATATGCGTCATGATGAATTGGGAAATGCCGGGCTACTTGCACGAAAAGAACCGCTTTTATCACGATTAAAGCGGATAAAAAAGGCGGGGTACGTAAAAAACGTTGAAAATAGGCTGGTTGCACGGCAAGGCCTGATTAGTCTGCGAAACTGTCGGTAGATGAAAACGGTCGGTTGCCTATGCGAAATAAAGTACATTTCCACTACCGGGTTCTGTAGTTTTTCGTACTCTGGGTGGATAACGATTCTCTGTACTTTTTTTAATGTTTCTTTTTGTTTCTCTTTCGAAACATGTGTACAATACTCTTTCACTCTTAAAGCAATTTATAGTGAGATTTCTCGTCATTCAGCCCAAGAGATCCTGTTCATTGTTTTACTATTGAAATATAACCTCTTTGGTAGAATAGCTAACGTATGTATTCAAGATGAGGAAAATAAAATTATAAAACATCATGAAAAGGAAAACTAGAGGTTGACCCTATGACGTTTCCCTAAATAAAAATATGAAACAGATATAAGCTATATAAAATATAAAATATGTAAAATAGGAAAATTTATAACTATTTACAAAATATAAATTGGATCACGTATGAACAATAAAAACAACAGATGGACAACTAATGGATATTAAGGCTCCCAGCCTCAAAAATAGACCCTGGTAGGTCTGGTAGACTATTCTAGGTCCCGCGCGATTCGGAAAGGAAAACAATATTTATATCGATCACACTTTGGTGGTTTAACATATTGCTTTCCACGGTGCTGTTTAAAGACATTTGAAATTTGAAATTTTGTGAATTTTTCTTTATGAGCACTGTTAGGAGTGAAGCAGGAAGTCGTCACCTTTCTAAAAACAAATTAAGGGTCTGTTCAGTACATGGAGGGAGGAAGATCCTAGAGGGCGGAAAAACATTTCGTTGAGTTTACATGCAGAAATTTCGGTCCGTGTGGAGACCAAGTAGAGAAGGAATTAAAGATTAAAGATTACCCACTGAACGAACCCCCGCCATTTTTGTCTGGTTTGTCCCTAGTACGGGGATGTTCCTAGTGAAAGCAGTTTACATGGTGCTAGGATCTTCCTATCATTCAGCTAGGAAAATTCTACGGCTAGGGACAAGTACAGCTTTTTGCAAGTAAACTGAATGCAAAAAAAAACATATGGCGCTAGAATGATAAAAATGATGGCGGGGTGACGTGTAGTTTTATTTAAATGTCTACACCAGCCTAAACTCCATTGGTTACTGTGCACATTTCACCTCTGATTATTTATGTAATTAGTTGTTTTATTTTTTCTTACTTTTGTAAAGTATTGTAATTTTTGTACTAACCTCTTGAAATAGTGCTAAGATCTTCCTCTGTCTATCTTAACAGCCCCGAAATTATATGCAGGCAGAAAGTTCTCCTTAGTTTGCTCGTGTCATCATGACTTAAACTTTTTACGAAAAAGAAAGAAAAACAAATTCCTCAGTCGGTTCGTCACCACTTTTTAGTTTTTGATGACCTACTACCATTTTCAGCCTAGTTGTTAGAATTTCTACCTTGAAAACAAAAAAATTGGACCGTTTAAATGTACATGGAATCCAACTGGAATTTTTTTGCTATAATGACATTCAGTCCGACATAACATTCAACTTATTTGTCAAGAAAAGTTTGTTTGGCCAATAAAAATTTCTGATTTGCGTGCACTTATGTGACACCAAAATGATTCGGCAGCCTTTAATGGTCTTACTAATGTACTTTTCCGGCTAACAGTCAAGAAAAATAATTATAATAAAAAAAACGAAGTAAAAATGGAGCTTAGCTTAAACATCAATTCGAGATAGATAACGAGCTGTTGATAATAATGGATAAAACGGTTTGTTTTTTGTTTATGGTCAGAATATTGCTCACAAGTTTAACCTGCTATTGACACTTCGATTTCCGCCTGCTAGCTCCCTTAAATTTTTTTTTAAAAGAACGGTCTAGTAGTTCTCAAAAAACTTTCTTCCACATTTTTAATACCCGATGAACTGTATTAAGAGCAAAGATTCTTCCTTTTTGTTAATAGAAAAATTTATGGTGCGCAGGCAGACCAATCGTAGCATTTGGTTTCCCGCCTTTTTTCTTTTTCTTTTTGTTTTTCTGACTGAAGCGTTATTCAGTTACGGTTTTTTGTGTAATTACTACATCAGTTTGTTCTAGAAAACAAAATATTTGCTCCACTAAGCATCAGGAATGGTAAGGAGTTGAAAACCACAATCGTTGATTGCTTGTGCGACTGAAATAAAGGCATTGTAGCAAACAACGCCCAATACTGGACGTCTATGCGAACGATCAATCCAGAACAGCGTCACATTCTAGCGACTTTTTCGTTCTAATATCAGATGTTTTCAGGCTTTTGGGGTAATTATAAGTGCATTCAATGAAAGGGACAACAGTTTCAGGCGGAAAATCTAGGCCTTCCTTTTCCACAAAACGGTTGACGGAAGTCATGGGCGCCCTGACTTGTGATTTTCGTTGTCTCTTCATGATGACCATTCTGACCGCAGAATTAGCGAGTTTTAGCGACAGACATAATATTTAACGTGCCAATATAGCTTGATTGACAATCCAAATAAATATAACAGTCCCTAATGAAATGGCTCATTACTTAAATACCGAGCCATTAAATTTATCACCACTTCTTTCCGGTAAGGCAGTGTCTCTCACGTCCTTCACGAGAAACGGTACATTTGCTAGTTGGAAACTGTACCTATTGGGTGTTGAAAAGGTAAGCTACGTATCTTTATCTTATAGAAGCACCGAGTTTAAATCTGACAAATGTTTGAAAATTCCAGTCCGGGTAAAGCAAAACACGATCAAGATTAAGATCAAATGAAACCGACGTGTGTAGCCTTGAACTTCTATGCACGCATGATGAAGGATTTCGACCACAGTTTGAGATGGTCAGCTTCCAGGTTGATACAGTCAAAGAACGTTATACGGAAACTAAGGGGGACATACTAAGTGTCCGTATTGACGGGCTGTTCGTATTAAGCGGGTTGAATTTACAGAAAATGTAAGAGCTAGGGACAAGGAAAACTGTCCGCAAAAACAAGCTGTCTGTGTCAAGCGGGTGTCGGTAAAGCGTGGCTCGAGTGTATACCCATATTAAATCACTGCGCGTGCAAATGCAAAAACAAACCGATTAACATCACGTAGTAACTTTTGTTTTGTTGTTCAGATAACTTGAGATCATATCAACCTGATTGGCGTTGTCGATGATATCACAAAAAAAAAATGTTTGGTAACCTGTAAAAAAGCCCACTTTGTTCAGTTGGCAAACTGTTAACAAAAATGGCATGCATGCTGCGATGTTTAGACACCTTTGCTATGCTTTTACTTTGACTTCCTTCAGATCCCAGGAAAACCTTGATGACTAATTAGTCAGTGACCACCTCGCGAAAGAACCTTCCGTTTATAAAATGACAAGAATCAGCTTAAAGACTAGCTATTTTGTGATAAAACAAACAAAGACTGAATTATCTATTCGGAAAAGTGGAGGTCTCAAAAACCGAGATAACCAGTTATGACCTTTTCACTCTCGATGTGTAATTCAGCGTCGGAGAGAAACTTGACGTTTATAGGATAAGAGCAGTTTAAAGCTCTTGTATGCATCGGACAACTGTCTACTTAATGTAAACAGTAAACAAAAAAAAAAAAGGCAAAATTTGTCAGACCTTGCGTTTAAAGGTAGCTTTTAATGGTTATCACCAATAGAAACATTGTTTTGTGAATAAAATTTGAATGATCACAGTCTGCGATTTTATCCAAATAGCCCTGCGCATATTAGACATACCACTGAAAAGTGCTACTTAAAAGCTTCCATTCTAATTTGCATGCTTGTTTATAATTTGTATTTCAACCCAAGGCTAAAAAAGTTGTTTAGGACCACTTTGTATAGCTCGGTGGGGTAAACAGTTTAACAGAAAGATAGAGCTCTGTAGTTTTAGTCGATGGTCACACATTAGAATTTCACCCACAGCCGATTCGAAAGAGAGAAGCGTAATACAAGGTTAGATGATTGAAGATCGATATTAGACCTTATATGGATTGCAGCGAAAGAGAGATATATCTGCATTTATCAAACGTCTGTGGTAACAAGCGCCAATAAGCTGGCTTGGTTTGAGCGGATAAAGAGGCCGACAAGAATTGGCTTGTATCAATTGTTTGACAGGTTTTGAACAGACTAATCGCTGGCTGATCAGAGGCTCTGTTGACGACTTATACGAGCATACAAAACTCCGTTGCATCTGTGCATGTGAAAAAAACCTTCCTCTTAAGGTGAGCGAAACTTAAAAGCGTATTGCTTTGTATCACAGGCCATTCACCTTATAAGGGTTTCCCGATAGTTTTTTTTTTTTCAGTTTGGGAGGGAGGGGGACGGGGGATACAAAGCATTGATGTTTTCGAAGTTACCAAAAAAGGTTTTCCAGTTTTAGAAACAAGTTTTTTTATTTTACATGTATGATCACCAATAGCTTGGCACAGCCAATCCATAAAGGGACGTGACAAACTTATCTTAGAATAAGAGCTTAACTACCGTCCAAAATAGTCTCGAAACGCCGGCATTTTTTTGCTCTTTCTCGTGAGGTTATCACGCAATGAAAATTACTGTTTGTGTTTATAAAGGCAATTTCCGGTGAGAATGGTATCTAAAGACAAAATCTAACTTTTTCACATTTTTGCATTGAGACTGGATTAAGAATTTTTCTGGGTAGTTCACGAGAACGGGCTAAAAAACAGCTCATTTGTGTTTGCCCCTGGGCAAGACATGCTTATCAGCCATCCGGGGAAAGTTGTCTTTTAAAGTTGTGCCTCTTTCAATTGATGTTCAGATAAAACTTAAGTGAAAGCAGGTTTCCAATCACTCAAATCTTATCAAAGCAAATAATGTCATATCGTTCCGTTCTTCGACTTTGCACAACGATAGCCTGTATGTTCATATCAACGCTAGAACAGCAAATTCTTGCTTAAATTTCATCTCACTCTTAGATGGCGTAGATGATTAAGCTTCTTAGGTGGCGTCCAGGTTCTGTTGCTGTCTTTACATTTTTCACTTGGCCTAAACAGAAGTCCTCAAAATTTTCTCACGACGAAATGTTACTAATGGGATAGCTCACATTCCTAATTCCAAATGGCGCTCCATAATAAGCCTTTAGGAATATCCCGATTAGCTTAAAGCCTTTCTTAGGTTAAAAAGTTGATACCAAAGCAATTTAAATTCCACATATCAGGATTTAGTGATATTTTCAAGTGGATGAATCGTAGACGCCTAACCCAGAAACAAGATCTATTTTCCATTCTCAGTTTGGTTAAAAGGATAAAAATCTCTACTCTGTTTCTTGCTTTCGCAGTGTACTCTACAATTGTCTGTTAGTAGGTTTAGGTCGATTTAAAAGCAGCTTTTTCACATGGTCCATCAGGTTTATTTCAAGGTTTCAAGCGTCAAAGGGGTGCCCATAATATCCGGTATTAAGTACTTTCGATTTGGATAGCGAAAATCACCTATCCTCATGCAAGCATTTCATGGATATTTTTTCAAAACATTTAAACGTGTTAATTGCGGACACGCGCCTGTAAGATCCTGTGACGGAACACCCCATTAAACGTCCCGAAGGACCCTCATGCACCGCTTTTAGGATTACAGCCAACCCGGACGCGAAGAAAACAAAAAAGAACATTTTGCATAAAAGCACGTTCGTGCGTGTTTTGTCTCTCTATTTTTTCCGAAAACATATACTCACACGTGGTCAACCGTAATCGGCAGATTGTACAGATTACGCCAGTTCAGACAGGCCGACAAACTTAGGGGCGGACTTGTTCTCTTAAATCTCTAGGATGTAGCCATTTTTGACAAATTACAAGAGTTTTTGATTTTCTTAACTCGTTGACCATCGTGGGAAATTCACCTTAAGTACGATATTGTTATAATAATCTACTCTCTATCTTGGTATGGGAGAAACGAACGGTAAGATGCGAAGATAGCCCTTGACATGAGATACGTACCGCAGGAAAGATAACTAGCTTACTTTTCACTTCTTAACATGTTTTACTGATGATTTGTGTTTATTTATGTTGCAAAACAATCGCGACGATTGTTGTTACATCCAGAGGCCCCTTAGAAGAAAATTAAGTTTAAACGACGACAACTATTTAAAACAATCAAGCCATAGATCAGATTCTACCTTATCACACAAGAGATCTCCATTAATCGCCCCATTTCCAGAATTTCGTCCTTTCAAATCCTGCAGATTTGCTCTAAGATCTCTTTACTTTATCGAGTTAAACGATGAAATCAGCGGCAGTGATCAAGTTGTTGTTAAACTCTCTTCACGGGCTTCGAATATTTTTCGTTCAATTAATTGACTTTATTATTTCCCCACTGGTACTGTTAATGAAAATTGAAATGTTAAATACGAACGGAAATACTTGTGCCAATATGGTCCATATGCAGGTCTTGATAAATGCAATTTGACTTAAAATTGCGAGATATCACTTTGACCCCTCAATCGTATCTAACCGAGCGGTATTGATATCCATTGATATTTGACCAGCATTCTCGTAAATTAAATTTATACCACTAGATGTTTTATCTACATCACGTTTGTTATTCGAGGAGTGAAGTTTAGCTTATCGACAATGAATCTGCATGTACTCGAACTCGCCGACAAAGGAGCAAAAAAATACGGGCTGGCGGCATGCAAGACCTAAAACCGCGCGCAAAAAATATGGTTTAAAATTAAAACGATTTAGCTACTACAGTTTTAATTACAAGAGACTGTGCAGTTTCTTGAGTGATTATTAAGATCAGACATCTCCTTACTATCACCCAGAGGAATTAGGCTCCGGGGGGGGAGGGGGCACTACCTTTGATGGACTATACGGGGAGGCTCCGCTCGAAACACAGGAAAAAATAACGGATTCCCATTTTTGAATATTTTAGGGTATTTAAAGAATACCCATAAAAATCCCAAATTTGGCAAAGTGAGCCAAGTCCCATCCAGGGAATTCCCAACCAAGTTTCCTGATTGGGATTTGTCTCACTCTTCCAAATTTGCGATTTTTGTGGGTATTCTTTAAATACCCTAAAATATCCAAAACTGGAAATCTGTTATTTTTTCCTGTGAAGGGGGCATCTTTTTCAGGCTTCAGGTATTTAAAAGGGTAAGGAAATCTGTCCTTTGGGTCTGTAAAGGAGCTAACAGATGAACTTTATGGCTTTAAAAAGTCGAGAAAACGTTGAATTTTTGCGATTGATTCCCATATAAAAGACAGTACATTTACAGCAGCTAAAAGGGATGCAAGTTCTATACAAGGTATGTGAAAGGGGTACCATTCTTCAATAGAAGGTATACGAAAGGGGTACCTTTTTCGTGAATGATGGTATTTTAAAGAGTAATAGGTTGGACCTGGGGGCAGAGCCTCCTCGTATAAACATTTGTTGAGTACCCCCCGGGGGGATTAGGCTACTGGTGGAAGTGAAAAGTGACGCAGGTCTTCATTGTAATCGGAAATGTCCACTTAAAGAGCATGTCGCCTTGATTTATGATATGACAAGAAGCCAGTATCGTCATACGGGAAAGACTGCTCGTTAACGGGGTAGAGGAGAGAGTACTCAAGAAACGTTTGGGTAGGGCCCTCAAATCCTAATCCTATTTATGACAAAAATTGCTCATTCCTCTACCCTGTTTAAGACAAGAGACCTTATTTCATTGCCTTAAATCGTTTCGTTTTGCATTGAGAGTTACCGATTTTTTTTAAACTGACATCATGAAATTAGATTTTTGAAAATAAAATGTTGGTGTTGATAAGCTTGCATCATTTCATAAAAAATTGATAGATAGAGTTTATATTGTAATATTAAGCGCCAAACAATGTGCTAGTAATTTAATTGACAAGTTAAGTCGGGAATCTCCTCTGAAAAGTTCAGCAGCGCTTGCTGAGAACTCCTGCTCATGTATACCTACGAACAACAAATGTTCAATATTAACTTTTGTTCCCGACGACGGTTTCCTCCTTAACGCACTAAAAACACTTTTTAGGCTATCCAGAATACTTTTAGATCTCTTCTAAGCGACGCAATAAAATTTGTATCTGTTCAGTCATCCTAGGGGAACTTGAGTCTTTTCGAAATTGCAAGGGCTTGAGTATTATTTTCCCGAAAATTTTAGCTGCAATTTAACATACTTTTCTGATTCCTCTCTCCACCACATTCTTGAATCCGAAAATTTTAGGTTTCCTTTTTTCTACGAAAAATAGCCTAACCCTGGGAGTAAAATGTGAAAAATTAAACTTCAGAAAATGGTAGGTAATTTATTAGATCAGCTTCGAAAATTGTATATGTCATGGAATGGTCATCTAGAAATTTTAAGCTGTCCTCATGTAATAGAAAATTCTAGGCAATACTTGCTTCTCCGAACAGATAGTTTACAGAAACCAGTCGCTGGGTGCCCCTGAATAGTGAAATTGTATGCCCTGTTTAAGACTCGAGACCCTACAAACCATATCCTGTTCGTTTAGCTACATACCCGTTTAGGCCAAATAATTAAGGGATTGCCCCCCGGCCCCGGGCGGGCTGAAAAAAATGTCAGGTTTTGTTTCTTAAAACTTAAAATCAAACAAAGTCCCACTTGAAAGTTTCTTTGAAGAAGGGCGCATTTGAGTAGTAAGATTTTATGTGTTTCTTGTGTTTGTTGACAGAATCAACAGTAGTGAGCAAAAAAGTAAGAAGATACTTTTTTATAAGTTCTCTCTAAAAGGTCACACTTATCTTAAGGATTTGCTCACAGACTCACAAGTTAGCACAACCACATACCGAACAACAATCTCTACGAAAAGTTTTCGCGTTCCTGAGATCTCTGGCCTTGAACGAATCTTTCCTCTTCCACAAGTTAAGCGTCAAAGTTGTTGATTAAACTTTAAAACGATGACGTCACAGTGACGGGCGGTACTTTCGGTAGAGGTTAAAATCGATTTTAAATTTTCGAGTGTGACCCAGAAAGGGCACTCCCTCTATTGATACGGTATAACGTAGAATTGAACATGAAGTTTTCTTGACCCAATACCCCACCCAACACAACCTCCAACCCGTCATTTTCCTCGGAAAAAAAATGACTCCTCAGATCATCAATTTTGAACCAGCAACCCCAAATTCCGACCGGCATGGTAATATTTTTTAATTGTTTAGGAACATGTCTACCAACGGAAAAGTATTGGCACGATTCAACACGCCCTCTAGACACTTAATTATCTAGAACTTTCTACTCTCGAAAATGGACTTTGGTTTTTTTATTAAAGCCCTTTAGAGAAGTTCATTAATCTCAATTTGAAAGATTTTTCCCATTTAAACAGACAGGCGAAGAGCTTCAGTCATCTAAAATTTGGTTGATTAAGAAAATCTCTTTCCTTCTTTAGCAGGTGAAAATGTCATTGTTTAACCCTTTAATTAAGCTCTGATATCAACATAACAATCCTCAAAACTGATCTCCACACATTTTCTTAAAGAATGAGCTGAGAGAACATGATAGAGATCAAAGTATTTTCCCTTTGGTGATCATTTTATCATCCATAAGAACCTTTTTCTTGGTGATGTATGAATATTATCAGAAAAAAATTACTGTTTGTCACTCAGATCAAAGCAAAGAAGTAGAATTACCGTTACCCATGCTTTGTCTACACTATATAACCGACAGCTCTTGCACCGACATAAAAATCATATAGGATTGGTCTTTTTTTCACATATGAGAACTATAATCTCAACGCCGTTTCTACAACGGGCCAGGAGCGAAGTTGCGCCGCGCCGATCATAAAACTAGGTCTTCGTAGATTGAATACCGGGTTTCTGTGGCACCAGTTGGGCGCAGGGTGAAAAAGTGCTTGCACTATATTCGACTCGATTGAAAACAAAAACTTATTTCAGGGACTTTATGTTCAACGTTGTTTCAACTTCAGTTGTTCGGCATCGAAATGATGACTTTGTTAACTTATAATTATCGTTTTATTGTAAATAGTGTACATACATGATCCTAACTGTTTTATTACTCATTTTTTAAATTTTCTTTTAAAGTTGATAGACTTCTTTATTTTTTACACACGACCCCACAAGCTTGTAAGCTTTTATTATTATCGTGTCAAAATAAAGGTCTTTTTCTTTTTATTATGTCGGATAGCTTTTACGACATGACAGTTATCTGGTATAGTGTATAGACACAGTAAATTTGGCGGCGCTACAATCTTGGACAAAATAAAATGGAACAGCAAAGCCCCATCCCCCCCCCAAATCAAGGATGAAGGCGCGCGAAGGGCAAAAACGCGCCATTTTCCCATCCTTGATTTGGGGGGGAGGGGGGTCTAGGTTTTCCATTTATTTTGTCCAAGATTGTACCTCAGACTGTGGATTGTTCAGTGGCCTGCAAGGCGGGATGTCACGAGTTTGATCCCCAGGGCAGGGCGGAGTTTCTACCTTGCAAGCCAAAGATTATGCCTTCGTGTAGCTCAGACCACGTGGAAAGGGCGTTCCCATCTCCAATACGCGATGCTACTAGCAGTAAGGGTACTTTCTCTTTTGTTGTGGTGTACAAAGTTGATGAGTCGATAACGTACCCCAACATTTGACCACCAATGAAAGCTGCTGAGTAATGCTTTCCTTCATGTGGTACTGTTTATTACGCTGAAGGTGGTTTTAATCATCGAGTGTTGTATAAGGTCCTAAGGTGAGACCATTCAAATGAAATCTTCTGAGCAGTACTTTGCCGTGGTACTGTTTATTAGTGCTGTGTGAAGTGGTTTTGATTTGGTGATCAGTGGATGAATCCTTAAGTGTGACCACTCAAATCAAATCTGTTCTTTATAAAGGTGAACATGCTAAAAATCCTTGCATAAAGACGGAACTTTGATGTGGCTTTCTCATTCATTTTCTTCCAGAAAGCGCTTACAATACAGAAATTCAACTGCTTTTTTTTCTGAAAAAGACAGGTCAATTTGGCAGGGGTTTGCAACCAACAACAAGCCCTGACAGTTGTGTTACGACACTCATGTTCATTTTAATATGTAAACATTTCGTTTCCGGTTGTTTGCCTTGCTTTCATTCAAAGACAAGTAGTCGACCCTCCTAAGTACACTGTAAAACTTAAATATCAACAAAGAAAGGTCTAGGGAGGACAATAGTAGTAGTTGTATGGATTAAACTGGTCTTCTTCGTATCTTCTGCCATAGCAAATCTATACTCAAACGTTTCCTGACTCGGAGCGATTTAGGTTTACAAGTTCGTATATTTTTTTCTGGAGGATCGGCGTGATAGAAACTTTTTCCTTACATAGCAAAAAACGGCGAAAACAGCAATTATTCGCATACCTTAAGTAATAGGAAAGCCAACAATATTGTGATTTCGGCTTCAACCAAGAATAAGTGATGGGAAAGGACCCGAAAAATTCTACGAACAGAACGCAAGACACTATGGACTAAGATAAGAGGTAAAAAGAGGATTCCACTTGCCCGTTGGGAAATAATAAGCTTTTTGTTTTGTTTATATTAATCGTCTTGTCTTAAAAACGCCTAATTATAGAGTTTACAAATCGTATTACATTGGATTTAAAGTCACGCGCGCGCACAAATCCTTGAACGTTTGCTACCAGTCTCCACTCTCTTCAAATCTGTTTTCTTATTTTGAGAAACTTTTAAAAGATGTGAAAGAGTTCACGTCCACAGAAGGTAGGTCACGAACCACGATTTACAGTCGCACGTTAACCCTTTAAGCCCTATGATCCATAAATTCTCCAAACTAGTCTCTATACATTTCCATAAAGAATAAGTTGAGAGAATTTGGTAGAGGATAAAAGCATTTTCTCTTAGGTGATTATTTTGTCAATTCTCACAAACTTTTCTATTGATTATATATTGATTTTGTTGGGAGAAAATAGATGCTTGTCACTCTCGGGACATAAAGGGGTAAAGCTTCTTCGCTACGAGGACAAATTTTGACGGGATTTTTTGCTAATGCAACTATGAAATCTGCCGACAAAATCCATTAGTGTTCGTAATGGTAACAGGACTAAGTGGAGTCCAAAAATTCTGTGTTAACAAAACGCGATTTGTTTAATCACGAGTATATGATTACAGACCAGATTGGACGACACGAAGTTCTGTTACCAATTAATCATAACTTTAACAAAATTTATGGTATATAAGGCTCTTTTTAAAATCAAAACACAAGAAATTACAAGATCTCTCTTTTGCCAGCAGTGAAAAAAAGCCATTTAAGCGCGCGCGTGATGGCACGTACTGTCCTGTTACGGCTGAAATCAAAGCAGTTGACAGCGAATCAGATTTGAGAATTTTGTTATAGTTATGATAAGCATTCAAATCAAACCTCTTTAGCAGGACATTTGCATTATAACGTTTTAGTCTGTGGATGAAACCCTATGGTGGGACCATTCAAATGAAACCTCCTCAGCAGTACATTCACACAGTACTATTCATTCATTATGTAGTTCTAACTTTTAAATGTGTGGGTAAAATCTTATGATGTTACCATTCAAATGAAACCTCTTTGGTAATACTTTCACATGGTACTATTTATTTCTTAGGATTTTACAAAAATATATATTTGATTTTTGTGTGTGAAAATTTTTCCTTTGGCCATTATTTGAGGCAAAAGGTTACGGCTCTCCATCCACATTTTAGTACCCGGTCTGTGATTCACACTCTACAGAAAAAAGCAACCTCATAGTTCGTAGACCAAATGTTGCATCCTTGCTTCATTAGTCTAATCCATGATCATTCGTTAAGTGGTTCACATTTTGGGAACAGGTCATAGTACATATCTTGCAGTCAAACGTTAGGTGCTCTTAAATCTAGATTAATGGATCACGAGTTACTATCAAAAAGCAATAAGGCAAAGTCCAGTCTACAAGTGCATGTCAACTCAACGCTCTCTTCTATACACTTCCGCACATCAGGTGTAATATTCTGCTTTCACAGGGTAGGCATTAAGTGGCGTTGTCCAGCGGTTTTTGTGAAAACATTAGCTTGGGTGGGGTGTTCATTCTCGCGGACTCAGAAACATCCTTTTGAGCTAATATTGAATCTACAATCTTGGACATAACTCTTGATAAAATTGCACACTTAGTAAGCATTTTTCTAAACATCGCAGCTGTTCCGCTTTTTCCCTTTCCCCCTCCCCCTGGGAGCAATGTTGTTGTGTCTTCTAAAGAAAGTGTGATCCTTGGACGTTTGTAGGAAGCAACATTGACCTGGGGCAAGGAAATATGTTTCCGCAGAGCAGTTGCTTTGGAAATAGTTTTGACACGTAGTATAGGGCACATTAAGGGAGAAACGTTCTCAAGTAATTTTTCCCGAGATTGTAGCATTTTCCATTTGCATTATTTTCTCGTTTTTTCAGTTATTCTCTTCCTGTATTCCATTAAATATTTCCTATTCTTCTTCAGATTATTCCTCAAGTGTTCTTATCATTCTAAAGGAGAAAGACTTGGGTGATTGAAATAACTACTTCAAGCAGATTGAAGACTATACATAAAGGTGAGCCGCTTTGAAATGTAAATGCTTTTGCATACAATTAAATCCTGGTAATAGTGGCTCTGGTTCTGGGCCCAACCTTCACTGGGTACCAGAGGTTTTTTCACGCGTGCGACGAGGAGCTTCGTCGGGAATAGGCCAAACCAACTGTTAACGAAAAATTCCAGACCGGTTATAAACCTCCCCTCCCAGATATATGCTTCTCCACTGACTCTTGTTCGCTTAATATAATACAATACTTCAGAAGAATATGATAATATCCTTGAACCGAACACTTATTCACAAGAATTCCATCCTTGGAAAAAAAAATGATTAGGAATTGTTTGTTGGTCGCTGCTTAATAAGATACACTGAATTTCCCAAAAGTATCTCAAGCGCTCAGGCCTTAAGTCATCAACCAAGGCTTTTTAACTGAAGGGCGGTTTCTTTTACCGCATGCCTTCGCGGAGAGGTCTGCCAGTCAACGGATAAATGGGAAACGCCCAAAACTGAAACAGATACCTTATGACATGAAATTTTCGCGACACGTTAATTTCGCGATACAAAGAAAATCGCGAAACTAAAGTGACTTGAAAATTAAGTGACTCACATTACGTCCATAATCAAGAAAGAACGAGTTTATTACTACTGAAACGTTTACAAATCACATTATTTTACTAGCTACTGAGCAGTACCTTCCTGTGGTACTGTTTATTATGCTGTACAAGGAGGCTCTTACTTTTGAGTCTATGAAGGAAATTCTACAAGGGTTCTAATAACTACTTCTATGGAAAATCATCAAGCCTACTAATCAGTAGTTCAGTTCCCGTGGTGCTCTGATGACATAACGTTGGACAAGCTGGTTAAAACATTTCTCTGGGGATCACGCATTATATTCTCGTGACCTTTAAGTTTAATTAACCAGTGATACTAACCCTTTAAACCCCAAGGTCCACATACAAATTCTCCAAACTGACCTCCAAATATTTCCTTACAGAATTAGTTGAGAGAAGTTGTTCAAAGATCAAAGCATTTTCCTTTCGGTGACCATTTTATTTATTCTCATAAACTTTTCGTTTAATTATGTATTGAGATTGTTACGAGAAAATTGATGTTGGTCACTCTTGGGACTTAAGGGTTTAAAAGGAGAAATTGGATGCCGGTCACTGTTAGGGCCTTAAAGGAGCTGTGTCACGAAAAATTCAGCCAAATTAGGTAGTTACAAAATGCCCGTTAGATTGAGAAAAACATAAAAATAACCGCTTCAAACATTACAGGAAGGTTAAAGTAACACAACAGATACAACTGACGCCACTGATGGGCAAAACTGAAGAAGATTGAAACGGACTGAAATTAGGGTTTTTGAAAACTGTTCAGCCTAACAGTTTTTCAAAGTTGATCTCTGCTGTTTGCAACTTCAAAAATAATGATCAAGAGACATGTTTGCTTGTCTCGAATCTCTGATTTTGTCATTTAGATGTAATTTCTTTGCTTAAATTAAGTTCCATTTAGCGATTGCGAGCGAGCAACCGGCAAAATTAAACAAAGTGAACTAGACTGCCGTGACACAGCCCCTTTAAGTATCCCTGAACGCTGCCTTTCGTCTTCGTACATTCAAGAGGGGCGGGGCCCACAAGGAGATGAACTTAACACGGTTTGACACATTGCGATTCACCTTCAGTACTTAATGAGAAGCATTCCATTCTTATTTTATTGTATTTCCATATAAAAGTTTGTTATGTTGTTTGCTTGAAGCTTCTATCCTGGTTAGTAACAGTCCTTCGGTTTTCTTGGTATTTTGCTTTTTTAGCTTGGTTTTGGGTTTGTGGGTGGATGTTTAGTATAAGATGAACACAAAAGAGCAGTGCTGTTCAGTTCAATAAATTCTGAACAATTTAGTGTAAACGAAAAGGAAAGACCACTAAGATAAAGTAGTATTCCAAGTGATTACTTTGCAAAAGGAAAGAGCCTTGAGTATGTAAGACGTTAAGACTTCCTGTATGACGCAAACAACAAAACAATCCACATAGCACGGAAGTTTAAGATCGACGGGCGCACAGGTCAGGGTTCGAATCCTGGCAGGCCTGAAAACCTCCAGCCTTGCTTTTCGCGACTTCGTAATTTGCGCCTTCAACTGAGATGATCTTCTTTGCATTATATTTATATTCGGTTCCCAAGTTCACATATTCAATTATTCCAATGCGTATTTCATTGTTAATGTTTGTATAGAAAGAAGAAAGAAGAAAACGCGTTCTTGTCTTAATCGGTTTACGGATACGTTAATGAAGTCTCATAATCACCAACATCTTCTGTTCTTGGCACGTTCGCAAAATGTTTTTCCAACGCATTCGTGGTAGGAACGTTCTCGTAAGAGAAACTACAAGGGGGTAGCGTGAGAAACTGACATTTATGGAGTTTTTAGACGTGACTTTGCCGGATTAATGGCCTAGTTTGAGAGGTTTCTATAGATCACACCGGGATCAGACAGAAGTTTAAATCAGAGCTCTCTTACTGACTGAGTATGCAACACTGATATCGATAAGGAGTTCATCGATCTTTGTCATCATTGGAATTTCAAAAAACACGATTGCTGTTTGCTTATTTACTTAAAAGAGATCAAAGTACGGAACGATACGTGCAACGAACTGAAAGCGGAAACAAAAGCTGTACATAGTCTCGTACACAAGCCTCTCTCCTTCCTGCTTTAAGAGCCATGTGCGGATGCCAGACAAACTAGTTAGCGCAACAAAGGACTACGTGCGTCGCGGCGGCAGTGCGGAGAAGCTACGGCAAAACGCCCGTAAGTGAAGGTGGTAGTTTAATTAAGTACTTTAGTGACTTCTAAAAGAACTTTACTCGGTGGCACCTGCAGGTTATCACTACGTTACAGGGTTGTAAGGTACCCGAGTCAAGCTTAACTTGCATTTACTGTTCAAATTAAAGCAGAGCTATCTCCTATGGTTCTATTTATTATTCTGTACGAGGCGATTCTAACCTTAGAATGGAATAGTTAAGGATGACCATTCATTCAATTAAGAGCTACCTACTGGGCAGTACTTTTCTGTGACACTTTTAATTCTCCCCTCTAAAGTGGTACTAACTTCAGATGAAATCCTAAAGTGTGAACCTTCAAATAAAAGCTACTAAGCAGTACTTCCCTGTGGTACAGTTTATTAAGCTGTACAAGGGGATTCTAACTTTTGAGTATTTTAATGAAAACCTAAAGTGTGGCAATTCAAAAGAAAGCTGATCTGTACATTCCAGTGATACTGTTTCAAACTGTTTCAGTATGCTGTAGAGGAAAGATGGTTCTGACTTTTGGGTCGCGTGGATGAAATCCTAAAGTATTACCATTCAAATGAAAGCTACGGAGCAGTACTTAAAGTGGTTCTATTCAGTCTGTGGATGAAACCCTATGGTGTGACCATTCAAATGAAACCTCCTCAGCAGCACATTCACACAGTACTATTCACAGTACTATTCACACTCATGTATGGGGGCATCATTACTCATTCCTTCAGTACTTGTAAACTGCACCTTAAGCAGTCTGGCAAAGTCCCCCAACCAGTGTTGTAAATTATCCCTGAAAAGCCCTGTGGGGAGTGGATAATAAGATATTTACATTTTCCTAGTTATTCAGTATATGTAGTTCTAACTTTTAAATCTGTGGATAAAACCCTATGATGTTACCATTCAAATGAACCCTCTTTGGTAATACTTGGAATTTATTTCTAAGGATTTTGCAAAAAACTAAATTTAATTTTTTGGGGTGAGAATTTTTACCTTGGCCATTATTTGGGGCAAAAGGGTTATAACTCTCCATCCACATTTTAGTACCTGGTCTGTGATCCACACACTAAAGAAAAAAAGCAGTTAAGTGGTTCACATTTTGGGAACAGGTCTAGATTAATGGATCACGAACTACTATCAAAAAGCAATAAGGCAAAGTCCAGTCTACAAGTGCATGTCAACTAACTGTTCTCTTCTATACACTTCCGAACATCAGGTGTAATGTTCTGGTTTCACAGAGCAGGCACAAGTTTTCACAGCTCAAGCGGAGGTGGCGGTGTCCAGTAGTTTTTGTGAAAACATTAGCTCGGGCGGGGATGTTCATTCTAGCGGGCTCAAAAACATTTGTGTCCGTGGATGAGATCCTAAATTATGACTATTCAAATGAAAGCTACTGAGCAGTACTTTAATGTGGTACTGTTTATTCTGCTCGAGCAAGGTTGTGCTAATTTTCAGGGTCGGTTGTTTAAACGAAGTCTAACTTAAACCGGGGTTTAGGAAATCTTTCTAAGTGGGTTATTTTCAATGCTTTCTATTCCACGCCACATGCTTTCATGAAACTGTTCACGATAAATGGTGTTTGCAAAAAAATGTTCGGCAAACTGAAAATGACATAGAACGAGGTTTTGTTGAACACACGCTAAACTCCGTTTAAATAACTAGCCCTTGGAGTCTGTGTATGAAACACTGTGAGGTCATCACTAAAACGATTGCTATTGTGCTTTACATTTTACGTGATGGTACTCAAGGCTTCTTATTTTAGCACCGAACTCAGTACTTGTATGTTTCACATCTTCGTTCTTCTCAATAATACACCCAAGGCCAGGTTCAAACGTTAAAGATTTTCCACACTAGCATAAATTCGGCACATGTTATACGTGACGTTTGAACTGGGCATAACTTTACCATTTGCTTGTATTACAACCAGAAACTACGTTCTCTAAGTGAAAGTTAAGGGCACGAAAAGTTTACTCCGAGCGAAAGCATGCACCAACTCTTGCATGTACTTTACACAAGATGTTTTGGCACTCTACCATTAGCGGAACTAAAATAAATAAATAAATAAAACCTTTGACATTTCCACTTTGCACTTTTCCCGTCTACTTCATAATGACAGTGAGGTTTTTAGAGACTCGCCACGACGACTTCGGGAACAGGAACGCTATGAAGCATTTGGTTTTGCCAGTAAAATAGTAGCTCTGCAAGTGCATCGAACGTTGTGGTACATTTCTTTACGTTGTCATTATCACTACCATGGTCGTCGTCGTTACCTTCCTAATAGCTAGTATGCCCGTTTAAAAAGTGACCTTCCGGCGTAGAATATTTTACAGATAAATATCAGAAGAAAAAAAAAATAAAAAGAGAATTTTGCAAAATATTTATAGATCGCAGATAAAGAGCAATGAGCACTCTTAAACAACTAAAATTTAAGGATTTTACACCCGCAAGCTTAAGTCTGAACCAAGTCATATATGGTTCAATAACTCGATGAAAACAACACTTACGCGTTGACAAGTGATATCAAAACCCTTTCAAGAACTGCACCTGGAGTTTCTCCAACGTAAATTTGGCTTAGCAAGCTATTTATAAAAGCTGTTTAACATAATCACGACAATTAATTTCCGATAGTGGTCGTACAAGGGCAGGGGAAATTCTTTTTTTGGCACGGTCATCAGATAAGGGAACTCCAAACTTGAACTTAAACACGAAACGAACTCAAAAAGGGCGGAAAACAAAAAAACAAAGCTAACAAAAAGATGAATTCTCACGCAAGCTGCTTGGAATTTGTTTTTCTTCATCGTGCCAAAAACAACTTGGTCACATGCTGGCTTTAAAATCGGCTTCACTGAGTTAAGAGTCTCAAGAGTTACGATGAGCAGGAGTTCCAAGACGTTACAGCCAAAATTCCATTTTGCGAAATCAGTACCAAAACGAAATAGTACCATGTACTAGTACTTTGAAAGAGGTTTCGTTTGAATTGTTACAACTATTCAATGAGCTCACACGCACACCTTAGGAATGTGTATTAATATCCAATTCATTAGATATATTTCAGCTTGCTTAATTGTCATGTGATGAAATTTTAGTGCTTCTACATTTTTTTCTTAAAATAGCTTTAATTCGCGATACTCTATGTACATGAATGGTCATGCAAATAAAGCTTGCTTCTGTTGTTCTATTTGTAAACTGAACTCTTCAAAAGGTTTAAGACCTTCCAGACTCCCCAACCGTAAAACATCCTTGTTTTTGTTTATCTTTAAAGAGTTACTAGCAAATACAGTAACCTCTACTTTTCTTAGGATAGCTACTTTGCCCCCTTTACCGTATCGCGTGAGATGTAGATTTGAGGCTGATCAGTGAAATCCTTAAGTGTGATTAGTTAAGGCTATTGAAGTAGTGCTTTCTTTCTAGTGCTGTTTATATCTTGTTAAGTTTATGTTTAAACGATTTTATGTACATTAATGGGCAGATGATATATATTATGAACACGCACCCTTAGCGGTTAATTTGAGTGGGATAGTGCTTCTAGACAAGAGAAGATAGAAGGTCTAGATTATATTCTGTTGCCTTGGTTCTAACTTTTGAGTCTGTGGTTGCAATACATTAGTGTGACCTTTCAAATAAAAGCTACTGAGCAGTACTTTCCTGTGGTACTGTTTATTATGCTGTACAAGGTGGTTCTAACTTTTGAGTCTGTGGATGAAATCCTAAAGTGTGACCATTCAAATGAAAGCTACTGAGCAGTACTTTCCAGTGGTACTGTTTATTACGCTGTACAAGGTGGTTCTAACTTTTGAGTCTGTGGATGAAATCCTAAAGTGTGACCATTCAGATGAAAGCTACTGAGCAGTACTTTCCTGTGGTACTGTTTATTATGCTGTACAAGGTGGTTCTAACTTTTGAGTCTGTGGATGAAATCCTAAAGTGTGACCATTCAAATGAAAGCTACTGAGCAGTACTTTCCAGTGGTACTGTTTATTATGCTGTACAAGGTGGTTCTAACTTTTGAGTCTGTGGATGAAATCCTAAAGTGTGACCATTCAAATGAAAGCTACTGAGCAGTACTTTCCAGTGGTACTGTTTATTATGCTGTACAAGGTGGTTCTAACTTTTGAGTCTGTGGATGAAATCCTAAAATGTGACCATTCAAATAAAAGCTACTGAGCAGTACTTTCCTGTGGTACTGTTTATTATGCTGTACAAGGTAGTTCTAACTTTTGAGTCTGTGGATGAAATCCTAAAGTGTGACCATTCAGATGAAAGCTACTGAGCAGTACTTTCCTGTGGTACTGTTTATTACGCTGTACAAGGTAGTTCTAACTTTTGAGTCTGTGGATGAAATCCTTAAGTGTGACCATTCAAATGAAAGCTACTGAGCAGTACTTTCCTGTGATGCTGTTTATTATACTGTACAAGGTAGTTCTAATTTTTGAGTCTGTGGATGAAATCCTAAAGTGTGACCATTCAAATGAAAGCTACTGAGCAGTACTTTCCTGTGGTACTGTTTATCATGCTGTACAAGGTGGTTCAAACTTTTAAATCTGTGGATGAAATCCTACGGTGTAACCATTCAAATGAAAGCTACTGAGCAGTACTTTCCCGTGGTATTTTCCTGTGGAATTTTCTATTTCTCGAGGACGGCTAAAAAATTTCGAGATGACTGTTCCACTCAGGTACAATTTTCGAAGCTTATCTAACAAATTCCCTACGACCTTCTGAAGTTTAATTTTTCACTTTTCACTCCCCAGGTTAGTCTATTTTTCATCATAAAAAGGAAACCTAAAATTCTCGTATTCAAAAATGCGACGGAGAGAGGAATTACAAAAATTCTCACTTTCGTAGAACGTAAATTGCAATTAAAATTTTCGGGAAGTAATACTGAAGCCCTACACCGTAATTTTTAGGGACTTATTATAACTCCAAAAATGGAGTGAAAATTTTAGGTACAGGATAACCCCTTTTTTGGGGTTATTTTAACTCCTAATTTAACTCAGAATTTGGGGTAATTTTCACTCTTGAAAAAGAGTTCTTTAAACTCCTTTTTGGAGTTAAAACAACTCCCCAAAAAATAACTCCACTGTAAGGAGTTAAATTAGCCCCACTAGAGGAGTTATTATAACTCCTTGAAATCTACTGTGTAATAATGTCGAAGAGACTCAAGTTGCCCTAGGATGACCGAACAAATACAAATTTCATAGCGCCTACAGTATCAGAATTCATTTCTACAGATCTACAAGTACTCTAGATAGCCTAAAAAGTGTTTTTAAAATGTTTAGGAGGAAACCGTCGTTGGGTGCCCCCGTGTGATCATCACAAAAACGGTGTTTCAACTTTATCATTATGGATGATACGTTTCTTGATTTACCTAGGAATGACACCGATCAATTTTCACCTTGGTGTTTTCCAGACGACAGGAAAAGAAAACTGTTCGCGGATTTTCACTGCACGTGAACAGCTTGTGCCACTAAAAGGTTGTGCCACTATAAATTTCAAGGCACTTAGCCCTCTTGAGTTCGCAGGAAAAAGGTCCCTCTCTTTCTTAAAAGGAACGCTTCGCCACATTAATCTCTCTCCTTTTTAGAGGACAGCTACGGTAAAAGACCCAATCTGATTTCCGGAACGCTTTTGAAGTGGAACCTTTTTTTAATGCTACTACTGAACCCTCAAAACTTAACAAATAGAGGAGCTAAGCTTTACTGAACAAAGAATTTAAGTATTCAAGGAAATAAAATTCATTTAGTTGCAAACAACAAGTATTATTTGATTGCTTCCTCTTCAGGTAAAACGGTGAATTTCGCTCGTTACACGTTATACAATTATAATTCACTTTAAATAATGTGATTTGGCCCTTTGGTTTTAAACGTTCTCTTATCATCGCTAGAAGTTAGGTGGGGTAAGGTATCAGAATAGGCGTTCTTTTTGGTATCGAGGTCCGTCCATATGGGATAACTAAAAGCAAAGGACCCTACGACTGAATAGAACCTTTAAGTACCTAATAAACGTACTAACGAACAATTTAACGACGTTTTGTTTTGTGAATTTGAATGTCCATGTAAAGGGGAAAAAAACAGAGATTGACCTGTTTAAACCCATGTTACGTTACTGGTTCCCCTTGAACAGGGTTTCATGTTTCGTTTCTGTAAATTTTCCGCAGTTTGATTTTCCTTCAAGAGGTCAAAGTACGTTTCGTGCCACGCACGCGCCTCTCCTAAATTTGCAGCAGTACTTCTTAGCTCGCCAAAGGAAACATAGTCAACGAACACGCGAAAAAAGAATTTACAGGTATAAGTCAATCGCGTGTACTTTATTAAAGAAGTTTCGAGTTCTTTGCCTTTCCTTGAGAACTTCACTAAATACTCGTTAACCTTATATTTTGTGCTGTTAAACTGAATAAAAACGAAGGTTTGTATGCGCAACTCAAGTTTTTATAGGTCTTTCTCACGCAATTCACATTCTGTTAAATCACCTCACTTCTGATTCCTTTTCTAATCGGGTTAATACAGGTAGGAATTAACGTACAAAAGTACGAAATAATTCAAGCAATCTTCGCTGTCGAACAAGGAGCTGACGATGTGGCGAACAAACGTCCAAAAAAGGCCGGAACTGAAGAAGAATAAACTATTAGAAAACTAAAAAGGATTAAACTTTTTTTTCAATAATTTGTCAGAAAGGAATTTTTGCACTTCAAAATACTGTTTCAGATTAAAGTTTTAAAAATATTGACTAATCTCCTTCGACCTTTGAGATTGTTTCAAATTAACGATTCAGATATCTTAGAGGGTGATTATGTCTTTAAACCTCTAGAAGTGACATAAAAAACTAACTTTTTCCCAAATATTACTACTTCAATCACACAAAGAAAGCACACGAAAGAGGAACCAACGACCGCTTTCTGTAAAACACCTGTTCGAAGGAGCGAATTTTATACAGAAATGTCTATCTATCGAAAAAGAGTACAAATTTTTAGAGGACCGTCTGTTCCATTCACCTAAGATTTTCGAAGTTTCTTTATTAACTTTCCTACGATGTTCAGAAGTTGGCATTTTTTTATTCACAAGAAAAAGGACCCCTAAAAGTTTTCTGCTAGGGCGAATGTAGTGACGGAGAAAGTCTCAGGTTTTCGTCAACCTTTAAAGCGCGTCTAAAACCATATGTCGGAAAAATAATAAAGTCCTTATAAATTCAAAAAGGCTTAAGTTTTCCTAGAGTGACTGTGCATATAAAAAATTTATAACGCCGACTTTGAATACATCTGCAGAGGTTTAAAAACAATCTAGATAGCCTATATAAAACAGGTTTTTAAAGCACCTGGGATAAAGCCGTCGCTGGTGACCCTGATGAGAACTTAAGGTTGCTGGTATTGGGTTTTAAAGCACCTTTAATTTGTTTATTTGACCGGTAGAGAACTTTTGAAATATCTGTTACTCCGAGAATGAAAACACAAGGGCGGAACGATGTGTCTCATGTCTATACTGAAACATTGCCTGTTAAATAAGTAGTCGCTGCAAATCGATCGCTTCTTGTAGCTTCGTGCACAAGCCAGCAATGAACTGTCAAAACTGGCCCGGCTTTTAACCAACTAAGGTACATGTACTATGAGAAGCGTTGACACTTTTACTCTTGAATCTGACGACGAAATCTTATATTGTAACCATTCCGATAAAACCTCTCTAGTAGGACATCTTCATGCTATGTTCTTTTTATTTCTAGGGATTTTAGTAAACGAAATTTAGTAGTTTTTGAGAATGTTCACTTTGGATACTTTTGATACAAAGATTTCGCGGAATTCGAAAAACGCCCTATTCTTGAGAGGGTCTTTACGAAGGCTCTGGAGTGACAATTATCGCACAATATTGGGTCCACTTGTCGTCTAGTTATCACTTCAAGAGGTAAAATATCAGAACATTTCGTCGTTCTATTATTACGTTATTTTTAAGAACTATGCATTTAAAGAGTTTCAAAAATAAGCTGTGGAGGCTTGTCATATCGTTTGAGTTCTTAGTCTCCCCAACCGCCAAAATCGACGATCAGGTTACAAAAATTACTTAGCTGATCACACGAATCCAAAAGCTTCCCCACAAAAACCTTTAAACTGTTGCAGGAGATCCACATACTGCCATTTCCTTACGAATAATTTGGGACTTACCCTTGGAGAAGAAATACCAGAAGCACAGAACGCAGGCACGTGTTTTCAAAAGAATTGCAAGTGAGTGCATGAAGAACCTTTTAACATAACACACTAAAAATATGTCGAAGCAAGTTCTTTCTACCCCAGTTTGACTGTTAAACTGAAATCTGCACACACATGAAGCATCAATTCATCTTGCAAATGGGTACTTAAAGAAACAACTCATTATTACAGTTGATCGATCTATTTTTCCGATCACTCTATGAATTCTTCGGGCTAAACGTGTTTCGTCCTGGATTGAAGCAGCTGACCACTAAAAAGCCCTCCATTGTGGCTCTGACAAAAAGCTTAGCATAAGAATTCAAACAGAACAACGTAAGTCAGTGCATTTTAAATATCAACTACATCTTAAAGATGATCAATGAATTATTTTGTTAACTCTTAGCTCTGCAGCAAAGCAGTATAATTACAGCTTATTTCGCTAAATAGAGTCAAGTCCCTTTATGGCGGACACTGTAGCGACCTCGAGTTAGTGTCCTCATTAGCGCCGGGAGAGTCCGTAACAGCGGACTTTACTTTAGTCAAACGTCTGTAAATTAATTTGCTTGGGATTTAGCTGCTGTCCGTATTATCGGAGTGTCCGTTATAGCGGGGTGTTCGCAAAGCAAGGGCTGACTGTCGAGGGTTTGTCATCATGTCTAAGAAAGACGTGCGCTTGAATTCTGCGAAAAACTTCCTGGATGGCTAGCGCATACGGTACCTTTTGGGTGTAGATTTTAATAATGCATATCTTCCATTGTTATTTAGAATACAGCATAACCGTTGTTTCTTAGTTAATGACCATGGAAGGACTTGTTGACAATCAGATGGTTTTAGTACAACGTTACTTCTATTTCATCGGCCATTAAACGTGACTGACGAACATCTACAGTGTTACCTTTTCCCAACTAAAGAAGCACAACTAACAATACCTCCATAATTCATTTCTTCTGGCTGCGTACAATTTCAACATCGTATTTGAAAAGGGCGCAAGTCTTGCAGAGATTTCAATCCCGTCCTGTGTTTGCCCAAAACTTCCCTCCGCTACATTTTATATTTTCGTTATATACCAACTTACTAACTAAAATTAAGTCAACTGATTTCTTATAACAGCTTAACGGTTTTCCGCTTTAGCTCTAAATTTTCCGTGAATTATCTCTCCCTTCACTTAAGTTTTTCACTTAACAATTTGAAATCAGTTTTCAACAGTTACACTGCCTTGATAAACTTCTGTTCATGACACTGTCTTATTACATTACAACTAAATTTTGAAAAAAAAATGACTTATTTCTTACTGCTTTCTTTACCTCTAAATGTTTGGTATAGGTCTCGTCCGTTTCTCCAAAATCAATATGAAATACGTTCTTCACTGAATTTGCACTGACTTGACGAATTCCTGTTCATGACCCTCTGAATATGATTAACAGCACATTATTAATCTTATGACATCATTATTTCTTTCGTCCTTTTCTTCGTTTTGAACAGAGCCACAGTATTTGCTCGTACAGTATGAATGACATCGTTTTTTCGCCACGTCTGACATAAGACATGTCTTATTTTTCCTTATATATATGGAATTATTGGACCACTAAAAATTATGCTCTGCATGATAACATCACTTTAAACCTCTCCCTAAATACTACACGCAATTCCAAAAAAAAAAAAATAGTAACTTCAATTTTACCATTTAATAATAAAAAAAACCCATAGATTTAGCAACGTAATACGAGGAATTATGAAAAAACTGTAAAAGCATCTGCAAGTTTTTTCTTTGCTTGATTTAACCTCATTAAGCTACAAAAACTATGCTCTGACCAGGTCATATCCGTAATAGGACAGCAAAAACGGAACAGAGAGACAAAGTGTCTTCTTTGCAAGGGCGTCCTTTGGTTTATACCAGGGACATAACGAACCGGAGACGCGACGGCAGGGAAAACGTTGCGTTAAAAATGAATTTGCGTTCTTTCGGTCTTTATCGCGATTATTCCAACTCACTTACCGTACTTTGTCAAATGTAGGTGAACCCTCCCGGAGTTGAATTTCTAAGAACCACATTCCAGTTAAGAAAGAAAATAAAATTTCGTCGTCGCTTACCTCCCTCCTAAAAAGTAAAATTAGGCAATTTCAAGTCGTAGTCGTGCAAAAACGGGAAAGAAATGTAAAAAAAGTAAGATGCACGGGCAAAGTTGTTGTTTTACCAACTAAATCTATTGTTGTTTTTGACATTCTCGTTGCCGTCTAGTCGTGGGATCATAAAGTCCCTACTAATGAATCTTCTGAACCAAGAGAACTGTCCGTGATAGAGAACTACTAGTAGTTTTTAATAGGTGTCTGCAGGAAGGAGTTCAATGTGAGTGTATAGTTAATATATTAATGGTGAAAAAATCTGCATGTGAAAGTGTTTGGGATTTAGGACAGTCTGTTGAATTAAAGTTTAGAAAGACCTCACCTTGTAACTAGTACGGGACATCGCTAAAGCATCATATTTCTAACCTTAAAACGCTGCACTGTTAGAATGCGGTGCTCTGCTCTAATTGTGTGTTAATAACAGCTATACGTTTCATAGGCACCATCCCAGTCTCTTGACGTGTTGTAGTACGTTTTCTTAAGCACCATCACCTGCGAAACCAGCAGACTATTGAGTGAATGTATCGTGAGAAAATGAAAAGAATGGAACATAAGCGTTTTCTCGCTTAGTACACCATCATTAGAAAGGCTAAAGTCTTTAACGGTTTTCATTACATTTACTGCATAAATGATTGGTCACTTAGAAACTTAACCATTGAACAATCTGTAGCTTAAAACCTTAAGGCCCAGACCGGCTGGGTTTCAATGAAAAAGGAAATCTTATGAAAACTCATGACTCTACAGTGATCCGGGTCATTGATGGACACAGGACAGACTCACGGAAATTCTAGTCATAAGGTTAGAGCTAAAACGGGGCAAGTGCATTTTACTAAAATAAACGGCTTTAAGTGAGCTAAAAAAAAAAGAGATCACAAAGAAGTAGATTTGAAATAAATACTTCCGAAAAGGAAGCAAACGGGTTTTACAAAACTTGAACTTGACAGAACTTCAAGATGTTCGCTTAACTTCGTCAACCTAAGTTCCTTCACCGTGCGGTATATAGTTTCTAATACGTATCTAAGTACTTTTTAACAAAACTGAAAAAACTTTTTTTGGTTTCACTTTCTTACGTTTCCATTGTTGCAAAATTGCACTGTATTTTCAAATAACGTGACATTTCCCAGTTAGACCATTCGTTTGTTATCCAGACTAATGATATTTTCCAATAACTTGCTTTCTTTAACTTTTCGGAGACGATTATTACTTTTATCACTTAAAATGCAGTGATTACTGAAAGAAAGAGGTTAAAAGAGGGAAACGATTATTTTAAAGATTATAGATCACCGGAAATTTATTTCTTAACTCTTTAAGTTAGTTTTTGGCTTTCTAAGTATTGGATTTCCCCTTATTTCAATGCTAACTAAGGAAAGTACAGCGCAGTAGCTTTTCTTTGAATGGTCACACTGCCGGATTTCCGATCTACCAACTAAACTAAGAACCACTTTACACAGCATAATAAACAGTACCACAGGAAAGTACTACTCAGTAGCTTTCACTTGAATGGTCATACTTTAGGATTTTATCCACAGACTCAAAACTTAGAACTACCTCGTACAGCATAATATACAGTACCACAGGAAAGTACTGCGTAGTAGTTTTCATTTGAAAGGCCACACCTCAGGATTTCAGCCACAGACTCAAAAGTTAGAGCTACCTAGTACAGCATAATGAACAGTACCAAGGGACAGTACTGCTCAGTAGCTTTCATCTAAATGGCCACACTTTGGGATTTCCGATCCACAGACTCAAAAGTTAAAACCACCTTAAACAGCATAATAAACAGTACCACAGGAAAGTACTGCTCAGTAGCTTTCGTCAGATGGTCACACTTTAGGATTTTATAATCCTCAAAATTAAAAGATGAAACTACCTTGTAAAGCATTTAAGGATTGAAAGATATCTCATGTTGGGTGGACACAAGCCCTTGTTTTACGCAGATTCAGAAGTCTTATTAAGCATTTTTTTAATATCCAACATTTGTTAATATTTATATAAATAATGTTGAAATAAATTATTGTAATTAGTTATATTAGATTTTTATTTTTCTTTGTATGGTAAGTGAACTGAAACAACCATCATTAATATTGAGTTGTTATTATTATCAGTATTATAACTTGTTATTAATTACTATTTTATTATCATTATTGCAATTGTCTGATAATAATAAAAATAATAATAACTGATAATATTAAAAATATTATTGATAATAATAATAATTTTTGATTATTATATTTTCATCATCATTATTATTATCATTATGTTTATTATTTAGTGTTATGCTCCACAATACTACAGTTATATATGGTTTCCATGTACTCAGCTTAAATGCTGCACTTCCTTAGCCCAACACATTCTCACATATCAATAACAAACTGGCCCTAAACTGATAAGGCGCACTCATGCTATCTACGGTTCCTCGCCTGTATATATTTTAAACGTAATTGGTGTTATGGTGGCTAACTAGAGAACCAATTAGTTCACTTGGCTGTCATACTCAAACTTTAATATGAAATCAATCGTTTACTGTAAACAACAATCTATAAAGTCTGTAACTTAGCATTAGTGAAACTATTGAGAGAAAATGCAGTGAAAAGAACTGAGCTGAATTAAACAACGCAGACGCTTGACCCGTTTTCTGCCGCATGAAGCACCTAGTAGAATTGTCAACCCCACTGGACAAGATGCTAGTTTATCGCACGGTTCAGGAACTGCAGAGAACTAATAGGAAATGGGGAGCTATTCTCCCCTGAGAAATTTTGAAATAAAGACTTTCAGAAATGCGATTTCCAGCGTTTTGGGGTGCATGTGCGACAAATTTAATTTCATGAAATTTTGCTCGTAGTGTTTATGAGAAAAGGCATTTCTGACCATGATAATAATAGAAATCTTTAATAGAGTAAACAACGTCACAAAATTATTAGCCGGTGGATCATCTTTTAAAGAAGGTTAACTTATATACACAAAAATATATTGATACAGTTTAACATTTTTTAAAATCCGCAACGTAAACGAATGTTTGTCAGCCGAAGAGCATGCTATTTACTCGCAGAAACATTTCAAACGGCGGCAAAATTATTGCGGTGGCTATATCCCCCAACCTCCCCGCCTCCACGTTTCCTGAGGTTACCACAGGCAGTTTATCGACAGTACCAGCAGTACCTATTTATAAACCTGACCTAGTAGTTCAACGCGAGGGCTGATTAGCGCTAACCCGTGGTTGAATTTTAATCCGGTTTTCCTTTTTCTCTTTATTCTAAAGTATTCCGTAGAATGATTTTCCCCATTCGTTTTAGAGCATCTTAGCCAAATTGTAGACAAAAAGAATTGAACTAAATTTGCTTTGTAAGCTTTTATATCTGAATTCAAATTTCGCACTACCCCTGGGTTATCTTAACCCAGCTTTGAAAAAACCGGCCCGCTGGGTGAGGAGTGACAAGGTGGAGCACAGTTTCTTGGCTGAGAAACGCGACCTCGTTGAACTCGGACCTAGAAATAGAGCGACAACGCGTCCAATATTATTGTGATATTTCATGGCGCCATTGAACAAATTATTGAATCACGATCTGCCGTTTGCTCTTTAGAATTCAGGGGATGAGAGACAACACACATCCCTTTTCTTTCAAAAGAAACAACAAAAATCCCCGAGACTATTTCAGGGGTCGAGGATTCAAATCGCCCCCGACTGAGCAAAAACGATGAAAGTCATGCAGACTCCACTAAATGAAAGCATTTGGGAACTGATTTCTGCAAAGATGCAACTTTCGTGAACCCGCCGTCCAACATTTTACCAAAAAAGAATTTCAGGCCACAAAGCGTTTTTCTCCACTTTCGAGATGAGATCATATCAGGAACCATCTAGATCGCAAATTTAGGGTGAAATGGTTAAGGCGATTATAAATCACTGATTGCGATCTGTAAATGTTGAAATTTGCTTCTAGTGTAGAAAACTCCGCCCATATTCGTTTTGTAAAATCGGTTTACTGAGAAGTAGAAAGGTCTGAGTGGGTGTAATTGACGTTAATCCTGGTGATCAACAGCTCAGTTGCAAAATGTTTTAACCACTTCACTCCCAAAAGTGACTCAAAATTGGGGAAAAAAATTTTGAAAAACTCAAAATTAAACAGAAATTCAAAATTTCATTTTGGAAAACGATGAAAAACAAATTTCACTACCTGAAGGTGTTGCCAAAGAGGTTTTATTTTAATGATCACAATATAAAGAGTTTCGTCCACTTAAACAAAAATTAGAACCGCACTTACGGACTTCAGGGGCACCCAACGACGAGTTTTGGAAAATATCTGTTCGAGATCTAGAATTTTCAGAACATTTGTTGTTAAATTTCTTGCTCTCCTGCCTCTCCTAGGATTTTCGAACCCCCCAAAAATGGTATAATTGCCCATTTTTAACAGATTTTTACCCTAAGAAGGTCACCTAGAGTTTTCGGGAGCCTTTTTTCCGGCTGAAATTTTCGAAAAGGTAAGTTTTGATCCCTATAATTTTCGGATCACTAGACTTTCAGCTAGGAAACACGAACAGATGAAAAATTCCTAGGGATAAAAATGTGCCTGTATCTATTAAAATACTAAAATACGTTCAACAATGCTAGTTTAAGTGGTTTTGAATTATATTCTCATTGGGTGTCACTGGGACTTCATAATTATTCACTTAGGGATTGAAGGGTCTGCTGAAGTCTGAAATATGTTTCCTTTTATCTAAAATTTGCACTGAAAATATGTCTGAAAAGTTCCATTTCCCTTTTATAAACTGTACTTGTCTTCTCATAGCTTGGAACAGTCAAGTTTCAGGTGATACAAAGTGGCTCTAAATTCTGTATTTCAGTGAGGTTCTGTAGTACCTAAGATGGTCGGTTTAGTTGCACAAACCTGTAGTGACTCTAGTGATACTGCACAAGGCTACTTTACTTAGTAACTGTTGACAATGCATTGAATGAACTATTTAGGTGTCATCATCATAAAATTCAAAGCCCCGGCGGCATTGAACAGCACTTGCCGTAGTACTATAAACAGTGCTCGGCTTAGTTTGTACTCCTATGTACAGAGTGGTTTTAACTTTTGATTCTGGGGATGAAATCCTAAGATATGACCATTTCAAATGAAAGTTACTCAGTTCCGTCGTACTGTTAATTATGCTGTGCGAGGTGGTCCGTAAACGAAATCCCCAAAGTGTAACTTTTCAAATTAAAGCTACTAATGTTGCTACCCGTGAAAGCTGTCTTACTTGTACATCGATATGTATTTACAAGCATGACCAAAAGCGCGGGAAATTCTTGCCTGTGGTTATGTTTATTATTTTCAATAGTTGTTTATAGCCTTTGAGTCAGTGGATAAAGCGTGACCATTCAAATCAAAGCTACTGACCAGTACTTTCTTTTATTGTAACTTGTGTTGTTCTGAAGATGAGCTTCTTCCCATTTGCCGATAGTATCTAAAAACCAATGAAAACGAAAGCCACTATGAAGTCAGTAGAAATTCTCTGTGGACAGCAATTTTTTTTTTTCTGTTTTCTTAATACGAATCTTTATTAAGAAGATTTGAGATATTTTTTTTCGTGTTTGTGGACATTAAATGTTCAACGGGTTAATTTCGAGCCGATTAGGAGAAAGACAGACGTCATCCGTTTAACCAGGCGAAGCGATAACTACCTTTAACGATTCCCAGGTGGACTGAGACATGAAGCAACTCCATCTTGCTAATTAGATGAAAAAAACCTTTTAGTAAAACTACCAGTCAAGCCATGAAGCCGACAAATTAACAAAACTGATGATTATAAAGCAACTGTGTATTGTGTGGCTCCTAATGACTCCCCACTGACAGTGTACTGACTCTTGCTCGGCTCGCTGAATTTGTGTGTTTTATTTTGTTTTCGAAGGTGGAGTTTGTGGTTGCAGATTTTATCCACCAAGAACACTTTACCTACAGGGGTCCAGCGAGCTCCTGAAAGTAACCCCGGGGGCTCTAAAACTTGATCGAGAAACGCTTGTACCTGACAATTCTTACGATGAAGAGAAGTTCGCCGAACAGATCCGGTAGGTCTGCTTTAAGTTATCCAACGATATAGATCTTGGATGAGCAGGTATCGCCCAGGCAGGGCCTTATCTTTTGGGCTTAATCGGGAACAGATCCGCCGCTTTGAACTGATTAGAGCTTGCGCTCTGTCTATGTTGTTTTATTGTTAAATGCATTGTCTTAGGATTCTTATTTTACCGAACGCGATTTGTCATTGACATGCTAGATCATATTAGATTGGCACTTACAGCCCGGCTCTCACGGTGCTTAAAACATTCAAGCGGCAATATCAAGCAAGAAAACTCTAGACTAACGAATGTTTTTTATTTACCCTTATAAGAGTAAACGGCAGGTCTGTGAAGTCTGAAAACATTAGGACGAACGTTTGGCAAACGTTTCTAAGTACACGGCTGAAGAACGAAGTCTACAGATGCGGCGCTTACAATACACGCCCATGTCTTCCAGGCGTTTGGTACCCCGACTTCATTTGATTTTTGCAATGATCATTTCTGCTGGTGGATTACTGATGGCTTGCGGGCCGGGAAGAACAGCCATCGACACCAGAACACGCAGCGACCCGTTGCAACAGAAGGAACGTGTCCCTGATGTAGAAGAAACATCGAATGAAGCTAGCGGGCCTTACAATGGTGTAGTCATAAGAGGAAGCGATGAGTTCAAAGCGTTATCAGAAAACTACGACCCAGATATTGTGTTTAAGGATGAGAAAAAGAACGGAGATGAAAGACGAATGACCAAGGTATATATATAAATAAATGCTATAATTATAATTGAGTATTTTACACTGAGTTCATTCTGTGAATTTAAAAGGGAACAGTTGCCAAGATTTAGTGCTGATTGAGAATCCAACGGACGCTTTTGTATAAACCATGACACTCCCACAGAGTTGGGTAATGTCAAGATGTGAATTTCATTTTGTGAAAAGCTGAGAAACAAATAGTATCATGTGAAAGTACCGTTTGAGCCGGAATTCATTTGAAAGGTAAAACATATGATTTCATTCAGAGAGTCAAAACTTAGAACAACCGTGCATGTAAACGGACTCCATCATTCGCCCTGAAAGTGAAAGTCCCGGGGTGAAAGTATTCGTGGGAATCCCTGGTTAACAGAGAGGCTTGGTCCTGCTAAAATCAAAGTTACCTTGAAGCCAGAGAGGATAATATTTCTCTTGCATGATACTAGTAGACTACATGAAAACTACTTCTAATTGTCTGAAGACGGGTCGAGAAAATCTCTTAACAATAATGAAGTAATTTTACTTACACCTTGGAGAGTGAATTTTTGTCCTTTTCCTGTAGTTCAAAGGTCATTTTGAGGATACGCAATTGTACTTGCACTATTTTTGCAAGGTTAACACAAAACCTCAGAGAGCCATTTTGTCATCATCTCATCCTTGACGTACTGGCGGGATACCAAATTGGGGAATATTCTATCAATAACGAGCGGCAGAGCCACAATCGATTTCCAATGTGGGAAATTTAGTCTCTTACAGTACCCGGAAAACTGGAATACCCAACGACGACCTTTCCCAAACAAACTTACTTTAGGCTATTCATTTTAAAATCGGCACGGTAAATTGAAGCTAGATTTGTCAAAAAACTTAAGTTGCTAAACCTCCTGCAGAAAGATCAGACCATTCATGAGAATTAAGAAATTAACACGTCATTTCATCATTCGATTTCGCGAATTCACTTCTGCGCATTAAGTGAAGATTGTGAGACTTCCTCAACGGTAAAAGGTTCTATACATCATTCACACTGATAATTTTTTTCGCGATTTATAAAAAGTCCTAAAAAATACAAGTTCTTGAACAGTTCTAATTTGTCTTCATAATTGTCGATACGTTGCAAAATGACAGAAACAAGGGCAATAAATACCGTTTAAGACAAAGCTTGTGATTACTTCTTTACAAAACGTTCTTTTAGATTTTAGACACGTATTTCTGGTTACGTCATTGTCTGATCGAATTACCTTGAAGTCGATTCCCACCGAGTTCATTTAAAGCACTTCTTGGTGTTTCACAACGATTAAAACACTCCTTCTAGTGTTTGATATAGTTCCTCTTGCACAGCTTGATTTCGTGATTGCGATGGCGTTTTTTTTTTCGCTTTTATCGCCTTTATTTCAATTTGTCCAGTTTTCAAATGTACGCAAATTTTCATGGAGTTGGATTTTAACGGACCGTGTGTAAGTTCAGAAAGACAATTATCACTGCTGCTATTCTGTGTTCACGCATTTCATCAGAAACGTCTCACTGGGGAACTTTGTTACGAAGTAAGTTAAAACTGAGGAGTAGACAGCAAGTAAACGTACCAAAAAGTGCAAAATGTACCTAAAAAGTCAAAAATTTCCCGTCGTAGTATCTTAAGGGCCCCTTTTTAAGGGCCTGAACTAAGAGGCAACGTTTTTGTAAAAAAATTTTGCAGGGACTTCATAGTTATTCGTCTCAGTTTTATTGCAAGTTTTAGACAGCAGTTTAATGCTGCAGAACGCAACTGATTTAGATTTAACTGCCTTTGTAGGTGTAGGTTTAGGTGCAGGTTCATGGGAAGCCTTTTGCAAAAATTCCATTATATCGAGGCAAATCGTTGAAACAACGGCCAAGGATTTTGCAGGGACAAATCCGCGCTATGAAACCATTATACTGGAATTCGCATTTTACGAATACAGTGGCCGGTTTGTTTACCATTTACTTAAGCAAAACGGTTTGGGCAGATGTTAAGCAACATTCAGGATTGGTAAATTTTAGTCTCGGAATGGTGTTTACCGTCCAAATCAGTTCCATTTGCCGCAAAAAGGCCGCGAAGGCCTGAAAGTGGTAATCAAAAATGCAAAGATGGCCTTGAAGAAATGGAACTCGAATTTCCGTTAGGAACATTCCAACCAGAAAAACAGAACTAGCGTTTCAGATATAACGTTGCTCCTGGAAATCGTCCGCTGAAACGGTAAAAAAAGTCGTGTTCCGTTCAACTTCCAAACGATTTTCTGGACACGTTTTGTAAATGGTGAACAACTAGTATCTCCACACTAACATACTGAATTTTGTTTCACTTACTTTCGCCTCGTATGGCATTTGCAGAATTGTAAGGAGAAGCTTGATGCTCTTGCCAAGGCAGTAAAAGCCAAATGGGGCTCTAAGGGAAGCGGAAAAGTTGTCAAACTGAAAGTCATCAGCGCCTATGATACAGCTGAGAAAAGAAGGCATCACACTGCACATTCTTTGCACCACGAAGGACGTGCCGTGGACCTAGCAACGGATGACAGAGACAAAAGGAAGTTAGGCGAACTGGGGCAAATGGCTTACAAAGCTGGTTTTGATTGGGTGAATTATGCAAGCAAAAGCTACATCCACGCTTCTGTTAAAATTGGTAATTCACGTTCTTTAGACTTGATGAGCTCTTGGTGTTAAAAGTCGAAAAGCAAAACTCAAGAAACAAAATTGACCAATCAAAACATGGGAAAACCATGTTTTGATTGGTAAATTAAGGTTCTTGAAGTAAATGCATTCGCAACTTTAGAATAGAAAAGAAAAACTGGAACCGAAATGGGGACCGCAATGGTTTCTGGGATTATTACTGGACGAGGGAACTTAAGCAAAGGCGGTTCTGAGCCGGCGACGCACGCCAACAAGAGGTAGACTTATCACATTCTTGAGCGGTGGTTTCGCCCAAATTTTCAGTCCAACCGTCTCTATGAGAGTAAAGAAGCTAGCGATACAAATTTTATATCGTCAAGGCATGTTAAGAGGGAAAAGGCTTCGTCGCTCAAAAATGTCTTCTGTCCCAAAAGTCGGCCCAGTTTCCTCGTGCGTGCAGTGGGTGCCAGGCGAGGCTATTCAGCCAATGACATAAGTGAATTCTCTCCAACACGAGCGCCGACGGGACCGGGACTCAGTGTCCGTCCGCTCAGAGAGGAGTCTGCCTATTTATATTTGTAATTAACAATTATTCCACGAGTGCGTGTTGGCTATCGAGTGGAATAATTCTTTTATCAAAAACGCTCACAAAATATCGAGAATTCTTCCCGACTTTATTTGTAAAAACAACCGATTTTCTGCTTGTTTTTAAGTTTGAGCAGACGCGCACAGTTACCAAACTATTAAGTGATTTTCTAAATCCTAAGGGACCTTTTTTGGGTAAAAATCCGTTAAAAATGGGCAATTATACCATTTTTATAAGTGTTCGAAAATCCTAGGAGAGGCGGGCAAGCAAGAAATTTCACAAAATGTTTCGAAAATTCTGGATCTCAAATCGTCTTCCGAACAGGTATATATATATATATATATATATCCTTTTTTCCCCTTCAATTTTGCAGATGGTGCGGAGGAAGAGGGGAGTTGCTTTCCAGAAACTTCTTTGGTTCGGCTGGAAGGAGGAAGGACTAAATCAATGAAGGATCTGCAAGTCGGAGACAAAGTCGCGAGCATGGATTCCAGCGGTAAATTAGTCTACAGCAAGGTTGTTACTTTTCTAGATATCAACCCTAACAAGCCTACAAAGTACGTTTCAATTCAGACTGAAAATCCCGCTGCTCAAGTCACAATTACGGGCTCTCATTTGATCTATCAACTAAACAGAACAACGCGCCAGAAGTCAACGGTACACGCACGAGACTTAAAAGTGGATGACTTTGTTTATGTGCAAAACGGTTCCGCTTTGGGGAAGTTCACAGTTGGACGTATAGTAAGTGTAATGAGAACCCAAAACTTGGGCGCGTACGCTCCGCTCACGGAAACAGGCACAATTGTAGTGGATAATGTGCTGTGTTCGTGCTATGCTGTGATTTCAGATGCTAAACTAGCTCACTGGAGCTTTGCGCCCCTGCGATTCGCCGAGTGGTTGTTCCCAGGCTGTTCTGCCCACGATGAACCAGGAATACATTGGTATGCTCGGTTCCTCTACAAGGTCTACACGAGCTGGAATTACGTCCAGGAAAAATTCTCGTGAAAATCCCACGTCTTGAACCTTTTTGGTGGACGCTTTGCGATTCAATACTGAAGCTTCCATGGAGTTTGTTTGTGTAAAACAAGTAGTTTATGTCTATCAATGCTGAATCGCTTGACTTCACAGCAATGCGGTTTTCAGTATCTAACCATTTTTATAGATAATACAACCCCTGTGTTGTTCATCTGCGGGCAGAAAAGCAAACGTTTCAGATAAAAACTCACAGAGAATTAATTACAAGATATGTCGGTGGGACCAAACTTGCTGGTTATGTGAACTCACAGAATATTGAATTTCCTAGTTGGAAGAGAACGTTTGACTATAGAACAAGGTATTAATTAAATGACATTATTAAACATGACTGATAAACACAATGTTAATTAGGCTAATTATTGTCATTTCAGCGGCCCCCTGAGAGGCCCACTTATCGGATCCTTATCACTTTGTTGAGGAGCCTTCGGGCCGTTTCCCAGCAGGGGACACCTGGTGACGTATAAACAAAGCTTAATTAGTCAAGATACCGGCAAGGCAAATTACTGTAATAGTTGCCAACAATAGCTAACAATGGGAGTGAAATTGTTTAGAAGTTTGGAATAACTGAGCCCAGAGACCGGTCATCTGAAAACCGCCATAGGCAGTGGTAGGCCACTTCGATAGAAAATTATGAACATAATATTATTGTTTTGGATATTCAGGGATGTAAAAAAGAAATCTATAGAAATCTATAAGTCGCAAAAGAGCTATACTAAATCATTGCATCAAGGATTTCAGATAGAGACTTATTAAAGTTAGAACTACAATGTACAGAAAAAATAAATATTACCGCAACAATATACTGCCATTATTTTTTACTGACTTGAATGGTACAAATCAAGCGTTTCATCTTTAGGACTTGAAAGTCAGAACCACCTTGCAGAGGGTAAATAACTTTATACATAATGAATAAAGAACACCACTGGAAAGTACAGCTCGGCCCGGAGCAACTAAGTAGCTTTAATTTGTAAGCTCGCGCTTTAGGATTTCATCCACAGCTTAAAAATTTAGAACCACCTCATACAGCATCATAAACAGTACTGCAAGCAATTACTGCTCGGTAGCGTTCATTTGAATGGTATAATAAACAAGACCACAGGAAAGTACCGCTAAGTAGCTTTCACAGTTTGAATGGTCACACTTGTTAGGATTTCATCCACAGCCCAAAAAGTTAGACTGACCTCCCAAAACAGCATAGAGAACAGTACCACAGGAAAGCACTGCTAAATAGCTTTCATTTGAATGGTCACACTTACGGATTTCATCCACAGACTCAAGAGTTAGAATCACCTTGTACAGCATTTAAACAACACCACAGGAACGCACTGCTAAACAGCTTTCATTTGAATGGTCACACTTACGGATTTCATCCACAGATTCAATAGTTAGAATCACCTTGTACAGCATATTAAACAATACCACAGGAAAGCACTGCTCAATAGCTTTCATTTGAATGGTCACACTTACAGATTTCATCGGGAGCCTCAAAAGTTAGACACTGGTTGGAACCACCTTGTACAGCACATTAAACAATACCACAGGAAAGTACAGCTCAGTAGCTTTTTCAAAAGTTAAGTAGGGCAAAACAAACATTACCATAGGCAAGTTCTGCTCAGTAGCTTTCATTTGAAACTTACACTTCAATAGGAATGAAGTTCATCCACAACTCAAAATTCAACTGACAAAGTGAAATATATTATATATTCTCGTTGGGTGCCCCTGATGAATTACTGGCTCCGTTTTGAAACTTCTTTAACAAAAGGATAGCGGTTAAGTCTTCAAGATGAGTTCCCCACGTAAATGTTCAAACTTGAACTGAAATTTTACCGGCACACAAAGGACAGGCAGAAAGCCCGGGGGGGGGGGGGGGGTACTCCCCTATAAAAGTGATGGGGGTGCTCGTCCTACCTTTTAGGGGTTTAATTTGTGGATTGGTATCGCTGAGTGTTCTAAAACCTAAAATGACTGCCACCAGAGTTGATACGCTTTGTGAGGATAAAGATTTATGACAATACTTTCATGAAAAGTCCTTGAGAAGAAAGTGTCCGAAAGTTATCTTCATTACTATTAAAATTTGCAGTGCCAGTTATATAATTTGTTGTTGTTGAGTTGGTACGGCTCTTTGGGGTGTAAATGAATTTGGGACACGTCCATAAAACAAGATTCTGGTGCCTTTTAGGGGTGTTGTCGAAATTTTCCGACAAGCACCCCCGTCACTTTTATACTGGAGTACCCCCCGCCCCTCGGGCTGAAAGTTCATGCTCAGGTTAATTTTGTCTGATCGATGATTTATAACATTAATATAACAGCGGGATAGCTTTTTTGTAAAAGTATTTTGTCTATGGCAAAAACTATATTTTGACTTATCAATCAAAAATAGATAAAAGACGCAGAGAAAGAGCTGAGATGAGAGCAGAAATTAGTTTTGTTATCTTAGGCAGTTTAAAAAGAGACCCATCTTTGTTATTTCCTTTTGATAGATAACGCCAAGAGCAAGCTCACTTTTCAAAAGAATCACTTAGGATGGTATTTAGTAAATACCCTTAAGTACAAAATTATATACTTTAAAAACCGCACAAGAATTTTAAACTTAATTCAATTAACCCTATCCATAACAAATATTAGCAGAATGATTTATTATTCCTTCGATCCAATTCGGCAGATCAACCGGCTTTTATATCTGATTTATCGTGAACATTGACGATCAGCCTATACAAAAAATAAATATCAATAAGTCAATAACAATCTAATAGTACACTTTTAAATTCTTAACTTGTTCCTTACTTGAAACAGGGGCACCCAACGACAATTTTTTGAAAATTATCTGTTCGGAAGACGATTTGAGGTCTAGAATTTTCGGATCATTTTCTGAAAAATTTCTTGCTTGCCTGCCTCCCCTAGGATTTTCGAACCTCAAAAAAATCGTATAATTGCCCATTTTTAACGGATTTTTACCCTAAAAAGGTCACCTAGAATTTTCGGGAGCCTTTTTTCTGGCTGAAATTTTCGAAAAGGTAAATTTTGATCCCTATAATTTTCGGATCACTATACTTTCAGCTAGGAAATCCGAGCAGTTGAAAAATTTTTAGGGGATAAAAATAAGCCTTTATCTACCGTTTAAATACTAAAGTACGTTCAACAATGCTATATTTATGTGGTTTTGAACTATATTCTCGTTGGGTGCCCCTGTTGAAAATAACCGGTAAATTTTCTTATCCATACTTTACTAATCTACATGTGGAACAAGGAATGATATTTATGTCACCATAATTAACACTATTAAAATTATGGTATAATGCAAAAATCTTCCGTTTACTGAATGCTTAAGATTTTTACAATTCTTTTACATTTAAAAACTAGAAATCCATAAAACTCTAGTTGCTTCCCAGCAGTATCAGTGCATCGTGTTAGCTGCATTGATCAAAGCAAATTTTAACGCAACAAGGTAGGAAGGTAGAAGATCTCCCTCTTTATTTTTGATTACTGATACAATCTATTAATGTGCGTGACTGAAATCCGTCGCAGATTTGGCTCAAGTGTCCGAAAATTAGATTTCTTAGTTTATTTTCGGATTTTAAATCAAGTTATACAGACCACGTACGCTTTGATTATCATTATAATCTCATCTTAACCGCAGCTGGATTAGCTCCGTCGGTAGAGCGCTTGACTGCAGAGCGGGAGGGCGCGGGTTCGATTCCCGGGACCGGACCAACACTCGGGGTCTTAAAATGACTGAGAAATGAAGGTACTGCCTTAGACTGCAAAACAGTTCGTATTTTTGCGTATTCAAGAACGCGCGAGCAGTCAAACAAAAGGTCTGGAGCGAGGATGAAACACGCCCTACGGGCGTGTGAGGCTCGCGCGCTTCACGCGCGTAAGACTCTTACGTCACGCTTTACCGATTTCTTTACTGATTTTGAGAAAACAACCGACTGTTTTGCAGTCAAGTATTACCTTTACCCTGCAAATGGCTAGACCTTCGCGTGGCTCAGATGACCACCTAAAATGGCGGTCCCGTCTCCAGTAGGAGACGTAAAAAAATTAGTGTCCCCAATTAGTACTCTCGTGCTAAATACATTGACACTCAAATGAACTTCACTTTTTTATCACATCGATTTTAAATATTGCCAGCTTCTTTATGTTTGCAAAAACCATTGTGCATCCACCGATTTTTTTTCTGTAAAATGTCTTTTCGAAAGAGAAAATATTGCCTAGAATTTTCTAAACTCCGAGAAGGGCTAAAAATTTCTGAATAACCGATTTATTTTTCTTAGGTATTTGGAATTTCCTACTAACTTTCCTTAGATTTTCGGAGCTAGTCTTACACATTATATTAGCTGAAAGAAATTGCGACTATTGTTTGAAAAATGGTCTCCTGAAAATTTCGGTATGACGAGGATATGTTTCCGGTCAGAATTATAAAGAAAGGACGGATATCTGATGACTTTGAATGTTCGACCTTGAATGTTCGTTACCTAACAATTTTGGATGAGACGAAAAAATGTTCCCGAGACATCCGAACAGATAAAAATAACGAAAAGCATTTGAGACACTTCTGATGTGTGGAAACACTCCGGTCGTTGGTTTTACCTGAAAAACGAAAATTGGACCAGCGAAGTTTTTCTATGTCTTACTATTTATCTGGAAATTATATATATATTTTAAAAAAATCTAGCGCCGGTCTGCCACGGACGCGGGTTCGAGCGCCGGCCGGCAAAGGCGTTTGCAAACCCCGATGATTTTCAAGGACATAAAATCTTTCAGTGTCGCTATACGGTTAAGAGCTAATGTCTGCGTTTGAGCCACGAGGTTCATCAGGCCGGAGCTTTACCCAGTTTCTGTATAGCATGAAGCGATCAGGAATGTTTATATCCTTCCTTGGACAGGGTGCCAGACCATTGCAGGGTTACGGCCCTGCCCCGGCCCCCCGCATTACATTCCCGGGCGCCTACGTATGCCCCCGGGGAGGAAAGAGCAGTGGTAAGAGAGAATGAGCTAAGCAGTGGTGGATCCTGGGCGAGGGTCCGGGGAGGGAGAAGGGGGCGGGGTCCTGCCCCCTAAATTCACCCATGAGACTAAACTGAAATTGAAGAGTTACAAGATAAAAAATAAGAGCCCGAGTCCCGTCTTCCCCATCTTGTTCCACCGACTCGGTCGCAGGCGGACGGCCGCTCCCTTCGCAACAGAGACAGACCATCCCTTATAAGTTGCAAAACTGAACGCTTTAAACGAAGCTTTTTTTCCGGCGATGTGCCTTTATGCTCATGGCATTTAATTTAGGAACTTATGGGAATTTAATGTATAACTTGATATATATTTCTCTTTTCTAGTTTTTTATCTAATTTATTGTATTATATCTTCTCATAATTGTAAGGCCCCGTCCATTTTGAACACGATGTAATTAGTTTAAATTAATTTTTTTTAATTGATACCTATATCTTTGTAAAATAATTTCGCAATTCGCTTATTTCTAAGCGCGACGATTTTATTGATAAACCAGACTTACTAATGGGTAAAAATGATGAAAAGTTCTAAGGCTGAGAAGAAGCTTGGTCCCTAGAAAAGAATCATCGTGGATCAGCCAAAGCATGTTGAGGCACTGTCTTGCCCAAGAACATAACACTGATTCCAGCAATAACTGAACCCCCCTCTTGATACAGAGTCCAGCACACTAAACATTAGGCCACCGTGGCGCTTAATGTCGTTCTGGCACTGAAGCTTTTTAACTAGTCAGTCTCTCACAAGACAAATTAGCCGTTCTTATTATACTAGAAGGCGTGGAGGACGGCTTAAACGTCTACAATGAATACAGGAAACATGACAAACGTATTAAACGTCAACGAAATAAATACGTCTGAAGTTAAGTGCGTCTGATCGGCGCATTAGCCAAACGACTTAGTCGTCTCAAACGTTTGAGACAGAGCTTAGGCAACCGCGACGACGACGGCAAAGAGAGGGTAAAAAAATTGGTTTTTAAGCACGGACAAAACCAGCTCTGTACGTGCATTATACTTTTTTGACGTCCACTGCACGACTTGTAGGTATACAGTGACGGTGGAGCTGGGCTATAGACCCCCCCGGCCCCCACCCACTTTTCTAGAGGAAAAATGTTTTTTTTTTTTTTTAAGTATAATTAAGGTGCATGCTGTAAGCACTAGAAGAACCTGTTATTTTACACCTTACCTAGGTTGAGTTTTTTCGGAGAAATATCTCATTGAGAACGTTAAAAATACCATTTCTGAGCCTCTAGATTTCAAAATTTTCTGAGGGAGGTAAAGTTTAAGGTAAAGTTTCAGAAGTTCCCACAAGGACAACGAGCCTTGACAAAGAAAGTTTGCCTTCGTTGCGCACAACCTTTGCCTCCATATCGACCTTCGCATCGGGGAGACATTTCATTCTCATCCCAACCGAACCCTTGCTTGGTTTCCAGTCTCGTGGCATTTAACAGACAAAGATAAACAAGCAAATTTGGGTTTGTTTATAATGAACAGTTATTAAAACAAAGAAGCAGCTGTTGCGCAATTTTGGTTGATTAATAATAAATTATGTTCCCTATCTGATCGCTACAAACAAGGCATTACGATACGTTCTCAACATTTTGCTTTGAGTGTTCTAAAATACAAGAAAAGTGAACTGTTTAAGATATGCATACATTATATTAAAACTGGTCTAGATTTATTGACAATGTTATGGACAACAAAAGTGCTAATAAATAAAATAATAAATGAACAGCAGCCTAGAATACTGGGCCAAGTAGTAAAAGATGATAACTACTGGATTTTGCAGCATGTTACCTTTGATGGAGTGGATACATGACAAAATAGCTTGAGCAACAGTAATATTTTAGTTTACTAAATGTAGCCAATCCTAACTACCCCTGCTCTCCGCCCCATCTTTGTGCTTGCACACAGCCCTAGCTTACTGAGGCATAGGGCATCTTAGTTTACTTGGTTATTGACATATGTGCTAAGTTAAACTGGTCATTGATTCAGTTCTAGCAAAGCTCTTTCCTACATTTGGAAACCCTCATATTATAACACAAAATGGGAACAATACATTTGTACATTATCAAAAGCTGCAACCAGACATTGTACTGAAACTCTATAAAGCACCATGCTCAGAGTTTCGTGAGGGGTATTGGGGGTGGGGCACTACAGTTCTGTACATCTATTAATTCAGGTAAGCATTTCAGTATGCTTGTTGCCTATTTTGCCAAATTTTGACCAAACTATGCAGAGCTGTCATTAAAGGGGGGGGGGGGGGGGAGGGAATCCCCGCTACTAAGAAGGTGACCCCCGGCTACTTTCATAGGAAAATAGAGGAAAATGGAACCAAAAGAAATCCCTAATGGTTTGATTCCCCACCTACTTGTTGAAATTACCCAGCAACTTATATCTTAGTGACAGCCCTAAAATGATGTGATTTTTTTTCCATAATAAAATCTTATTCAGGCCTGATTCTAAATTCTATTTCCAGTCTCAAACCAGGCCTTGCACTCCACTCCTTAAACATGATTAGAGCAGCTAACCAAAAAAGGTTTTTTGCTTATGTGTTACTTCAAGTGTTCTTCTCAAGGGGCTCTTATAAAGCATACATAACTCAACATTTCACTGTCTGAGAGAAGAGGGTACAGCTGCAATATTGCTTATAACCTGCTTGGGTTCAGATACTGGAAAAGTAGAGCATAAAATGCAGTTTTTTTCTGGCTCTGTTCTCTTTGCACCTCCTGCTGAAACAGGCTACCATAAATGGCTGCAACACTAGAAAGCCCACCTTCCCCCCGTCACATTGAAGCCGGCCCCAGTCATGAGAGCATCTAACTTTAAACAAAAAAAAAAACACATCCGACTAAAAGCCCTCCCCCCTAGTTATAAGCCCTCCCCTACCTCCAATAAAAATTATAAGCCCCTCTTCTGAACTGGATTATTATTAGGTTTTGAAGCTTAATTAAAAACTAGGAAATCAAAAAAGTATTTTGATAAGCATTGCTGTAGCTTGCTTTGAAGCAGGTTTTCTATTCCAGTCATAAGCCCTCTTGGATAAGCCAATCCATTTACAAGACCTCTTAAAACCCCTTACGAAGATGTATAACTCCAAGGCTTATTAGCAATAGCCAGCATTGCAGATTTTAACCTCAGTTAGTAATGTCTCCGAAGCAAGATCCTTGTTCTGGGACCCAGTGAAATTATCAGTGAATTCAAGTTGAGCAAACTAAACTCAGTCTCAGTGTTGTCTTCATAATTTTCAAAACGTATCTGAAAGAAGCCACTCTCTGGGGAGAGCTCAGCGAGGAAAATTTTCCCCCCAGTGGAACCCAAAAATCAGTTAAGAGCATGCGCAATGACATTAATTTTACAACTTCTGCACATCCCCAACCAGATGTTAGAAATTTCTGACATCTGGTAATGGCTAATTCCAGAGCCCACCTTGTTTCAAGACTACGTGGCCAAAAGAAACGACGGGCTTGGGGACAAGAATGTATTGGATTTTGCTCAAGTAGCACTCTGTGCAGGCGCAAATGATACTACCTCTGACAAAAGATTCAACTTTATGGTTTGTCAGTTCCATGTGAACAGAGCAAAAATATTGAAAGGCTACATGAATATAAACCTAGTGTCCAGTCAAATTTTTCAGCCGGTAAAAAATTTGTCTGGTACCATGTGTAAGTAGCCTTACATTTCAATTCCTGGTAAATAACAGCACCTACATTCAACAAAACAAGCAGGGCAAACTAAACGTGGTAACATTTGAAAGGATGTATACTATTCATTTGTTTTTCTTTAGTGATGTTTTCACAGCCATCATCGTGGTTGATTTATCAGATATAACTCTCTAAGAGAAGGCAGACTTAAAGTTGCATTAACAGCAATGCCCCACTTCTCATCATTCCCCAACAATGAGGCTGTTTTACACGGGGAAAACCTGAAATTCCGGTTGGAAAATCAAATGGTTTAATTGCACCATACCATTAGGGATGCTTCAGAAAATAGGAGGCTCTAATTTGAGGCAAAGTAATATTTCCACTCTTTTTAGTCTGTTCAGTAAATTTGGATGCATTCTGTAGCTTGCCGTACTCCCACCACGCCAATATTTTTAGTTTTATGTTTATGCATAAGTGTTCCACCCAGGCCCTGGTCGTTCAAACGCTGGATAGCGCTATCCTACTGGATAAATCACTATCCAGCAGATAGGAATTTGAAAAACCAATTGTGCCATCCGCTGGATAGAGAGTTGTCCAATGGATTGTGCTATTCGATTCATCTTTCGCAGGGTTCGTACTGTTTTGAGCTCTTCAAATTCCATGACTTTCCATGACTATTTCCATGACCTTTTCAAGTTTTCCATGACCTTAGGTTAAGCTATCGTTTTCGAAAACTTTAAAACTTTCCTTGTTTTAGCATATGTTTTACCTAAAGCAGTTCAACAGACACAAACTCTGGTGTCCTCAGTCCACCAAAATGTGTGCTGTTTGCACTGTTTGATTTCTTGTCTTGATCTTATGTTGTTCAGCCTTGCTTTGTCATCTGCACTAACTTGTCTATTATACAAATCTTTACTTTAACATAACTTTCCAGGACTGACAATTAAATTCCATGACTTTCCAGGCCTGGAAAATGAAATTCCTAAATTCCATGACTTTCCAGGTTTTCCATGACCTGTCCGAAACCCTGTTTCGAACAACTGGGCCCATGTGGTTTGTGTAAATGGTAAGCAACCAGCATCTCCTAACGTCCCAGGGAAAAGGAACAGGGTAGCCGTCATAAGAGAACTTAACGACTTTTACCCTGTCAATTTTGGGGATCAAGTTGTTCAATCTACACAGGCAAGCTTGCTCGTGTAAATAAAGAGGTCTTGCAAGGCGTCCTTTGCTACAAATCAACGCAGTCATGATCTGTGTGCGGTGATGGCAAAGGCCGCAAGAATAATTTGTACGAAAACAATGGTAATGATTAGCGAAATGATGCTTTTGCACGTGCGTTTTTTATATACGCTTTCATTAGTGTGATTTCTCCGCTGTTTTGTGCAGAGAAGAAAAACATCTTGGAACGATTACTAAATACATACAAGGTCTTATAGAGAACTCAAAGACAAGGAAGCTGATTTTACTCTGTCGTGGTATTCTAAGACTTCGCGTCAGCTTTTAACCGGTATTAGTAAGTTATAATGGTCTAAATTATGTTTTATCGTTACGTCTGCTATTCATCGTTCAGGCGACATTGAACTTTAGCGTCATTTCGCCCGTTTTCCAAATTTACCTTTCGTGTGCAAATGCATTCACACGTAATCATACCTTCCATATAGAAAATACTCACTGACAGATAAATAAAAGCAAGAAACAGGCTTGAATACTCACGTCGTTGTGTAGCGTGGAAACAGCCTTCCTTCAAACATCTGGGGTGGTGAGCGTCAAAATGGCGGGAAAATATTAATCACGTGATAGTAACGCAACGTCACAAGGGCAAGGAGGGAGTCGCGATGGCAGCGAAAACCATGGAAAACGAAGAGAACACCGAGAAAACGTCGCATTTGCCATTTGCTCATCTCCCGCAATACACCCTCTTTGCCACCCAAATTTTGCATAATCTCTGTTTTTTTTGTTTCTCAGTCGTCTCAAGACAAGTTAAGTATAATGCTTATGCAAATTTTGGGGGCGAACAAGGGGCATTATGGAAGATGTGCAAATGGCGAATAAAGAGTCAGTTTACGTTCTTCCAGTCTTTGTGACTTTATCGCGATTATTCCTACCCATTTACTTTATCAAAAGAAGGCCACTCTCTCCAATCCCCGAAGTTAAATTCCTAGGATCCCTATCCAAGTTCATAAAGGGAAATAAAAGCTAATAAAATGTCGTCGTCCTAGTCCGGGCAATTTCACGTCGTCAGGGTTCTATCAAGGTTCTATCTATGATTTATCGTTTAGGGGAGAAGTCCCCTCGTCGCGTCTGGATGATTTTTCTGATATAGTTACTTATTTACTGTCATGATAACAATATTTTTGGGAGGGGAAGCTAGGCATTTTTTTTTTTGGGGGGGGGGGGTGAAGCTTCTACCCCTCCGAATATCCTAAATAGAACCCTAGTCGTAGTCCTGCAGAAGCGGCAAAGAAATGTATAAAAAAGTGCGATACACGTGCAAAGTTGTTGTTTTGCCTTCTAAACCTTTTTTTTTTGCTGAAGTTCTCTTTGTCATCGAGACGTCGGATCGTAAGGTCCCTCTTGACGCAAGGCGCGACTAGGTAACTCAAGTAGTACACAGAAGAGAACACAGAACATCCTCTGAATTGAGGGAGGGATGGTTAGCACTGGTGACCACAAATTGCAACCACGTGACAGGGCGGTCATGTTGGGGGTCAACACAGTAGATTTTTTGCTCGAAGAATTTACATGAAAATTGAGTTTAGTTCCCAGAGGAGAGAAATGCTTTTGTTTTGACCACCAACATGGCCGCCGTGACGTAACGTGAAAAACAGCAATTGACGACTCCAGAAAATACCGTAAAATACCATAATCCTCTTTGTTTGTCGCGCCAAAATTTTGCATAAGCATTGTCTTCAGTTTCTCTTGGGAGTTAGAGTGGCCTCAAGAGAAACTGAAAACTATGCTTAAAATTTTGGGGTGAAAACTAAAGAGCATTATGGTATGTTATGGTTTTTCTGGAATGGTCAATCGTTTGTTAACCACGCACGTCCAGATATCTGGTGTTGAATATCCCTCAACAACTTGAATCGACAGAGGATTGACTATGGTCATGGTCGTACGCTGAATCTTACATAATTACCTCACCACCAGACAGTTACGAAAACCGGATTGGATTATATAAATCAACTCTTTTATTAGGCAGTTAGCCAGTATCACAGACTAATACTCACATGAAATGTTTAGCTAAGTTTATACCTTTTATAAATTTCTACAGAGATTACAATTATTTTTTGAGCAGGCTCTAAGAGAATGGATCATTTTTCTGACTTAAAACTCATTTTGTCTCGCACCAAGAACAAGGTTTGGCAAATCACGGCGCGTTCAAAACCAACAAGCCAATCACCGACCTCCGCAAAGATCGATCACATGACGAGGGAAACCATTCATTTTCATCGGTGTTTATTGGTTAGAACATGCTGCCAGCGTTAAGTCAGTTCATGGAAAAGATCTATCCAACGAAGGTAATAGTTGATGGTAACACTAAACCAGTTCAGCTTCTAATCCTTCAAAAGATGTAAAGTAATCAGTACGTTGTCGTCATGATTGAAATAAAACCTCTTGGGTTTTGGTTCGTGCCTAGTTTCTTATTTCAAAAAGTGATAATTTGCAAGCGAACTACTTGAAAAAACAACACAGAATCAATAACTTAAAATCGACGATAATAACATTAACATAAGGTTTTAGTTTTTTATATATGAACCAGTATAAAAGGGTAAATTCTCCCATTCTCCACATTTGGACTCGCCTCCTTTAGCTTTGTAATATAGAAATTAAGAACTACTACACTGGTAGTACTAAAAAGGGCGCTTGTCCAAATGCTGGACACTCCGATCAATTAAGAGACCGCTAGCACTCTCTTTCGAGTCCGTCTTAACATTAACAGCAAACTGTGATGGTGAGACTGAAAAGATCAACTTCTCCCCTCTGTTTTCCTCGTTTGCTCGCACTAATGCCGAAAACCCTTCAATAACAATGACCGAGTTCAAGTTTTGAGCCTGCGATACCGAGCACCTCATCCAACCCCTTGTTTTCCCTAAAACCGCTGGACGCCACAACCTGGTTGAGGTCATTGTTATCTAAGGTCTTCCTCTAATGCCCCCACCCCCACCCTGCGAGCAGAGCCTCCTTTTGTCTTCTTGAGGAGAAAAAGGGCTCTGTTTGAACTGCGTCAGGCCTTTGGAGTCGCCGCATGCGCAGACCCTCTTGTCAAACCGGTTTTTCGAGTGCGAGCATTCGTTTATTGATAAACCGATGGTCGTGACTGAGCCCGTTATTCCAAGCGCGCGGCTATTAGGCGTAGGTTCGAAGCTGTATCTTAGCAACGTGCAAAGATGTACAAGAAAAGCGAGTACGCGAAAGAAAGGCTCTGCTGTCAGGGAGGAGACTGCTAGCAGCCCAGTTAACCTTTTCAGTTCAAGGAGTGTCCAACATTATCAAGAGAAAAAGTTATGAGAATTAACAAAATGATCACCAAAGGGGCAATCAGAGTTCGCCCATTACTAGTACTATTTTTAAAGACCAATGTTAAAGACTGGATATAGCTTATAGTCCAGGCTTGGAAGGTATCTTCTCTAATGCATATTTTAGCCTTTTCACTCCAACACGAAGATATGGCGAGATAACTTGCCACCCTAACTTTTAAATCCGTGGACGAAATGCTATGATATTGCCATTCAAATGAACCTCTTCGGCAAACTTTTGCGAAGTACTATTCAATTGTTTGAGTTATTAGTCACTCGTAAGAGTGAAAGAGTTAACGTTATTCCTTCTTATAAGCCTCGACTGCAAGCTAGTACTATTTGACCGTGAATGGTATGAATCAGTGGCCAGATATTATCTACTTACTTCTTTACTTCTTGAACAGAACACGTACATACTACAGAGAAAATCCACAAGATCAAGGCACAATTGCAAACACAATTTTGCCTTGCGATTTTGAAACTAAATATCGATTTGAGCACTGTGGGCGAAAAAAAAAAAATTCTAACATACATTCGGGTGCTTACCATTTCGCAAAAAAAATATCGACAATTTTAAAAGGGAGGTAATTTGGGGGGTGGAGGGGGGGGGGGATTTTCCAGAGATTCCATCTAACACTGAAGGGGCTGCAGTGCCACGGCTGTCTAGTTCATTTGCCAATTATGCTTTTTTCATGCGCTACGGAATTTAACGTTAACGAAGAGATTACGAAATGCCCACCTATCCCTCCCCTAAGCCAACAATTTGCCCTGAGTGAGAGGTAAGTGTTAATGTTGGCTTAGGGGAGGGGCAGGTGGGCAGTTTCCCAGATTTGGCCATCTGTGCCTACTTATTAACTGAATGATTATTATTTTTGTTTCGCTCAATTTGTTGGCAGTTGCTATCGTTGGCATTTTGATACATTTCGGGCACAGCCCTTTAAAGGTGTACGATTTGAGGAATACCTGTTAGTCTGCTTGGTAGGAAACAAACGGAATGTCGCTTCCCCCTTCTCTCACTTTCTCGGGTCCTTTTTCGTGCATGTTAAAACTTCAAACCGAATCGAAAAAGGAAGTTACGAGATAAGCTATAAAACGCTTATCATCATCTCAGTGGCTAACCTAACGAGATTTTTCTCTCAAATGGTAAACACCCCTTTACGGTCTTTTTTCTAGAAACTTGCACGGCAGTTTTACTAGTGTAAAATTTAAGGAGATGATAACCTTCATGCAAGCTATTTGGTGTCGACAAAATCAATAATATGGCTCTGCAAGTTAACAGGAAAACTGACTCGAGTAATAGGCCATTTCCAAATTCCAAGAACTTTCACTTTCAAAACGAGGCTAAGCGCAAAACCTTTGTCCTTTGTAATGAAAATGAGTTATTTGCGTGCGAATGAAACATCAATATTGCAAATCTATGGCTTCGCACTAAGCCTCGCTTTGAAACAGAGGCTTGAGGCGACTCGGAAGAGGCCTATTGCTCCGCCCGGAATTAGTTTGACATCAACTGTGTCATTCAGTTCTAGACTACCAATCTTTCTTGACAGATCAAACTTTTCTTCACAAAGAATTGAAATAACTTGATAAAATTTTGGCCTTTTTTAACTTTGCAAATGATCCATAACACTCTCAGCACTCATCATTGTTCACCGACCGTTGTTACGTCTTGTTGGACTTTAGAGAAGTCAACGTCTTCTCCAGTACATCGCTTATAAACATCCAATATGTCGGAACAAGTAGTCTGGAAGTGGGTGGTGGCATCATATGTAGTTGTGATAAAAACCTGGGTACAATTCACATTGGTTAACATTGGCTAACAATATTGTCCTCATGGTAAGTGTATCACTAATAAACGTACTACACCTTTCTCCGTTGATTACGAGAAAATACGCATTCAGCTTCGTAAAATGGTGGCCGATAACGCGACGGTACATTCATTAGCGAGAAAACACGAACACTGCGCTTAAATCATATTCCATAACGTTCTTTTTCTAGCATTTTAATCAACATTCAATAACATTTTAGAGAATTCACGTTCGTCATTCGGCATACAACAGAGAAAAATATACCGTCGAACCTCTCAGGGGCACCCAGCGACTTATTTCTGTAAAATAACTGTTCGAAGGAGCAAACATTGGCTAGAAAATTCTAAAGCTTGAGAAAAGCTAAAATTTCGTGGATAACCGTTTTATTTGTCTGAAATGTTGGGAGGTTTTCTAATAGCTTAACTACGGTTTTCGGAGGTTGTGTTATTCACATTTTAATACCAAGGGTATTGCGATTATTGTTAAATAAAGGTCTCCTAAATATTTCGGTATAAAGGCCACACGTCCCCAATAATTTTCTAATGAAAGCAAGGCTACTTCATGTCCTCAAACTTTCTACAGGATCCATAAGGGTAGCTTACACTTTCGGATAAACAGCCCTTAAGAACTAACCTTTGACTTTTCTCCTTCATCAGTTGGAACCAAAGTGTCTTTCACTGATACGAATCTGAAAGGAGAGAAAAAAATTAAAATCTTCTTCAGTAAACAGTGCATAACATCAAAAGCAATTGCAATTTTTTAACCAAATAGACTTATAGTCGTTTGTTTTGCCTCACTTTACTCTTGCACTGTAACACTGCTAACCACAAAATTTATAAAGATCATCTATTAGTGTCAGGTGGACACTCACACCGAGACACTTGGACACTATTACAGTGCAGACACTCAAACTAAGACACTTGGACACTATTACAGTGTGGACACTCAAACCGAGACACTTGGACACTATAACAGTTTGGACACTCAAACCGAGACACTTGGACACTATTACAGTGCAGACACTCAAATTAAGACACTTGGAGACTATTTCAGTTTTGACACTAAACCAAGACACTTGGACAGTATTACAGTGCAGACACTCAAACCAAGACACTTGGACACTATTACAGTGTGGACACTATTACAGTGTAGACACTCAAACTGAGACACTTGGAGACTATTTCAGTTTTGACACTCAAACCAAGACCCTTGGACATTATTACAGTGCAGACACTCAAACCGAGACACTTGGAAGAAGATTGTCCACTCAAAACTTTTTTCTGAAAAAAAAAATGCTCAAGTTTTTTCGCCAATGGACCAATAAAATTCAAGAATTCAACTATGCAACCATTGAAAGCTTTAAAACTGTTTGAATTTACCAGAGCTCTCAAAAAAAACCCCTCAAATTTACCAATGTTATTGATCCCTTCGCAAAAAAACTTGAGAATCTTAAAATTTCAGCAATAATGTTGTGATTAGACAATCTCCTTCCAAGTTTCCCTGCCAAACAAACGCAGAAACTCCATACTGATGACATGTCACTAGCCAGGATCTGGCTAGTACTTCTGATTGGTTGATGCAAATTTTCCTTGAGCCATGACCAATCAGAAGCACTACCTAGATCTGCGCTCTTTCCTCAAGTGTCATTTTATGGTGAAACCAGTACTGACGTTGCAAAGTGTTGGCTAATTTATCAGCCCGATGAGAGGGCAAAGTGTCTCCAGTACTTTGACTCCCTCAACTTTCTCATTAATGTTCCGTCATTTCTAGCTCAACAAACCACCAGTAACACCATACTGGCACGTGCTTTCAAGTTTAAACTCCTAGCCTGTTTTATCTATTAAATTTTTATTGGTGCAAGCCCCCAGGCCAGCAGCTCACTAACACATCTATGGATCGCCTTGGGTGTCCTGTCACTTTTTCGGTGTTTATGTTTGTCACGTCTAATAAATTGTGCTAAGTTTCGCAAATTGTGGTATGTGCAAACAGTTTTAAGTTGTTCTTGTCTGGCAGGCTGTAAACTGGCTAATAAAGACCCAAATCACAAAGAACTCGACATTGTAGGACACAGTTGTAGTCCTTTATCCCACAACTATCAACTGACTGAATAGAAGGACATAGGAGGCTTACAGGAAAAAAAAAATCCTCTTGATGCTCAGCAATAAATAATAATATTCATTTCTTTTGTTTTTTTTTCCCAGAGCCTCGTACGTAGCCAAGTATGGATGTTAATATATCCAAACTGGCCTATTAGCAGAGAGTGTATTTCAGTCCATTGTTTCTCAGATGATGTTTCACTACCAGCAGCATTATACTTATAATATCATAGAAGTACTCCTTAATTTTGGCACAAAATTTCAGCATTTGTAATTTCACATCTGAAATTACAAAATTGCCATGGCAACCGTCCATACGTCTCAGTTTCAAGATGGCAACAAAGTTTTAAAATGTCATGAATGAAGATGCTAGGGCATAAAAAGACGCTTTAGAAAACCTGAACACACGAGAGAGCACGTCAAGAAGGATTCTAACAGGTATTTTGTCGAAAAATTCTGAACTTGAGCCAAATTTAGGCTCTAAACATTCAAAAGAGTGGAGTTCTCAATCGACACGATCCAGGATAAACATGTCAAAAATCCAAGATTGCTAACGTAATTCATCACCCATGATATAATGGGTAATCAAATGGTATACTCATTAAATTAGGGAATAATTTCACTTGCGTTTTGTCCAAATCCTTAAAATTGCACTCGTCACCAATTGATTACACATACTAACACAACATTACTCGCAAAATTACTACTTACAAACTCCAGTTTATTTTGTCCATTCTTAGAAAATCTACTCACTTTTCTTTAACTTCTCCTAGGAGATCCAGTCCAGGTTTGAGTTCTTGTAAAGGATTACTGGTCTCAACCTTTGTGCTCACAATGGCTATGTAGAAGCCTTTTGCAGCAACGTTATGTGTGAATGACACAACACAAACGTAGATATCTGAAAAAGTAAATAAAAAAACAAACAAATAAAAAGCCTCAATTTTATAAGTCCTTATTAACAACCACAAACAGAAACATAACCCCGCTTCTGTCACAAATCATTATAGCCGTGACTAGACAACACAGTAACTGATTGATACCACAGCTGGAGCAGCTTCTAATGGCATTGAACCTTCGCATGTGTCCACCTCTTGTAAATGATTACCTCCCATTAGCTGCTGCTGCTACCTATCTGAAACACCAAAGCTTTACCCATCAAATCAGAACTCTGCGTAAGTTTTTAAGCCCTCATAACAACTCCTCGCCTTCTAATACTAGCCTGTGCAGCAGATGGATTTCCCTTTCAGGTGGAGAGAAGTGACAACAAAAATACATCTGCCTTCGCACGCTAAAAAACTCCTTACTATGTTGTATCAGCCCAAAGCTTAAAGGCGGAAGTTTACAGCAATTCTTTATTAAAACTAGTAACAACCAAAGGTTACGGAGTGCAGGCGACAATGATCAGAGGTCCAAATGCAGTCAAACACTTTTGCTCCAATGCTGTGCTTTTGGGTACGTTTCACTAGATGGATGATCAAAACACGCGTGATCAGATTATGCGGGGTAGAAGGTCAAAACATGCATGATCAAATTGTGTTTTGTACATTCCATTCATTCTTAGTGGAAGTCCAAATGAATGCTGGCCACATACATGCGACGCATGCGAAATTCATTGTAACAACCTGGAGATTAGGATTGCAAGTGACAAGAGGAGCCCGCAATAATTTTATGTTGATGAAACAAGAAAAATTCAGAGCAGTACCTGATTTCCTATCCACAGCACTTTGAGGGATGATTATTTGGCATGATGTTTGATCTTTAACAGGAAGGTTTGGAACAGGATGGTCCATTATACATATGCAACGAACCACCTTCAAATAAAACATTATGGAAAAAATTAATGTATAAGTTAGAAAAGAGGTTCTCACTTTTGACACTTTGTGTAACATCTTAATTGTGATCATTCTAATCAAATAAAAGCTGCTGAGCGGTACTTTTCTATGGAACTGTTAATTATGTTGTACAAAGTTATTCGTAATGGTAACAGGACTGAACCTGCCATCAATTAAAAACTAACAACTACTCAGTGGAAAACTTAAAAAAAACAGTCATGTGACCTCAATGAGCTGGCACCTGAGCCCGCAATACAGTCATGTGACTCTGGTCAGCAGATACCCTATTTTGACAGCTGTTAATTGACCATAATTATGGATGTCTATTATCAAGCTTTAACACAGGTTACAGGCTCCTGCATTAGCTAGAAAGTTTGACAATTCACATTGGCTCCTCTGTGGTGCGGAAGGGTGGATAGGCAGATGGTCACGTGATTACTGAAATTTCTCTGATGGATAAATTACCAAATTTTCTTAGGTATGGGGCTCTGCTAAAAATTTATTATTTTGACATTTTATTTACCTGTCCAACTTTTTTCACTTTGTCTGGGAAATATGAAGGATCGGCAATAACCATCTTGGTCTTGGCAGTTTCTCCCTGTGACTTGACACCACAAACTTGCCCATTATCGTCATAAACAATCTCCTCTACCGGCTTATCTAACATGTATGTTCCACCATAAATTGCACTCAGCCTTGCAAATCCTTGAGGTAGCTCACCAAGGCCATACAGAGGGTACAGATATGGAGACTTGCCATACCTGGCTAAACTCTCACTAAAAAAATCAAGGCCAGTTTCAATAGCTTGCACTCAATGCTTTTGATTTGAGAGCTTTCACCCAAAAACCTACACTATTGGGTATCCATTTTCAAACACCTTTCTGTTTACCAGCCGATTGTCAGCTGTTAAGAATATATTTGCCTCAGTTTGAACAGCTTTGGTCATCTGTTTGAAAAGCTCGGCTGCCTGTTTACTGGAAACATCAGCCTGTTCGAACAGCTAGGTCATTCATTCAATGAACAATTCATTTTGTAGTCACCCATTTACTGTAAACAAAAGCCTGTTCAAATGGTTTGGTCATCTGTTAACCCTTTAAGCCCCAATATCTTCATACAAATTCTCCAAACTGATCTCCATACATTTCCTTCATGAATGAGTTGAGAGAATTTGATAAAAGATCAAAGCATTTTCCCTTAGGTGATCATTTTATTAATTCTCATAACCTAATCTCTTGACATTGTATGGATATCGTTAGGAGAAAATTGACATTAGTCACTATTGGGACTTATTGCATCCATTTGAAAGACACAGCCAATTTTTCATCAAACACCTTAGATCAAAGAATCAAATGAATAACATTATCCGTTCATTGCTATCCCTTCCCGGTAGAGTTTCTTGATCCCAACATTTCAACCACATACTTGGCCAAAAGGGCATAAACGGAAACACACAGAATAAAAGTAATAACCTGTATAATTTGATTCTTAACAATGTCTCCTTGCAAGGTTTGTCCAAGTAACTAAAAATCAAAACAGAACAAAAAGAAAATTACACTTCCATGGTGTGAGCTGTCACTGTTTGACAATACAGTGAAACCTCTTTTAAGCGGACCCCCAATTAAGTGGACACCCTCTATTAAGCGGACACTAAGCTGGGTCCCAAAATTAACATCTTATATTTCCCTTCATAACAAACCCCATTCAGTGGACACCTCTATTAAGCGGACGCGGATGTGGACACTAAAACAAAATTGTACTTGGCTAATTTCTATTGTTAAAAACCTCTATTAAGCAAACACCGGACTGAATTGACAATACTAGTATTGGATTATGTCCTTGAAATATGAACTGTAGTCGATTAATAAGGATAAAGCATTATTCATTTAGCTGTCAATAAAGTGTAGATTAGACTGATATCCGGCCATATGATTGTCATCCGCCATCAAAGTCCACCTAAAAGTTCTTTGGAACTTTATCACAAACATTGCACAATTTTTACAAACTCTATCAATCAGAAACCCTCTATTAAGCGGACACTTGGGAAGGTCCCGAAGGTGTCTGCTTAATAGAGGTTTCACTGTAGATGCAAGAAGGCAGATATCCAGTACCTGTATCAGGGACAGACCAAGGATTTTTAGTAGAGAGGCGGCATTTTGATAGAAACAAGTAACATTAATTTTCATGACACTTCTACTACATGTGGTTGTACTATTTTTTTTCTTTTTGGCTTTAATTACTACACACATATGTACTTCTGAGCATTAATTAATATCATTAGTTTTTCACTTTTTGATCCTCGTAAAGCACTTTGGATCATACATGTATTTGTATCGAAAAAGCATAATTATTAGAAATTACTATTGTCATCATCATCATCATGGACAGTACTTATTACTAGTGGCAGTGGTAGTGGTAGTAGTGGTAGTGGTAGTGGTAGTGGTAGTAGTAGTAGCAGTAGCATAATCATCATCATTATTTATCATTATTATTAAAGCCTGTTTCCTAATCATACATGATGCTTACTTATCTGCAACAATAAAAGCCAGTACTACCTGGGATACTGTTCTGATATGCTGACATGAGTCACCTATCTATCCCAGTATTTACTACCAGTATGCCCATGAAGTTCACCCTCATTTAACATTGCAGGTATGCCGGTAGTAAATCAGGCCATGGGTCTTGTTACCGGCGGCAACAAAACAGCATCGCAGGCAGTGCTGGCAATTACGTCACAGGTAAGTTGGTAACTTATGAGAGCCAGGCTTAGAGTGTATACAGCCTAAGATTTTTTACAAGTGATTTATGTCCTTAGGTAAGTTTATTTTAACAATTCTGAATGTTAAAAATGTGTCTCCCAAAAAATTTCTGGAACAATTATCTTAGCCATCCAAAAACTGCTTCTTCCTCTTGACAAATGTCCCCAAAACTGGCCAACTTCTTGTTGCTGCCCACACAGGACAGCTACCTATTTCTGGCATGAGATCACGACTTTAAGGTTGTCTGTTTAGATGTTTGTTAGCAAATCCCAGGCCCCGCTGCGTAGCACCCGATGAAGCGAAGTGAAATTATGGCAGCCTATATTTCATAATTTTTGTGAGTGCTGAGAAAGTCTTTAATTCCCTCTAAAAACATGTTCTAAAAGTAAATTGAGATAAACCGATAATAGGGTTTCTTTGAATCTGCAAACTTGTTCTTTGACATTCGTTGTGTTGGTGTTTGGAGTTGAAGTAGAAAATCAGTTGCGAGTGCAAAGGGCAGTTCTTAAGTTAAGTTACTCATTAGCTTGTCATGTCAGGTGTAAAGTTAAGTATTTTGGGAAGTATTCATTGAGGGGAATACAGTGTTCTTTAATGTGTCTCCCAGCGCCTGTTGTTTCACTGCTGTGGATTGCTGTGGATCATGAACTCACAATGGATGACATCTTGTCACAAGGAGACAATTAAGTTCCAAAGTGCAATCCAACAATCAACTGCAGAACCATTTTCAGTAGATAACCTTCCCAATGTAGTTCACTTCTTTTTAACTTGTGGATTACACATAGTGTAAGGAACAAGTTATTGTGGGCACTGTGATTTGCAAATTTCACTCAGATGTAGACGCCATTTGTTATTAGTCGGCTCCGCACAAAAGCGCCTGATATCAAAACGACAACTCTTGTAGATCATTCCCCTTCCCCAATGTGCTGATTTTGTACATTTTACAGGAGTCGCAGGACAATAAGTTTTCTTCAGGTGGACTTTGAATGTTTCAAATTAGCACTATGGCCAACTTTGAGACAAAAGCTTATGAACTTTTGAGGCTTTTTGACTCGTCCAGACAATAAACATGACGAAAAGATCAGCAATTGCTCTTTGACTCCAAGCTGGTCCAAGCTCATGATTCTGCCATGAGTCTCACGATTTTTTATCTCTTCTCACAACAAGACTCCTAATCTCATGGTTTTAAGTGAAATATCATTCTGAAACGAAATGTTTCTTTGTTCAACAAAAACAGACTGTTGCTGAATCATAATTGATTCTCCTCATGTAAAGGCCGAGAATCGCAAGCAGTGTACAACACCATCAGCAAGAGACTTTGCGACGGTTTTGTCTGATAGCCCGGGGCTAGGGGATTTTGCTATTGGGCTAGTTCTTAACTTGCCCGACGGGGCAAGTGCTGTTTTTGGGGGAAATTCAAATTACAGAAGGATAGCTAATCAAAAAGGGTTTTGGGGCTAGTTGAAATGACTTGTTGGCTAGTACATGCTAGCTACAGCTTGCCCAAATGGCAAGCTGTAAAATTGACTTTCTTTGCACCCTGTCACCTGTAGAGCTTGAATAAAGCATGACCATGGTAAGAAAAGGTCTTCCCTGCCTGCATTTTTACATAACTGGCTGAATTTTCAGGTCTGAGGTTAGTTTGAAATCAAAATCTTAATAGTGCAGGGCCATATTGACATAAACACAACATTTCTCAAATGATTTTTTTAAAAAGTAAACTTGAGCCTGCGATCATAACTTGTCAGCAGATTTTCAAAAAAATATTCGACCTCAATGGATGCTGATCAAACATAACTTACTTATCATCAAGATGTAGAGCCAAGGCATGTCCCGTGAAACTTGCTGTGTTGTCATCTACACCAAATTTCTGATACACTTCTCTCATTGTTGTCTTCTCAGGATCAACCCCTGCATGGTCCAGAAGATACAAATCAATGAAAATTATTTATCAAATAACATGTCCTGTGAAGCAATGTTGCAGTTTATTTTTTATGTCAGTCAATTTTTTATTTTCCTTCGTATCAAATCATAAGCATACAGTGTACATTACAGTGTACCATACCCAAAAACAATGGAAAAACAAAAATTAATTAATTGGAATAAAAATTATAATTTGATACAAATTTTTTTTCCTTTTCATTGGCCGAGAGCCCACCACATGACCTGCAAATAACTGCCTACAAATAATGGTCTGCTCATGCGCAATGTCGTCCAACTGTGGTTTAAGTGTTTGGCTGCAAATAATGTTCTGCTTATGTGTAAATGAAACCACGCTTTTCTCCATCTTGCAATCACTCTTGCGTAAAAATGGCAAACACAAAATATCATGATGTGTCAGTGTCTCGCAGATTAATTCTTTGCCTCAGCCTTCAGCTTTGGCAAATATATGATCTGCTAGCGACAATTACTCATGATATTTTGCTCAACTTCGTCCAATAACATTATTGTTAATAAACTGCAACATTAACATTAGCTACAGTCGAACCTCCATGTGCGACCACCTGTCATGAGATGATCACCTCCCATAAGCGACCCCTTATCCAAAATGCCAAAAGTTTCCTAGTCAAAGCCTTTTAGTTTTAACCTCTTGTAGACGATCACCTCTCAAAAGAAACCACAACCACTTTTTTAGGATGACAAACTTTTAGAATTTTCCATTGTTTTTAGCCTCCTTCTGAGCGACCACCTGATACAATGGTCTGGTATTTTTGTTGGTGTACTACCCTACTCAGAGTACAACAATAACTTTTAGAAACAGCAGTGCTCCAAGCTCAAAATTTTCTCATAGTCGCCTTTTGGCAACCTAAAATTATAAAATTGTTGCCAGACATAAAATGTCCGTCGCCAGAAAAAAGGAAAAGTTTGGGTAACTGTGTGTGATGGTTTGAAAGAATCAAAATGGATGCACACAGCATCTGAAAGCTAAATACCCAGAGAACCAGGGTGACAATAGGCAAATTATAAAGAAAACAGAGCATAAATAATATTTAATACAAATGTCTATCTCTCTTTAACTTAAAAAGACCATAAACACTAACTACTAGAAAAACGTATCTCGAAAAATCTCAGGAATTTCTTGCGAATAGCTTAGCACATGAATGCTGAACACAGGTCGCCAAATAGGTGACTTTCACTGCAATTTTAGTTGCCAAAAGTTTTTTCTACTCGCCATGGCGACCAAAATGGTTGCAGCTTGGAGCACTGAATTGCAACCCAACAATTACATGCAATACATTCTCTCCAGAAAGTACTCTGTACATGTAGATGGGTCCGGACTTGCCATCCTAAAAGACCTTCCGCAGTTTGACTCTCGTAAGCGACCATGTCCTGTAAGCGACCAACTCTTTGCATTTTATGTGGTCAATTATGGGAGGTTCAACTGTACAGTCAAACCTCTTTAATCCGGACACCAAAGGAACAGAACCGAGTGTCCGCTTTACAGAGGTGTCCATATTATAGAGGTAGGGAATGTATGATTTTTGGCATTTCTGGGACCAAACGAACTGTCCGTAATAGAGAGGTGTCCGTAAGGAGAGGTTAGACTGTACTTACAATAATAACGAAGTTACTTTGTTTAATGGCTTTAGAGGCCTTTTTTCCAGTTGTTTAAAAAATCAATGTACTCTTAACCCTGTCTGCCATTCTAACAAGACAAGAATAATACTTTAAAAAGGCCATTCTTACCTTGAAATGTTTTGGGGTTGTCGGGCTCAAAATCATTGATAAAAATCAACATATTTCGGAATCGACGTTTCTCAAATATACCCATCAGACCAGTGGCCAGTGCCTCCTTCTCATCAGCAGGGACCTTGTAAATTTTACCGCCTTTCTTGTAAACAAAGCTTCCGTCAATCTGTTTGAATTCCAGGTACCTTGTTACTCCACTGATAATGAGCAGCTTTACAAGTTCCCCTAAAATGAGAAACATTAATTCAAACAGTTGCTATTCAGTGTACCTAAACAGCTGGGATCCAAGATTGTTTAAAACATATACAACAGTAAATTATTCTATCAGTCGAAACCAGCTAGCAAACTTTCACATATTCTACAATCTAATTGGCTAACATACTATCTATGTGCATGCACTGTAGATAGTGAGTGGTTCGCTGGTATTTTGAACAATGGCAACTTCTTTAACAATGAAAAGTGTCTTGAAACAGCGCGAATTCACTTTGTTGTTGTTGCTTAACCCTTTAAGCAGCAATCCTACATTATGTGTACGAAAGGACCCTAGATTCCCTGGACTGTCTCAGTGCTTTCTACATGAAGTAGTTGTTGTGACTTTATTTTCTAGTGTATTTTAGCGGCAGCTTGCATCAAATCTACTGATTTTTTATGTGGCTAAACTTTTATTTAGGCTAAGTTAATCTCGAGCCAATGTTGCCAGTGGTGTCCCCGTATTAGCATGTGTGACGTGCGGGGCAGCTCATTTCAGGTTTTCAGGGCCGCTATCCTTTAGCATTATTTTGCAAGCTACTCTGGCTGATCGTTGCAGATCATCTTTAAGCTTTGTGTTGGCGAATCTTTGCAGATTCTTGCTCCCTCCCCTCTCTCCCTGCAGTCATGTGTGGGTGCACAGGTAAGTACTCCACATGGTAAGTATCTCCTCCACTGAGGTTTTTCTCAGTGTGATGGTGCCAGTTAGTGGCCGCTCGCAGGGGTGGTTCCAACTTCCAGGGTTGCCTGGTTACCTCCTTGCCTTATTTTTCGCATTTGCCCGCCCCCCCCCCCTCCACCCCACTAACCTTTTAGGCACCAGTTCCCAAGCTCATCAATTGGCAATGAGTTTAAAAGCTGTAAAATCCCAGTTTTTGTCACCTGTGGAGCTTTAAGGAATTATAGTGGACGTGACTCTCTTCTACTGACTTACGTAAATCTAAACTTACCTCCAGCCATCAAAAATTTGGGAATAAGATCAACATTCCAGTCTCTAGGCCTTCCATACTTGTTTTCATCATCTAGTGTCTTCCCAAACAATGTAAAGAACTAAAATTCAAAACAACAACAACAACAAATGAGAATTTTTGATATTACTACATGTACAGTGTAAGCACCAAAATTATTTCAATGATGTCAATTGACTGAAAAAAAGGAAGCTAATTTCTGGGTTTTTAGCTGGTGCAATCATCCAGTGATGTACTACCTTGATCGATGTCCTACTACACTGTACATAAGATAAAACATTACTCTGAACAATACTGTTTTTCACTATCAAGCCATCCAAAACAAACCAACAGGGAAAAACTAATAACCTCCATGACAAAAAAAAAGGCAAAACAAAGCATCCTGTCCAGGAGAAAATTAGTCAAAAAAATCAACGATCCACATACATCATTCAGGGGGGTAATTGATGCACTCTCTCCACCATAGTACTTCTGTCGGTCCATGTGAAGAACTTTCTTTCCGTTCACAGACATAAGCCCACTGAGAACACATTCCTGAAAGTTTAATATAAAATAGAAAAAGGTTCATTCATTCAGTTATTTTGTCATTAACCATTAACTGTATTTTATAATTTACAAAAACACAATAAATTTTTAAATAAGGAAGAGGATAGAAACTGATCTAATTAACAAATCGGCAAGGAAGCCTACATGTATATACAGCTCAGCGCGCAAAGAAAGTAGTGTCTGATGGCCTGGGGCTAGTTGATTTTGCCATCAGGCTAGTGAATTCTGTTTTGAACTTGCCCGCCACGCAAGTGATGTTTTTTGAGGAATTCAAATGACAGAAGAACCGTGAAATCAATTCTGCTCGTCAAAAAGCTTTTGGGGCTAGTTAAAATTATGTCTGGGCTAGTAAATGCTAGCTTCATCTTGCCCGAATGGCAAGCTGTAAAAATGATTTTCTTTGCACCCTGCAGCTGTACAGTGCAGAAGCCTGGGGCTGAGGAAGTATAGGTTTCCTAAGAATATAGGATACACCATGTGAATTAAGGGTACTTAATGAAAAATAGTTTATTAATAAATTAAAGAAAAGAAGAGAAAAAGTATGTAGCTCAGCAAAGAGTGCAATGTATATGTGACTAAGAAAAAAGGAACTTTTTAAGTCTTTTCCAAACAAGCCAACACTTTTACTGTTTTGAATTTCACGACTTAGCGAGTTGAAAAACTCAGGACCTTGAAACTGAATGCATTGACATAAAGGACTAAAAAAAAAAAGGCAAACAAAGTACAAGTTTAGCTCACACAAGGTAAGATAAAATAATTTGGATGACAAAACAAAAAAACAAAACAAAGTAAAAGTTTGCATTTTAATATTGAACATAGAACACTAACAAACATATAAATAAAGTGACATGTTCACTACATAATTCTTGCACTGTAAAGAAGAGAAGAGGTTGTCGGCATCAGCCTCAAATATAAAATCTTCACTGAATGACCAACTGCTAAATAATATACATGTATTTCAGAAAAATGTACATTTTTTGTATCCATATTTTTTATTCTTTCTGGTGAAATTAATTTGAAACAAGTCAATATTCCAAGATGTTTTCAAACAAGATGGCAGAAAAATACATAGAGGATATTACATAGCCGCATGGAGATACGAAATTTCTCTTCTCATGTAGAAAAAAAATTTCACTCATTTGCTGCGCAGAGAAATTTTGTATCTCCAAGCAGCCATGTACATGTAATGTTCTATTTATTATATAAACACCAATGAAATACCAAACCATTTCACTTAAATAGTTTTTTGGTGTGAAAGGCACGATTTATTAGGTAGCCATATCAATGGGGATAAATTATTTTCACCTGTGAAGATAACATGTTATTTTCACATGTGAAGATATCAAGTTTTCATGCAAAAGCTCACCTGGTATTTCATTGGTGTTTATATAATAATCTTAGTTTTTAACTCTGAAAATGATTTAAACAAAGTTATCATACAATGCTGGAAATTACTGTTGGACATCAGACATTGTCCGACATTGCAATATGTTCCGACATAATGTCCGAGCACTTAATTGACTTAGCTCTTGTCTTAGAAGCTTGTTAACATCCCTGAGTTGATTTCGAAAATATTAAAAGGTAAAACGCCATTATAAAAAGACAAACTTTGCATTCCAGTGAAAGACTTCCTATTCGACCTATTCGTCTTCCTATCTGGCGAAATGAAGTCAGTTCTCTTTGTTAAGGAATTACTGGGATCTACTTTCCATATATAGAAATCTAATTCATGCAACTGGAAGCACATGCTTTGAAACTAATGGCTGCTTGTTTCAATGATATGAAACATGAAGAAAGTTTTGTAAGATGAACAAGAAAACTTTCCATGCAATTTCTTTGCCAGTTTGAACAACAACCAGAAGGAAAGGCATTGTTCAAAAGTAAATTTAGTTATGAATTGGGAGAGATGAAATAAAATATCTTCAAACCAGTGCAAACGATGACTGCCTACCCTTGAAGTTGGCTGTGAACCATAAAAAAACAAGATATTCTTTTAACTCAATACTACAGGGATGCAAATTCACGTTATAAGACATGTGCAGCATTATTGGTGGTTTTGGGAATACTTTCAATGAAATAAATATCACTGCTTTGGTTTCTTTGTAATGATGTATTTTTAATTACATGAGGCTTGTCAGTACTACACATAAATTTTCATTTAAAGATCATGTACGCTATTTTTTTTTTCTCTGAACTGAATTGCCATTTTCAAAACTACTAGTGTCCTGGGCACTTTTTCTCCAGAATAACCAATGGTGAATTTGTTAATGAGCACGTTCAACAACGTACTGTAACAAATACAAATAAGCATGAAGAAATGTTCTAAACCAACATTTCATTTCCCTTAATTACGCCCGCTTCCTTCTGAATAAAAATCATATTCAAGCAAAATTTAATGAACTTGCCAGATGATGGGAAGCAATCATTCCCATTCAACTGGTCTATTTAGACTATTTCACTTCTTTTTCAAAGCTTGAGATTTATGCGAATTATGTCTAGAATCATGAGAAATTCGGAGGAAAGGTTATTTCTTTTACAAGAATGACAGTTGCCAATGTGAAGAACATGTTCATGAAAGGGGTTACCCAAAATCATTACTTGGGTTTAAGGTTTTCTTGCCATGTACTATCAAGAGATTTGATCGTGGGGCAAACAAGGTTGAAAGCAAGACTGTATTTACTCGAATTAGCACCGACCTTGAATAAGTGCCACATTTGGGACAAAAAAGTGATAAGTGCCACCAAGAGCCATGGCTCTCAGTGCCACGGCCCCGTTATAATCAAAATCAAAAGATGTTAATTCTGTTAGTTTAATATCACAAATAACAGTATCATGGCTAAACAATATTCTTTGTTGTATCCAACTTTCAAATAGATGCCACCCTCAAATAAGCGCCGCATTTGAGGCGTGAAAAATTTAATAAGTGACTCGGTGCTTATTAGAGTAAATACGGTATGCTAATTAAGGACCGACCAATTTTCGAATATGTCCTTTCAAAGTAAAGGTTTGAAAGGACACATGTCCTTTCAAGCAAGAAAAATCATTTCCAGCATCGTCATATGTCTGTGAACCCTAAGGACTTGGATGTTGACTTCCTCCTTCCAAATTTTAACCTGTGTTTATTTGAGAATGAAGCTGATAAAGAAGCTGAATTGTAATCTTAGTTAAGAAGAAGATTCTAGTCCATGATTGAAAATTTTATCGTACACTGTGTAGGTCACAGTTAACAAGATGAGAATGAAGTGGCAGAGATCGAGACATTACGCGGAAGAAACACAAGAAGTTCCTTTGACAACGAAATTAACAAACATGCCTGCACCAGATCATCTTGACAGGCTTCTGTGACATGCAGTGTTTTTTCAAGGACCAACAAAAGAAAGATGGAAGAGATTTCGATCCAGAAACAGTATCCAGTTTTTAAAAGAACCAAGCGAACTAAAACTTTACAGTGTTCTTAGTTTTGACTGCCAAAGAAACTTTTGACTTGGCGCATTTGTATTATGATTTCACTTTCAATGGAAAGTTTTTGTCAAGTGCTATTGTCTTTGTGAGCCAATTAAATCTTTTTTTTTTCTGACGCCTGTCAAATGACCATTAATTGACTTGTCCTGCACTTGTTTTTGGTTCCCCAAAACAGAAAGCAATATACTGTAATAAACATCTTACTAGCCTTGCTTTCTCAGTCCATGCTGTAAATTACAGATCCTGGTCTTTTCCCATTGATTTATGACCCACGTAAAAAGCATGGTTCATAACTTACAGTACCAACCTCAAACTCGTCTACTAAGAGGTATATATACATGTTACCATGTATTTTGGAAAAAATATAAAATTGTTTTGAGGCGTTGTGAAACAAAAGCCAGTACATGTACTTTCATATAGAGTATGATATTTATTACTAGAATCACAATCAACATATTGCCCTCCTCACCAAGAATTTAGATCAGAATGGAAAAAACCCTTAAATATAGAAGCAACTTTACACAGGCCCACATGTGTACAGTACTGAGCATTGTAGGTTTCGGTTTATCCACTTGAATGGAAATGGAAAGTAGGAAAATTGCATTTTACTGTCCAATCAACCACAAATCTTTGCGTTTACTTATGAACATTGCACGGAAATTGAGCTTTAATAACAGTTTCGAAATACTGAAAGTGTATCGCTTAAGTACAAGTTGCTTTCGATTCGAAAGTTGCATGAATGTAGGCAAAGTATTAAGCAAAAGAAACATGGGATGTCTGGCTTTTTTTAAAAGACACAGTCCCCATATTATAATCATTTGTAAGAACACTAAAATGTTGCTCTTAAAACCTGGGGAAATCTAATAAACTGACTCGGGTGTAAACTCTACAAGTACTCGTTTCAGCACAGATTACTGTTAAGTTAATAAAGTTTAATTTTGAATTCAAAAATCACGAGGGTCATGCCCATGTAAATGTCGTTTAAATGAAAGGGTGTGTGAATTACTACTCGATCTAACTCATATTGATAGAACCACAAATAACCGGGATTTTTTCAGACTTCAATAAAGAAGCTAACCTTTAGCCCTGTTCCCAGAACGATACAGTCATATTCCTCATCCATTATCAAGGCCTTTGACAGAAGAAAACCGAAGCCGGGATGTTTAAACTCCTTCTTCTAAAGGGATCAACTGAGCAAGGAAGCAACTACGGTTCTAGAGCGCCTGCTCAAAAAATTCCGCCTCGCTTTGAGGCCGAGGTACAGAACGCCGCTCCACCACCCCCTGGAAGACTGGTTAGAGGTTGATGGAGGAGTAGCCTGAGTATCAGGCCTTCCTAAGGGGCTAGGGGAGAGAAGATTTTATATCCATCTTTCCCCTTTTCCCCAGAAACGCCTGATACTCAGGCTAATGGAGGAGGATCAGCGGGCAGGCGCTACCATAATTTCCGTCATTACGAACATAACCTTCTCCTCCTTTTCGAAAAGAAGCCCTTCTTGAAGCATAAATTCAATTTTGGAAGCAAGGACCAACGTTACAGTAGGAGGATCGGATCCTAATATATAAAGGATCTAATAAGCTATAAATCAAAATATCGAGCAAAAGAAGCAAGGCTGATTTTACAGTCGGGGATAAATATTTTTGTTACCAATAATACTTCGGAAGGCCAGGCTCTTTTGAAAATACAAAGTTGCTAGCATAGATTTGTTGTTTCAGTGGTGTAGCCTTCTACATTCAATTATCGCTGCAAATACTTGGGAGTTTCCTTAATAACAACATCATTATTTTCCCCGGCAGTCACTGCTAGCCTTCCTGGCAAACTTTCCTAAGGTAAGGAGAAGGAAATTTGGCGTGAAATCTCTTTTACCTTCCCTTTCGAACGCCTCTTATTATTTTAATACCCATTAAAATATTTCTCTTATTATGCGCGTACTTCACTCAAATGTAAGGAAATCCAAGATTGTCTCTGATTCCAGATTCCATTCGATGGTTTCCGGATTCAAGGCACTGAATTCCAGTCTCTGATAATGGAACTTGGATTCCGGACTCCAATCGTTAGTGACATTCCAGATTCCAAAGCCAATCATTCTTGATTCCACAGGCACAATTTTCCCAGATTCCGGATTCGACGAGAAAAACTTCTCGGATTTCGAAATCCGGATTCCCTTCATTGGCTACGCCAATGAACAAGGTTAGAGCCCCTCCCCGCAAATGACATCGCACGTAGACCAGCAACACTTTACTCCAAACCACGTCCATACTAACGATATCCGTTCCGGTGTTCATTGCAGGCTCCGGAACAGGGTTATAGACTCCTGTGTGGAATCTTCCCTAGCAAAAGTTGATCTGCGACTTCCTCTATGTCTCCAACGTCAATGTGCTCCAGTCACAGCGTTTTCACAGACCAGAACCGCGAATGTTTAAATTTTTGCGTCTCACAAACCAGTCAGCAAAACCTCAGTACAGGTCAGAAAATGCTCCTTTTGGCCATTAAACGAAGGTTAGTTCTCATTTTCCCCCTACCGCTTACACTTTTCAATACGCTCATCGACAGAGGAGATCTTACATTTTCACGGGAAAAAGTGCTCTAAAACATATGCAAAGATATACACCCCCTGTCTAAAAGACGCCCCCTCCCTCTGACAATTACTCCAAAATACCAGGAACTGGCAAAAAGGCGTAAAATCATGAAAATTTACTCAATTTCTTGCTAATTAATAAGGGTTAGCACGTTGTATCTTGCTCGATGTTATGTTCAAGCAAGGAAACGAAAGACTAACGAGGACATAAAATGATCCAGCTGGACGAGGAAGAGTTCTGTAGTTAGAACTCGATGGAGTCATCGTTATAGATATAAATAAGAAAGATAAGGCAACAAAGAACATTTAATTTTTATTCCTTCTCCTCAAGGACCATAAGACTACTCGCGGAAATAGTGGAATCAAACTCCTTGGCTGTCTTTAACTCTAAATTACTTCCCTACCTAGCTAAGAAAACTAGACGTTTATACTTTCATACTTTTTATTTTTTATACGTATTATCTATCCGAGTATTATTTATTATTTTATCCAAGCATTATATATATTTTATGATCCTTTCTTTTAATAGTTGGTTAGTTGCAGCCAGTAATAAATGTAGTTGTAGATTCTTACACCGATGTTAAAATTTGAAACAGAAGGCCTAGATGTATCAAAAATATGGACTGGATATCCCGCAATTTTTAACGCTCTTGATATTTTCGACAAAAGTATATTAGTTTTGTTGAGCTGGTTACACTTGTAAGAATAAACGTCTCTATCTTTTAACTGCTTCCCATCTATTAAACGACCCTCTTAAACCCTCAAAGTTAAATAAACCCCACGCAGGCGTCCATTGTATTATTGACGGTATATAACCCATACAATCAACATTGCGACAAGTGAACATCGAAATTGGAAACCTCATGACGGAGCTGGAGAAAGATGAGAGGGTGAAAGTAAGAAGAGAAAATACTCTATGAGAAGAGAACGTTAGTTTTCTAGGAGATATCGCCAGCAATTAAAGTGCCGAAAATATTTCCCTTGTTATGCGCGCATACTCCACTCAATTGTTAGGGAATCCAAGAATGTCTTGCATTCAGATTCCACGCCATGGTTTCCGGATTCCAGGCACTGAATTCCAGTCTCTGATGGTAGAAGTTGGATTTCGGACTCCAGTTGTTAGTGAAATGCCAGATTCCATAGCCCATGATTCTGGATTCCACAGGCAAAATTTCTCCGGTTTCCGGATTTCATGAGCAAAACTTCTCGGATTCCCGGCGGAATCCGGATTTCCTTACATGGGGCGACCTGTATCTGGGGTTACACTAAAGGACTAAGGACAGTAGAAAATGCGGAACCGAACAGATGAAAAATTTTTAGGGGATAAAAATAGGCCTATATCTACCGTTTAAATACTAAAATACGTTCAACAATGTTATGTTTAAGTGGTTTTGAACTATATTCTCGTTGGGTGCCTCTGATGTGTTTCAAGCTAGCGTACTGCGCTTTTTCATCGTCTACTTCAAAAGATTCTACGATGAGTACCTCAGTAGTGGTTTTCACTATTTGCCGAAGTTTAAACCTTTGGATGATTTTTTCCCTTCCAAAACGTGATTGCAAATCTCTTTATGTATCTGGAGTGTATGTGTACAGTTGTAGCGTAAACGAAGACCCCCGAAAAGAAAGACTGAGGACCTAAGACCCGAAAACGAAGACCCCCCCCCCCCCCTCTCCTCCCTTGGGTTAGGGTTAGGGTATAGGGGGCGGTCTGTGTTTTCGGGTGCTTAGGGTTGGGCTTAGGGTTAGGGGGGTCTTCGTTTTCGGGTCTGCGTGTTCGGGTTTACTTGCAATTTTTGGGGGTCTGCGCTTTCGGGTCTTCGGTTTCGGGTCTTAGGTCTTCGGTCTTCGGTCTTCGTTCTCGCTACAACCTCTGCTAAATACAGATTTCACTGTATTATGAAAAATCTGACCGATTTTCGTAAAACGGTGGTAACCGGTGTGGATCCGCGCCTGATACGACTGATACGGCCTAGCACAGCACATGTTGCAAGTAACATATGGGAAACAGAGTGGCTATTGCTGAGAAAGTGTTCTGAAACTGCGGTTTGGATGTAACTACCGGAAGGGTTAAGTATAGGGCGTCTTGATCTATGTTCTATACATAGACGCCCCATACTTAAAAACTGAAACCGCAGTTTCAGAACACTTTCTCAGCAATAGCGCAAGCCATTGTGTTTCCCATATATTGCTTATCCCAATTGAAACAGCTAGATATATGAACGCGATTGTCTCAGAAAAGCACGTGAGGCGCACCTTATTCATAAAGCCAAAACCATCGAGCCTCTGGGAATGAACAGTCAAACATGACGAACTATAATCATAATGTAATCTTCATCCTTCAGTTTCGGTTTATTTCTTAGCAGCCACACCTTACCACGTCATACCATGCGACTTCTGTTTATTTTACTGTAGTATAATATTTTGTGTATTCGTGGTTTTTCCTAATAACCCAGATGAAGACTGGTATTGGCCACTCGAAATATTGTATACCTTAGCCTTTTACACGTTGTTTGATCAGTCTTTGCAGTAGTCTTTTTGACTTTAATTCTATTTTTATCTTTCTCGACTGATCACGATCATGTCTGATTTTACGTTGAGCTACACTGATCGTTCACCGTTTTTGCAGTGGTTTTTCAAGCCTTACCTTGCTTCGCGGAAATAATATATTTCTGGAAGCACTCACGACACTCAGGCTTTTTGCTGACGTAATATTTGATCTAAACAAAGGAAGGGAAAAATCCCATCGCCTGCTTAGTTCATCGGTTATCTTTTGCGAACAGGTTGATTGTGGGTCTGAACAGCTTGAGAACCATACCCTTCACAGCTGCACATACCTATAAAGCCCATAAATTGCAGTATCCCACGTGCCACGGCCTTTGCAACCTCGTTCCCAGAGTTCTTTCCTAGCCGTCCCTAGGGAGCGAGAGAGGAGAGAGAGACAGGTAGGAGAAATAACATGGGAACGAGGTTGTGGCCTCTGAAGATTTCTGAAGAAGATAGAGGAACCTATTGTGACAAATGCCCGGGCGATGTACCCTGGATACCATAGGTTTTCTTTTATCATGCATGCGCATTCGGAGATTGAGTAGTAACGATTAAGACTTGACCTGACCGGAAACCGCGCGCGTGAAAAGTCTCTGGCACTTAAGGTAAGACGGGTAAGGGTATGCACATGAATGGGGCAATAATCAAATGGTTATTTATTATTAGTTATTTATTTGCCATAAATATATGCATATTCTTCCAAAATAGCCTTTATTTATATTAGGTTTGAGCGAGACATTTTCGCGCTTCCGTGACATGACATTTGTTAGTTATTTTAAATATGTTTGTAGATAGTCTGTGTCCCCCATTAGCTGCAAAGCTAAATACTTTGACACGTGAATAAAGTGATCATTCATTTATTCATTCATTTTCATAGAAGTAAACTGTGTGTAAAAACATGATAAATGAAAGGATAGCTGTCCGTTCCGACTGAGACTTTGCTGATTTCTTTTTCGGTCCGCCAACTTTTTAGTGTATTAAAAATTCAATCCCCTTCTTTCCTGTATTTTCCAAATCTTGGATGAAGTAAATAACCTCATTCAAGTTCATGGAACGTCTTCATAACCTCGACATAAAGATTCATAAATGAAACTGACCCCAGAAATATGTGCATAAATACGCGCTTCACGCTGGCCTGGGTGAAATCCAAAGGAGGCACAAAATAGAAAGAAAAGTACTTACAGTTGAAATATACAGTCAGTATCTCTGGAAAAATCTCGATTTGCTCGATCATGGGCTGCATGGAATCTTTGGGTAATAATGACGTTTCTATTGTTCACGCCCGCAAGTAAGAGATGCTTAGGATGACGAAAGACTAGCCTGTTCGAAGCGTTCAGATGGTGGGGAGTGGGGGCATGCTCCCTCAGAAAATTTTTAATCTTTGGGTCTCGGAAATCCTATTTCCAGCGTTTTCCTCAGGGCATTTTCAGTTAATTAATACGCAGAAAATGCAGTAGTTAGTTATTTATTTTACCCATCTCTAGTGTTGTTGGTAAGGTACAGTGTTTACGGGAAAAAGGCGAGTGATGTCATCAGAATTATGCCATAATAAAGGCATGGTCCCCCGCGAAATTTTTTGGATTTTAACTTCCTTAAATCCTCTTTCCCGGGTTAATGAATCATCCACACAGGATATTGGCCAGTTCCATTAGCGGATTATTATTGACTTTAATATGATGGTTTGACATGAAGTACTTACCCATGTTAAGCGAAGGCCGTTGAATGAAGCGATGTGTCGCTGATGTCAGTTTCAAGCTAGCGTACTGCGCTTTTTTTCATCGTCTACTTCAAAAGATTCTACGATGAGTACCTCGATCAGTTGGGGTTTTCACTATTTGCCGAAGTTTAAACCTTTGGATGATTTTTTCCCTTCCAAAACGTGATTGCAAATCTCTTTATGTATCTGGAGTGTATGTGTACAGTTGTAGCGTAAAAACAAAGACTGAAGACCCAAGACCCGAAAACGAAGATCCCCCCCCTCCCTTGGGTTAGGGTTAGGGTTAGGGGGCGGTCTGCGTTTTCGGGTGTTTAGGGTTGGGCTTAGGGTTAGGGGGGTCTTCGTTTTCGGGTCTGCGTGTTCGGGTTTACTTGCAATTTTTGGGGGTTTGTGCTTTCGGGTCTTCAGTTTCGGGTCTTAAGTCTTCGGTCTCCGTTCTCGCTACAACCTCCGCTAAATACAGATTTCACTGTGTTATGAAAAATCTGACCGATTTTCGTAAAACGGTGGAAACCGGTGTGGATCCGCGCCTGATACGACTGATACGGCCTAGCACAGCACATGTTGCAAGTAACATATGGGAAACAGAGTGGCTATTGCTGAGAAAGTGTTCTGAAACCGGGTTTGGATGTAACTACCGGAAGGGTTAAGTATAGGGCGTCTTGATCTATGTTCTATACATAGACGCCCCATACTTAAAAACTGAAACCGCAGTTTCAGAACACTTTCTCAGCAATAGCGCAAGCCATTGTGTTTCCCATATGTTGCTTATCCCAATTGAAACAGCTAGATATATGAACGCGATTGTCTCAGAAAAGCACGTGAGGCGCACCTTATTCATAAAGCCAAAACCATCGAGCCTCTGGGAATGAACAGTCAAACATGACGAACTATAATCATAATGTAATCTTCGTCCTTCAGTTTCGGTTTATTTCTTAGCAGCCACACCTTACACGTCATACCATGTAACTTTCGTTTATTTTACTGTAGTATAATATTTTGTGTATTCGTGGTTTTTCCTAATAACCCAGATGAAGACTAGTATTGGCCACTCGAAATATTGTATACCTTAGCCTTTTACACGTTGTTTGATCAGTCTTTGCAGTAGTCTTTTTGACTTTAATTCTATTTTTATCTTTCTCGACTGATTACGATCATGTCTGATCTAACGTTGAGCTACATTGATCGTTCACGATTTTTGGGGTGGTTTTTCAAGCCTTACCTTGCTTCGCGGAATCAATATATTTCTGGAAGCACTCACGACACTCAGGCTTTTTGCTGACGTAATATTTGATCTAAACAAAGGAAGGGAAAAATCCCATCGCCTGTTCATCCGTTATCTTTTGCGAACAGGTTGATTGTGGAAGCTTTTTGAGGTTAACGTAGGTTAGTTTTGTGGACCCGGCCAGTTTATTTTGTGAAGGAAAAACGTAAACCATGTGTAAAACTTAAATGTGATTTCATTGCAGACCCTGAAGTCGTGTGAAATCAAGGGAATTATTCGGGGAATTGTTGCAAATCAGACAAGTATCAAGATCATCGTTTCAAAAAGGTAGGCATATATTGACATGTTAGAGTGGTTTTCGTTTGAGTGTCGTAAAAGCAAAACCAAAGTAATTACTCTGGCCAATCACATAGGACACAGACAATACATTGAACCAATCAAAACTCGAAGTAATTACATGTGGCTGACGCAAAGCGCGGGAAAATGCATGCGAGCGCGTCACAATTGGCTTTGGTTTTACTTCTGATTGGATGAAAAGGTGGCGCGAATCTTTTAAGCCAATCGCATCGTGTAGAAAGTGCAAAACCAATTACTTTTCGACACTCAAATGAAAACCGCTCTAAATCTAGACAATTAAAACTGACTAAAGTTACTCTTAAGAACTCCCGTAAATGTTCACAAGGCTACGATCGCCACTATCGTTCAGATGACAGGACTTGTTTTAGCGATCGTCGTTCTCCGAGATCGCACATGGTTCATGAAGCCAAAGTTTTGCTTAGCCCCATATACGTTTATAAGCCCCGGGGCTTATATTTTTCTTATCTACGGAGGGAAAATTGCGTTTCAAAATAGATTGGGCTAGCCGTACAGTTGGAAGGAAATTTATCGTTTTTGCTTTGTTTTACTTTGTATTTGAGGGCACTTTCCAAGGACAGGCCCCCCGGGGGCTTATAACGAAGGGTTTTTTGTGTTACGAGTGTGGGGGGCTTATATTTGGAGGGACTTATTCATGGAGGGACTTATTTTCGGAATTTTACGGTATTTGTGTGAAATTGTATGCGTCAAAACGGAAATATTTCCAACCTTGCATAATAATAAGTAGACTTACTACATATTTTCGACTTATTTTGACATGATATAGTTCAAATGAATTACGTGCAGGGTCGTATAGCGAAGAGTATTTTTTTTCCCGACTGATCCCAAATTTTGACGTGAACTTTTTTTGATCTCTAGATTCAATCTGGGTTGGATTAACTGCGTATACATACTGATAAAAACTGAAAGCAAGACAAAATAAAGTGTCTCTCGATTTTTTTTCTTTCTTTTAAATCAAGACCCTCGGCCGTACATTGGTCTGCCGGCTTGCGTGACAATTTGTCATGCTACGCCAAAATTCACCATTCACCCCTCGTCTACCCATCTCTTTGCGTTGTGTCCACGATCTGAACGCCTGGAACACGCTAAGTTTCGTCATGCGCTCCTTCCCCATTGCGCACTAGCAAAATTAAGAACGTCCTGGTGGGAGGCTAAAAATTATTTGTCCCTCATTTTTAAAATTCTAGTCGTGGTTAAAGAAAGTATAAGAAGTAAAATGAGAAATTTCGCCGCTCTATTGAAACCTGTCGTTTGTACAATAAAGCAAGTAGGACGCCAAGTGTTATTTTTGTTGAATAATAAAAGACTAATAAAAGAATAAATATCAAATCAGAAATTGCTCTCTTCAAACTGTAAATTATAAATGACCCTGACAGCATATTCAGTGTGTTAAGGATTTCCCTGCTGTACTGTTAGCTCTATACAAGAGAGGAAGGGCGATTCTCTTTTAATTTCTGTTTCGCTGACACAGCTTTAGCAGAAATCTCTCTTTAGTCGTTTTCGTCGACAAAACGAATAGCAATATCGTTCTCCGCGTCTTCCACCATTTTTTTTCTGCCTCAATTCGTAAAGAACACGTGGCTGTGAGCGTGGGTCATCCACGCGGAACACATTCGCGCTATGTGGTTGGCTATTGTCTAATCCCCCTTGGGATCTGTGGTCTTAAAAATAACTCGAGACGAATTACCTATGGCATAGGGTGTGTACGGGGGATGCCTTCTCCGTCCCCTTTATCCTCTCTTGCTTCTGATCTATTAAACGCCTCGCCCTATTCAACCCTCAAAATTAAATAAACGCCCCGCGGGCGTCCATTGATCATTTACGGTACATAACGCATACAATCAACATTGCGACAAGTAGCATCAAATTGGAAACCTCATGATGGAGTTGGAGAAAGAGAATGGAAGTGAGAAAAACAAATATTTTATGAGGAGAAAACTTGAGTTTTCACGGGGAAATTGAAGCCAATTGAAGTGCCGAAAAATATTTTCCTTGTCACAGTGATGCGCGCACTCTACTCCCATGTAAGGGAATCTAAGATTGTCTTAGATTCCAGATTATACGCCAACGCCACGTAACAAGGTTACAACCCCTCCACACAAGTGATAGCGCAAGTAGGCCTGCAACACTACTTTACTCCAAATGACGTCCATACTCATGATATCCGAGAAAGTCTGATGAGAAGTCGCAGATCAACTTTCTGTATGGAAGCTAGTTTCCACACAGGAGCCTATAACCCCGTCGCGGAGCCAGCAACTTCCATGCACTCCTGTCACGGCGTTTTTACAGACCAGTTTATTTTCAAGAACCGCGAATTTTAAATCTGTCAAGTCTCACAAGCCAGTCAGCAAAACCTACAGACCTGAAAATGCTTGTTCTGGCCATATAACGACGTTTAGTATAAACATTTTCTCCCCACCGCTTGCACTTTTGAATGTGCTCATCGACAGTGGAGAGCTGTTTTCGCGGGAAAAAGAATCCAAAACGCATGTAAAGATAAACAGGTCCATCAAAACGCCATGACGTAGGCCCAGCACAACACATGTTGTAAGGTTCGCTTCTGCCCTTTAGGGTTGTTTACCGTGTTTTAGGCCCTATGCGACACTCATAGTTTTAATTAATTCTCCTATAGTTCTGTAATTTTTCCAGATGGCTGCTTTTTGCAAGTCATACAAAGCACTCACGTCACTTTTTGCTGACGTAATTTGATTAAAGTTATAAAACAAGAGAAGGGAAAAACCCCATCGCCTGCCACGCAAGCTAGTTAACTTTTTCTTTTGCAAATTAAAGGGTTAATTGTCGAAGCTTTTTAAGGTTTGTGGACGTCCAGTTTATTTTATAAAGGAACTACGATGTGTAAAATTCGTCTTAACTTTGATTTCCTTGCAGACCCTTAATCCTTCGACGAGTGAAATCAAGCGAATTATTCGGGGAATTGTTGCGAATCACATGTATCAGGATCATTGTTTGAATTGAGGTAGGCACAACAGTCACTATCCTTACTGATCGTTCTCCGAGATCGCACACAGTTCACGAAGCCAAATTCGTGTTTAGCACCATACGTTTGTTACGCATGAATTTTTAGACTGTTCATATTAACTGTTTGTGTGAAATTGTATGCGGCTATATACAGAAATCCTTGTATGATAGTAAGTAGGCTTAGTAAATATTTTCAACTTAGGGCCTGTTTACATGAAGTTGGGGGACCCCAGGTAGGTGAGGTAGATCGCTTAGGTGGGGTAACCCGCCTGTTTATATAGTCTCTCATTTTGATTTGATCACGTTTACATGATAGGTTGGGTGACCCGACACATGTTACCTCGGGGTTCCCCACCTCCATGTTAACAGGCCCTTATTTTAACATATTACATAATACCACAAATGAATTGCGTGCTATGGTAATCGCGGTGTAATCGACTTGCAGCTCAGGGCTAACTTGCGGTGTCACTTAAACTGGAAAATCAAAAGGGCCAGAGGTTTGAAGATAGTCTCCGAGGAGGTAATCTCGCTCAGAACTTAGAAACATTTTGAATGAATAATAAAACAATTATTGAAAGGACTCTAAGAATTTAGTAGCCTCCCACGCAGGCGTTTTAGGGGAGCTCGTATTTCGTCCCTTCCCACAAACGGCGTTTGTGGGGAAGGACGAAATATGAGCTTCCCTGAAAACGCCTGCATGGGAGGCTAAGAATAAAGCAGACCTTGGAGAATGTTATCCACCTAGGCCTTCAGTTTCGTTGGATAACATTCTCCTCGATCTGCATTATTCTTCTCATCCTACTCATTGGTAATTAATTGAAAGACAGGAAGGATCACGTTCACGCCGAACTAAGTGAAACTATATTAGAAAAAATAATTCAAAACCTCGTGAATAATTCATAAAGAAAAAGCAAATTATTTTTTAACGAGTGTCTTTATATCTGATAAAACACGACTAAAATTTACGTCCAATTTTTTAGACCAAAATAACCCCAAATCTAAATGTTAGTGCAAGAATGAGTTGATCTATTTCCGAGATTTTTAAGCCGTTCAAAAAAGTCGTCTAAAAACTCCCGGCTTCGCCTCGAGTATTTAAACCTGATAAAATACCCTGTTCAATTTTTAAACGGTACATAACATCTTGCTAAAACTCAAATAACATGAACTAAGGTAAAAAGAAAAATAGAGCAATTAATAAAATAATATGAAGATTTAGTTATTCTCTGTTCCTGTTTTATTTCACTTTATCATACGTTACCATACTTTTTTGCGAAAAACTGCATAAACCATAAAATGAAACCACAACATAATTTTATACTTTTTTCAGTCAGGGAGAGCTGAAATACCCAACCTAGCAAAAAAGTGTGACCGAGAGCTAAAAGAAATTTTCAACCAGCCACAGCTATCATATCTGCACATTTTCATTAAAATGGCGGAGAAAAGACAAGAAGTGGTAGACTCTTATGTCAACATTAAAGATCCCCAGAACGTCATGAACTTCCTTGAAAGAAACCTCAAAATTGTCAGAGGATTAATAGACAGGGCAATGGAGGCAAAAGTATATTGTTATCTTGGCACCGCCTATCACAAACGTGGAGATTTCCGAAAAGCCAAAGAGTACTTTGAACAACACCTCAAAATTTCTAAAGAAGTGGGAGACAGGGCAGAAGAAGGAGGAGCGTATGGTAATCTTGGCCACGCATATTACAGTTTTGGAGAATTCCAGAAAGCCAAAGAGTACTATGAACGACAGCTCAAAATTTCGAAAGAAGAGGGAGACAGGGCAGGAGAGGGAAGAGCGTACGGTAGTCTTGGCATTGCCTATCACAGTCTTGGAGATTTCCAGAGAGCCATAGAGTACCATAATCGATACCTTGAAATTTCTAAAGAACTGGGAGACAGGGCAGGAGAAAGAGGAGCGTATGGTAATCTTGGCAGCACCTTTGTAATTCTTGACGAATTCCCGAAAGCCTTAGAGTACCATGAACGAGCCCTCAAAATTTCGAAAGAAGTGGGAGATAGGGCAGGAGAGGGAAGAGCATACGGTAATCTTGGCAACGCGTATGACGGTCTTGGAGATTTCAGGAAAGCCATAGAGTACCATGATCAAGATCTCAAAATTTCGAAAGAAATGGGAGACAGGGCAGAAGAGGGAAGAGCGTACTGTAATCTTGGCATCTCCTTTAGAAGTCTCGGAGATTTCCAGAAAGCCATAGAATACCAAGAGCAACATCTCAAAATTTTAAAAGAAGTGGGAGACAGGGCAGGAGAAGGAAGAGCGTACTGCCATTTTGGCAACGCCTTTACAAGTCTTGGAGATTTCCAGAAAGCCATAGAGTACCATGAACGATACCTCAAAATTTCGAAAGAAGTGGGAGATAGGAGAGGAACAGGAGGAGCGTACTGTAATCTTGGCAACGCCTATGAGAGTCTTGGAGATTTCCAGAAAGCCATAGAGTACTATGAACGACACCTCAAAATTTCGAAAGAAGTGGGAGATAGGGGAGGAGAGGGAAGAGCGTACGGTAATCTTGGCAACGCCTCTCAGGGTCTTGGAGATATCCAGAAAGCCATAGAGTACCATAAGCGACAGCTTAAAATTTCGAAAGAACTGGCCGGGGGAGACAGGGTAGGAACAGGAAGAGCGTACTGTAATCTTGGCAACGCCTATTGCAGTCTTGGAGAGTTTCAGAAAGCCATAGAGTGCCATGAACGAGACCTCAAAATTTCGAAAGAAGTGGGAGACAGGGCAGGAAAGGGAAGAGCGTACTGTAATCTTGGCACTGCCCACAAAGGCCTTGCAAATTTCCAGAAAGCCATTCAGTATTATAAGAAGAGTATTATAGCGTTTGACCATATCAGGGGAAAGCTTATAGCTAATGACGAATGGAAGATTAGCCTAAGGAATACGTATGATCGTAGTTATTCGACGCTATGGGGGCTGCAGTTTATGCAAGGTGAAGTCGTCGAGGCACTTTTAACTGCTGATCATGGACGTGCACAAGCTTTAAACGATCTCCTGGCGTTCAAGTATGGGTTTAAAGGGTTACTAACTGATATAGGAACGCTATCTGTAACGACACCTGACATTCTTAGTTACCTACCATCAAACACAGTTTTCATAGGTATCAACGAGGGAGGAATAGTTCTCTGGGTAAACGAGAAAGGAGAAGAAATCAAAACTAGAAGAGCTGAGATCACTATCCCTGTCACAAGTTATTTTCAGTCTCTATTGGAGAGTACACGAAAAGAAATAGGTGTGAGAGCAGATGTTAATTGTGAAGATCGCTCATTGAGAAAGCCAAGCGATAAAAAGTTAGCGGAAGAAGGATCCAGTAAGCCAAGGTCTCAATCCTCACATTTTGAGACAAATTCATTACAAATATTGTACAATGTTGTCATAGACCCTATAAGGGACTTACTCCAGGGAGATGAGGTTGTGGTCGTTCCACAAGGACCTCTGTGTTTGGCACCTTATGCTGCTTTCATGGACTTGAAATCAAAGTGCCTCGGCGACACATTTAGAATTCGCCTGCTACCCTCACTTTCTAGTCTTCGATTAATCCAAAATAGTCCAGCAGATTGGCACAGCAAGACTGGCGCTCTTCTTATCGGCGATCCGTGGGTACAGGAGATAGGAATGAAGCTAGAGCAGTTAAATTGGGCCAAGAAGGAAGTGCAGATGATTGGGAAAATACTTCAAACGGAACCTCTCGTTGGAAAGCTGGCGACAAAAGATGAGGTTTTGAGACGTTTCTCCTCAGTTGCTTTGGTGCACATTGCTGCGCACGGTGAAATGGAAACAGGAGAAATTGCCTTGGCCCCTAACACAACACCTTCATCCGGGAATCCAGCCAGGGAGGACTATCTCTTAACGATGGAAGATGTTTTAAAGGCAAAGATTAGGGCAAGACTTGTTGTACTGAGTTGCTGTCATAGTGCACAGGGAGAGGTCAAATCTGAGGGTGTGGTCGGCATCGCACGGGCATTTTTGGGTGCTGGTGCTCGTTCTGTTCTGGTGTCCCTGTGGGCGATCGACGACGAAGCTACTATGGAGTTCATGAAAGTTTTCTACGAACATCTAGTCCATGGACGAAGTGCCAGTGAGGCCCTGAATAAAGCCATGAAATCCATGAGAGAATCTGATCGCTTTAGTGCAGTGAAGTACTGGGCGCCTTTTGTTCTCATTGGTGATGACGTGACGCTCGAGTTTAAAGGCATCAAATGAAAAGCAAGGTATTTCTGGGTGTACTTAAACCTTCGATCATGTTACTGCCATTTAATTTTATAGGATAATAAACTCAGACGGTGCCACTTAACATCAATCTACCAATCACGGGTCAAGTTCACAACAATTTATGAAGAAATACAAACGACTCATAGACAGACACTGACAAAACTAACTACGAGAGAATGGGTGGACAACCGACAATTTAGCTAACAATAAACGACTGTTACACAGTGACAATAGAAAGATCGAATCGCACTAATGGCATTTCGAGTCTTCATAGCCAATATCATCACGGCTTAACTGAGAGACGACCAATAAAATCGTGAATTACTCACTTAAACAGGTCAATAACCAAGGTTTTATATTATCAACTGACGTAATACAACTCACTTTGACTCTGAAGATGACTACAGACTCTCGAAACTTTAGTGACTGTACAACAACGACAGTCCCATTCAGGACTACGTTAACCCGGATGATCATACTCAACCTTTTAGGGGCCAACCATTTGACATTTGAGGGTTGGGTGGGGTGGGGAGGGAGGTGGGGGTGGGGGTATTTCGAGAGAAAAAATCAAAATTAAATCAAATGAAATCTTGCAAGGAAATACCTTGGGAAATAAATCATTTTGTGCACTGAAAAAAAATCTATCATGGCGTATAATGCTGGGAAAATTCTTACAAAAATATATGTCTGGGAAAAAAATTATATCACCAGAGGTTCACGGCGTAAAAGAAAAATTCTGACCCAAACCAAATCAGCCATACCCCCCCCCCCGCCCTCCTCAAAGGTCAAATGTTCGGCCCCCTATGAAATGACCGCTGAGTTCAAACCTTTCACAAAGGAGTCTGACTTTGGTAGTTCTCTAGGCAGTGAAATAGGACATTATTTCCTTACAATTCAAAGTGTCGGTGGCCCTTTTTGAGTTCGTTCAGTCTATTATAACAGTACAGTAGAACCTTCCTTGAGCGATGGTGGTCTTCTCATTGCACATTAGCTGTAACAGAGTTCATTCTCGCCCGATATATGAATTATAAGAACGCGCGCTTCAGTGCTGAAAATTGGTGTTAAATCAATACAGTACACCCATCACACCAAGTACAGTACACCTCTGTAAAACGGACACCTAGAGTTGGTCCCTGCCTTTCTTTGTGTCTTTATTTGACGCTCTCTAAGACGGACACTTAGTTTCTGACCCAAAAGTGTCCGTCTTAGAGGGAGTTGACTGTATTCTTTAATACTGTTAGCTTTCTAACGTTCCTATTTGCTGTTTGTGTTGTATAGGTACTGCATCAAGATTACCAAGACGAAGGCAGCAAAGCAGTTCCTATTTATTCGAAGTTGAACTTAGTTTCTTTGTGTCACAATTAACGAGGAGGAGCGTTCCTCTCAAGGATAGGAACTCTTAATGAGGAAGAGACAATGATGCTTTTTTAAAGAACGTAACATAAGAACTTTAATTTAGTGTCGATTTGGTTAGCTTATACAAACTAATTGGGGACAATAATTACAAGTTTTAATCTTTTCGTATTCCAAAGATTAGTGAACTTTTGTGGCTTATTTTACGATTAGTCAGTCGTGTGCAAAGCTTGTGCACTTGCAACTTGTTGCGTAGTCACCTAAGGAACATCAGGAATCAGCAGTCAATGTGTATTTCCATAATCATACCATATGTGACAGAGGCACTTGAGACATGTCTATTGGCAATTATATTTTTTACAGCTTTATTAATATCAACATAGTTGTAGTTTTATTTCTATTGGTTAAAATGTTGAAGTTTTACATTTACTCGTCTGTTTGATATGTTTAGGATGGTTATTTCATAGCCGAGGATTATTCGCGTACGTGTTTTTTACCATGAGAAAGCTTAAGATTCTAAGACGAGGACGAGATTTTGCTAACTAGTGCGCGCGCGCGAACCGACGTCATTTTGACGGGACAATGTGAATGCCATTTTACTACGAGTTTTAGCGCGAATATAACGCCATTTATGAGCGATCGGGAGAGGGTTTCACCTCCTTCAACGGAAATAAGCTTTCTAACTTTTGTGGTGAAAAAAGTACGGTGAAGCTTTCCGGGGTGTCTATTTTTAGAGAATAGGCGAAAAAAACTTAAATTGAAATGTCTTTCTCGTAATCATCCTCTTCCTCAAATCTAAAGCTCTCTATTAAATAACATAACTAAACAACTTTAATTAAGTGTCAATTTGTTTGCTAATTCAAGCTAACTGGGGACAATGATAAGTTATATCTTTTCGTAGGCCAATGATTAGTGCGTGTAGTTTTCGTAGCTTATTTTACGACGACCAGTCAGTCGTGTGCAAAGCTTGAGCATGCGCACTTGCAACTTGTTTAATAGTCACCTGAAGAACATCAGGAATCAATTGAGTAGTCAATTTTTATTTCCATAATGTGATACCATATGTTACAAAGGCGCTTGAGACGAGTCTCTTTTGGCAAAAGGCCACTTCCGAGTTCCAAAAACCCTCACTTTCAAAATGAGGCTAGGTGCACAACCTGCTTGTGAAAATGAGTTTTATTTACATGAGAATGAAAAATGATTTCCATATCAAAGGCTGAACACCTACCCTCGTTTTGAAAAAGAGGCCGGGGGAACTCGGAAATGGCCTATTTAATATAGTTGTTTACGCTTTTATTATTTACATCGTTGCAGGTTTTTTTCCTATTGGCAGATTGTTGAAAGTTGTTATTGTCTGGCGCGCAAGGTTTCCATTCTAATACTGGAGTCAAATTCCCCTTTTCAGTGACTAGGTTTAATCAGTTTATCATGTTGTAGTTTTGCATTTACTCGTCTATGCGTAGGATGGCTATTTTATAGCCGAGGATTATTCGCGTACGTTTGTTCTAAAACATCAGGAATCAGTAGTCAATCTATATATCCATTGTCATACGATATGCAATAGAGCACTTTAGACGTGTCTATTGGCAATTTAATGTAGTTTTTACGCTTTTATTATTGATATAGTTGTACTGAGTTTTATTGGCTATTGGTAGATTGTTCAAAGTTACTGCCTAGAAAGGTCTTCATTCTTATACTGGAGTGAAATTCCCTGTTCAGTTACCAGGTTTAATCAGTTTAATATGTTGTTGTTTTACATTTACTCGTCTTTTTTATATGCGTAGGATGGTATTTCATAGCCGAGAATTATTTTCGGAGGTTGTTTTTACCATCAGTTTTCTGGTTTCTATTGTCGACACCCAGTTTTTTATGAACGTTTGTGATAAATTTGGCCCTAAATGTGAGCCTTTTATCCTGTTCTATAATTCAATAAACATATTATGGTACATTCGACTTACCTTTAATTAACTCTTTAAGCCCTAAGAGTGATCAACATCCAATTTATCCTTGTAATACTTATGCTTTGTAACACAGAGTGGTCATGAGAATTACGGACATGATCACAACAGATGAATTTTGCTTGATGTTTTATCAACCTCTCCCCTCTACATCCGTAGGAAATGAATAGGGGCAACAAATGAGATTTGAAATTTTGATCTTAGGGTTTAAAGGGTTAACAGCTAGTGTTACTAGAGGGTAGGCTTTAATAGATTGTGCCAGCGTAATTTCGGCATAAATATTCTTCATTACGAGCATAAATTTCTTCCACTTGTTAAAACAAATCCAGCTTAAATTCTATTTCGGTTGCAAGGACCAACGTTACAAAATAGCAGGTCTGCGTCCTAATATTTCAACGATCTAATCAGCTATTAATTAAAATATCGAGCAAAAGAAGCAAGGCTGATGTTACATTCGGGAGTATAATAATTGTTGTCACCAATACTTCGGAAGGCACGGCCTTCCTTTTTCAGGGTCCTTTGAAAATGAAAAACTGCTTCTATATTTCACAGTCTTGTCTAGTTTTGCAGCACAAAGTTGTCATTTATTATCGACCATACAACAAATGTTTTGGCCTCTATTGCTCTTTCCACAGGCTTCAACGTATGCGCATAACTAGCTCACTTAAACACCCCTCCTCAAAGTTAGACGCCCCTCTCTAATAAACGCTCCCTGTCGTACAGACGCTTCCCGCCCCCCACTCCCCTCTAAAATACTACAAAATACTAGGAATTGGCAAAAAAAGCGCAAAATCATTTAAATGTACTCAATTTCTGGCTAATTAATAAGTGTTAGCATATTGTGACTTGTTCAATGTTATGGTCAAAGTAAGAAAAGACTAACGAGGACAAAAATGATCCTATGCGAGGATTCTGATACCGATGTTGAGATTTGCTCCCTTCTTGAACCCTCAAAATTAAATAAACACCCCGCGGGCGTTTATTAGATCATTTACGGTGAACACATATAATCATCATTGCGATAAGTAGCATGGAATTGAAAACTGACCTCATGATGGAGTTGAACAAAGAGGGTGGAAATAAGAAAAACAAATACTCTGTGACCAGGAGTGAGCGTTAGTTTTCAAGGGGAAATTGAAGCCAGCAATTGAAGTGCCGAAAAATATTTCTCTTGTTATGATGCGCGTACTCCACTAAATGTAAGGGAATCCAAGATTGTCTCGGATTCCAGATTCCACGCCATGGATTCTGGATTCCAGGCACTGAATTCCAGTCTCTGATGATGGAACTTGGATTCCGGACGCCAATCGTTAGTGAGATTCCAGATTTCAAAGCCAAAGATTCTGGATTCCACAGGCAAAATTATTGATCCGGGATTCCGGATTCCACGAGCAAAGCTTCTCGGATTCCGGAATCCACGAGCAAAACGTCTCGGATTCCGGATTCCACGAGCAAAACTTCTCGGATTCCGGATTCCACGAGCAAAGCTTCTCGGAGTTTGGAATCCGGATTCTCTTACATGAGGCGATCTGTTCTTGGGGTTACACTAAAGGACTGGGGACAGCGGAATCTGTGGAACCTGCCGACGCCATGTAACAAGGTTAGAGCCCGGCTCCCCGCAAATGACAGCGCACGTAGACCTGCAACACTTTTCTTCAAATGACGTCCATACTCACGATATCCGGCCCGGTGTTCATTGCAGGCTCCGGAACGGGGTTATAGGCTCCTGTTTGGAATCTTCCATAGAAAAAGTTGATCTGCCACTTCTTCTTCATGTCTCCAACGTCAATGCACTCCTGTCACAGCGTTTTCACAGACTAGAACCACGAATGTTTAAATCTTTAAGTCTCACAAACCAGTCTGCAAAATCTACAGACCTGAAAGTTCTATTTTTTTTCCATATAACGACGTTTAGTTAAAATAGATCGGTCCGTCAAAACGCCGTGACATAGGATGCTGTAATGAGTATTAAGGTTCGTTTTAGCCTTTTAGTTACGAGAAGTGTTGTTTACTGTGTATTGGGTTCTATATATGACACTCATAGTTTAATTCCCCTGCAGTTTTCTAATTTTTCCAGATGGCTGCTTTTTGCAAGTCAGTATATTTCTAGAAGCACTCACGTCACTTTTTGCTGCCGTATTTTATCAAACAGAGAAACAAAAGAAGGGAAACCCCCATCACCTGCCACGCAGGCTGGTTCATCTTTCTCTTTTGCAAAGAGGTTCATGACTGTCGAAGCTTTTTAAGGTTAGTTTTGTGGACGTCCAGTTTATTTTGTGAAGGAAAGACGATGTGTATTAAAACTTGTCTTAAATGTGACTTCCTTGTAGACCCTTTCGTCGTGTGAAATCAAGCGAATTATTCGGGGAATTGTTGCGAATTACAAGTATCACGATCATCGTTAAATAAGGTAGGCATAACATGCTATGTAGCCAATTAAAAGTGACTGTTTCACTCTAGAACTCCGCATGCTTTTACAGACTACGATGGCCCCTATCGTTAATTCAGGTGACAGGACTTTTTTAGTGATCGCTCTCCGAGACAGGAAGTCAAATTATGCATCAAATCTTGCATAATAATAAGTAGACTTAGTTAATATTTTCGACTTATTTTAAACAATAATTGGATGAGGTTTTTTGTGATATCCAGAATAATTACAAATGTAAGGCCGACGTAGGGGTTATCAGTCGAAGCCGGATGCTGAGGCTGATATATAACCCTAACCGAGACCTTGTTCATTCTGGATATCGCAAAAACCGAATCTAAT
>OZ038004.1:16576616-16714116 GCA_964035705.1 Porites rus | reverse complement strand
TTCTCTGGGTGAACGAGGAAGGAAAAGAAATAAAAACTAGAAGAAGCCAGATCGATGTCTCCGTCACAACCTATTTTCAGTCTCTTTTGGAAACTACACGTAAAGAAATAGGTGTGAGATCTGATCTTAATTGTGAAGATCGCTCATTAAAAAACCCAAGCGATAAAAAGTTAGCGGAAGAAAGATCCAGTAACCCAAGGTCTCATTCCTCATGTTTTTCGACAAAGTCATTGCAAACATTTTACAACGTTGTCATAGACCCTATAAGAGACTTACTGCATAGCGATGAGGTTGTGATTGTGCCACAAGGACCTCTGTGTTTGGCGCCTTATGTTGCTTTCATGGACTTGAAATCAAAGTACCTCTGCGAAACTTTTAAAATTCGTCTGCTTCCTTCCCTTTCTAGTCTGCGATTAATCCAAAATTGTCCAGCAGATTGGCACAGCAAGACTGGCGCTCTTCTCGTCGGCGATCCGTGGGTACAGGAGGTAGTTTATGAAGGAATGACGCTGGATCAGTTAGAGTGGGCCGAAAAGGAAGTGCAGATGATTGGAAAAATACTTCAAACTGAACCTCTCGTTGGAAAGCAGGCAACAAAAGATGAAGTTTTGAGACGTATCTCCTTGGTTGCTTTGGTGCACATTGCTGCTCACGGTAAAACGGAAATAGGAGAAATTGCTTTGGCCCCTAACGTAACACGTTCATCCGTGAATCCAGCCAGGGAAGACTATCTCTTGACTATGAAAGATGTATTAAAGGCGCAGATTAGGGCAAGACTTGTTGTACTTAGTTGCTGTCACAGTGCTCGGGGAGAAGTCAAATCTGAGGGTGTGGTCGGCATCGCACGGGCATTTTTGGGTGCCGGTGCTCGTTCCGTTCTAGTGTCCCTGTGGGCGATTGACGACGAAGCTACTATGGAGTTCATGAAAGTTTTCTACCAAGAACTAGTCCATGGACGAAGTGCCAGTGAGGCCCTGAATAAAGCCATAAAATCCATGAGAGAATCTGACCGCTTTAGCGCAGTGAAGTACTGGGCGCCGTTTGTTCTCATTGGTGGCGACGTAACACTTGATTTTGAGGGCATCAAATAACTGGCAAGGTATTTTGCGATGAATTTAAACCTGACATCATATTTCCTGATTTTGAAAACGTTGTTTTAACTAGCAATTGTTTTGTCGTTTTACAGGGGAACGAACTCAACCGGTGCCAATTAGCATCAATCTGCCACTCACAGGTCAAGTTCACCACAAAAGCCTCTGAATTTGGCGATTTTTAGGCAGTCAAACACGAAAACATTTCTTTCCAGTCTGTTGATTTCTTTACATTTCCAGGAGCCCATAACACGGAGCGAGCAACTCCCTTGTGCCAATAGAGCAGCATTTTCATAGACCAGTTCATTTTGAGATCGCTTTTCCCAAGAATTGTGAATAGACCTTGTCACGGTTTTCGACGCCATCTTGACGAGTATGAGAATCTAATGTCGAATGATTGCTGTAAAACGGCTGTTCTGAAAAAAATATGACTTGTAAACTAATATAAAGCTACAAAACAAAGGATTGTACTTAAAAATGTTTTTGGGCGTACCTGTGCTTAAATTTCTCCAGAGGCTTGCTTCAGATTTTCCATATATTTGTCTCTAATTTTTCCCGGGACTTTCTTACAGACAAATGATAGAATAAGTGGTTCTAGGCCTTCTAGACATCTAACGCCCTCAATTTTTTTCAGTAGATTCCTTAAGAGTAAAGTTTTGGTTTACAATTCATATATTTTGTTCGTAACCGCCATTCTACGGAAATTATTCGACATTAGATTCTCATACAAACACTGTAATTTCTCACGCGTTTGCCTACTCGTCAAGATGGCGTCAAAAACCGTGACAAGGTCTATTTTAAATAAGTCTTAAAAAAGATCATCAAAAACTAGGAAAAAAGTATTTCTGATGTTTTGAAATCATTTACTTCTTCTTAGACTGCGAGCAGTCTCTTATTTTTCTTTGCAAAGTTACTGCCCGCGAAAGCTAAGCACGCGAGCGGCGAAGCCACAAGCCGTGAGATACGAGGACGTAAGGCCGTCTCAATCCGTTATAAATAACGTCGTGGTTTGCAATCGCGCTGGATGAGATAAGAACTACACGGATTTTAAGAGAAAAGGTGGACTGCAAGCAGTCTAACTTCTTCTTTTTGTAATTATCGTATTATGGATGCGAACGCATATGGGGTTGTGTCTCCATTTTTGCGGGAAAAAGTGCTAAAAAAGATTCTAAAAATAACTTGATAGGTGAACGAAAATAAGTAAAATAACGTAGACGAAAACCAAGGATTAGATTAGAATACGATCCACAAAACGCTCACACAGTGAACCAGATGGTGCCGAAATTACACACTTCTCAAATCTTTATAGGCCGTGCACATGAAGTAAAGTATCGTGGATATGTGTTTTGTTTGAATAATTAACTAACAACCAAATTGCTCTAGTTTCTTTTCAAAAGCAGAAAAAATTATTACGTACCTGAAAATTGCAAGAATTCAAAGACCACTCCACTCAGAATGCATCAAAAACACAACCGTTGAATTCACCTTTGGCAGATCTTTCTCAGCGTTACTGAGACGCATGCGCACGCCATCTTCTATTGTTTCACATGTTGCTCTGACGTTCCTGTACGAATAACGCGTGGTCGTATGGTATGAATATAAGGGAACAAAATAATAGCGGCGCAAAAGCGTTGTGAATACCGATTTTTCTTTGAAGGCCCAACATACCATTATCGGTGACGTCATCATATTTTCAGAAATGGATATCTCCCGGGCTGGGGCTAAATATGGTAGTTGCACTCTCCAGGTTATGGACTTTTAACATTTCAAAGTGATACTAAACCCGGTTGATTTCGTTCCATTGAAACTTACAGTGTAACCTGACGTAAGCGACCACCCAAAATGGCAAGATGAAATTTCCTGCCGCTTACGGAAGTGGTCCACGCCACTCCGTTTAGGAAACTTTTAAAAATGTGGACTGTGATTGAGGCGATGCAATGTTTGCGCTTTTTTAAGCCTGTTCACAGTAGCTGATTTGAATATACAGTCAACTCTGCCTAGTACGGACACGTCTGGGACCGGCGTTATGTGTCCGTCTTAGAGAGATGTCTGTCTTCTAGAGAGTCAAATAAAGGAAGTGAAGAAAGGCAGGGACCAATTCAATGTGTCCGTCTTATAGAGGTGTCCGTTAATAGAGAATCGAACTGGTAAAAATCAGTACAGTCGACTCTCTATTAACGGGCACATCTATAACATGGACACCTAGAGTTGGTCCCTGCCTTCCTTTACTGCCCTTATTTTATTTGACTCTGAATAAGACGTACTGAGTAAGCGTCCGTCTTAGAGCGAGTTGACTAAAACTACAATAATAATAATAATAATGATAATGGTACGATAAAGTAACCAGTTGAAATGTTACCCCTCAGCCTGCGTAGCAAGCGATTCCGTTTGGTTTTGGAGCAAAGAAAGACTGAGGAACGGGACTTTCGGTTTTGGTCGTGTGAGACCTTACCTTTCTTCCCCACCCCCTCCCCGTTCGTTTTCTCGCGCCATTTTCCACGACTTACTCTCGTTTCTCGTTCTTTGCTCCGAAACTGCAGGGAAACGCTTGCTACGAAGGCTAGTTGCCCATTGCTCCAAGAGATTTTTAAGTACGTCGTCAAAATATTGTATTTACTGTCAACTCCCTTGAGACGGACAATTTTTCGGACCGGCATTAAGTGTTCATCTTAGAGAGATGTCCGTCTTTTAGAGAGTCAAGTAACTGAGACAGTAAAGAAAGGCAGGGGCAACTCTAGGTGTCCGATAAGAGTTTTACAGAGGTGTCCGTCGTATAGACTGTAGAGGTAGAAATCAGTATCCTTTACTTCTGCTAGCTTTCTAACGTTGCTATTTGCTGTTTGTGTTGTATAGGTGCAGCATGCAGTAAAGCAGTTCCTATTTATCTGAAGTTTAACTCAGTTTCTTTGTGTCACAAATTAGAGGGGCGTTCCTCTCAAGGTTGGAAATTCTTAATGAGGAAGACACAATGATGCTCTTATTAGACAGCTTTAGATTCTAAGACCCCGAGGACGACAACAAGAACGAGATGTTCCCAATACTAAGTAGTAGTAATAATAATAAGTTAAACCTTTTCGTAGTCCAAAGATTAGTGTAATTTTCATAGCTTATTTTAAGACCAGTCGTGTGCACATTTTGTGCACTTGCAACTTGTTCAATAGTCACCTGAAGAACATCAGGAATTAGTAGTACATTTTTATTTCCATTGTTATACCAAGTTATACCATATGTGACAAAGGCACTTGAGAAGTGCCTATTGGCAGTTTCATTTAGTTTTTTACGCTTTTATTATTTACATAGTTGTAGTTTTTATCCAATTGGTAGATTGTTTAAAGTTACTGTCCAGAAAGGCCTCCATTCTAATACTGGAGTCAGATTCCCCAATGTATTCAGTTACTAGCTTGAATCAATTTTTAAAATGTATTGTAGTTTTACATTTACTCGTCTTTTTGATATGCGTAGGATTGCTATTTCATAGCCGAGGATTATTCGCGTACCTTGTCTTTACCATCAGAGAGCTTTAGATTCTGAGACGAGGACGCGAGGAGGAGATTTTCCCAATACTAAGTAGTGTAAGTAGTGCTCGCGCGCGCGAACCAGGAAAATTGGATAGTCATCGTCATTCTACGACGAGTTTTAGCGAGAATGTCATTTATTATCTAGCGATTGGGAGAGGGCTTCCCCTCCTTCGACGGAAATAAGCGTTCTAACTTTTGTGGTGAAAAAAAGTACAATGAAGCTTTTCGAGTGTCTATTTTTCGAGAATAGGCAAGAAAAATTAAAGTCAAATGTCAACTTTAATTAAGTGTCGATTTGTTTAGCAAATTGGGGACAATATTAACAAGCTAAATCTTTTCGTAGTCCAAAGATAAATTTTCGTGGCTTATTTTACGACTAGTCGTGTGCACAGCTTGTGCACTTGAAACTTTCAGTTCAATAGTCACCTGACGAACATCAGGAATCAGTAGTATAAATTTTGTTACCATATGTGACAGAGGCACTTGAGACGTGCCTATTGGCAATTTACTGTAGTTTTATTTGTCGCTTTTTTTATTTACATAGTTGTAGTTTTGCTCTATTGGTAGACTGTTTAAAGTTACGGCCTAGAAAGGCCTCCATTCTAATTCTGGAGTCAGATTCCCCAATGTATTCAGTTACTAGGTTTAATCAGTTTTTAAAACATATTGTAGTTTTACATTTACTCGTCTTTTTGATATGCATAGGATTGCTTTTTCATAGCCGAGGCTTCGCGTTCCCGACGGTGTTTTTACCATCAAGTTTTCTGATTTCTCTTTTCGACATCTTTTATCTGAAAGTTTGTGGTAACTTTGGCCCTAACTGTGAGCCATTTTCCTGTCACACAGTTTAGTTGTTTGCTCATGTATAAATACGTATAAGAACTTAATTCAGTGTCTCCATTTTAGTTAGCTCGGCTAGTTAGCTTTGCTATTTACCTGTGGAGCTTTGCTCCCCAGAAGGTCTCGACCTCTGGTAATTTTTTACTGTATGGTCAACTCAGTGAGGAAGACTTTCCAGGGCCTGGGCCAAACTTCGAACTTTTCATGAGACGAACCAAACTTATTGAGTTAAGTTCATGAAAAAATCCACATCTGGCTCAGTTTAACTAAACTGAATGAGTGTGGATCGGTTAACACGTTCTATTCGTCTGCTTCAGACGGATCGAACGTCTGAAGATCTCCGCGACCGATCTTCACATGCAACAAACTGAAAGTTCGTATGATATGTATTTCTAGCCTCATTCGGGAGAAAATTAATCCCGCACTGATCTGATTTAGTTGATTGGTTCGACGTATGACCCAACAGACGATCTTAACTGAATTTAGCTCGATCCAAATTATGGTTTGGTTCGTGTCATGAAAAGTTCGACGTGTGGCCCAGGCCTATTGAAGGCAAATGTAATAACTGGTCACAAATGTAATAAAAGTCACTTATAGACACAAATTAAAGGTAATATTACCTTTGAAAACTTACTTGCGCAGGGGAAAGACCCAGCCGGGGGGCGGGTTACTCGACCAATACAAGACAGAATGAGCTACTCTCTTGACCAAAATTTGGGTAGAGGTGAGCCGCTGAGGGTTTGAAACCCTGACCCTGTTTAGGGCAAAAAATTCCTAAAATACAAACCCTGTTTAGGACAAAACCCTCAATTTTGTTACCCTTCTTAGGACAGTCTTGGGCGAAATTGTATACCCTCTTTAGGACAAAAAGGACAAAAACCACACCCTGCCCAGTGACACGTCCCCGTATAGGTCATATAAGGGAGTACCCGCCCCCCGGGGGGGGGGGGGGGAAGATAACTTTCAAATCATACCCAAGGTAAAACTTGAGAGGACAATGAAACTTCTTTTTTCACCAGATTTTGTCTTCTACACATGCCCGAGCTTCGCAACCTATTATTAAGCATCGGGAACAGCATCCAGCGTAATACTCGACTGGTATGGAAAGTTTTGGGTAGTTTGGATCCTTTTAAGCGAGATAAAGACTAGAAAATGGCTCGAATAGCTCTACTTAAGGGCATCTGACGGACAGCTGTGAGGGAGACCAGAATTGGTTAATCGCGAAAGGTTATCCTTATACGAATTACATTTCAACTTGCTAATTGATTTATGACGTCATGGAGCAGTTTTAACATGTGATTATAGTGTCACCTGCTCGAAAAACCCGGAACTAACAATTTCTTTATTATACGTTGTTTTCAAGAAAAAACGGGCAAACACAGAATCGCATGGAACACAGTTTGTTACTGCTCTTGGAAATCATGCATTGCGCGTGAAACTCACGGATTAGTCAGTAATCTGCTAGCAGATAGCTAACTAATATGTAGGTTGCGATGATTTTCAAAACTAACTGTAGCTTCTTAGCCAATGAGAAGACAATGTTTAATGAAAAAATATATGAGCCAACCGAGTTTGCCAGGTTGCTATGATCCACGCGCGAAACGCGCACTACGCTGCGCGACAAAATTATTAACCTTCGCTAAGTGAATAACTTAAATTTTGGGCGAGTAAACAATATAGGCCGTGTCCCAAAAAAAGGCAAGTTATAAGATATAAGCAGACTTTTCACTGTTTAACTCCATGCATGCATTTGGCTTTTTTAAAATATGTATATTCTCTAGTACAAAGGGTAACTGGGGAGAAGGTAGAAAGCAAAACACTTTGATTGACAGGTGATGTTACTTGACCGTGTCTTGTCCAGATTTCTTTGTGACTTCTGTTTTAAGGAGTTATTACAATTTGGCCTTCAACAGGCCTAGGACAGTGTAAGAGCCTGAGAGACGTTACTGAGCAGTTGAAACCCCTGCAATAGGGTAAGGTTCTATATTGAATTAGGTATACACACTCAAAGCAACTATTTTTATTTTTATTTTTTAGGCGAGTTAATATTATGCTGTATGAAAACAAATCACACCTATAGTATAATACTGTGAGTAACTGAAACAGAAAACCGTGGACTCTAAGAAAACCTTTTGTGTTATTACAAACATATCAGCTGACATATACTGAGAGGTTCAGCCACGAAGGAAAAAAAAAGGGAAATTAACCTCCGTAATTGTTTGGTACCGTTAGTGAATACATGTGTACAGAAAATACATTTTATATAATTACACTGGACCCAAATAAAATCAACTTCCTAGAATATTTTTATCGTTTTGTGTATCTAAACTGATGTATATGTTAAGTATCACTGAAAGCAATGATATGGAACCCAATTGTAATGATGACAAGTAACGTATAATCTCTTTTTGTACGGTTATTAAACACTGGCTTACAGAAAGCCTATAGTAGCTTTGATAAACAGGCTCGACTTTAGGCTGACGGCCAGCCAACATTCCGGCAACAACCAAATTATAACGATTTTCATGAGATAAGACCATATCAATTCAAATTATTGCTTTAAACTTCTGTAAGTTTTGGATGTTTGTGCTAATACATTACACTAATTATGCAAAGATTATATTGACAAATTCGTGAACTTTTGCCTTCTTAAATGTTTAAAAAATCGGACATCGGTTTAACTGCAGTTAAATCCCCCTTTAAGCTACAAGTCTTTAAGTTTATCAGTCAAAAAAGAAGAGTTAACACACTGGCTTTTGATTCACAATTATAAGGCTAGATCGATGCAGTGTTCCCTCAAATCTCAGAAGAGGCAGACAAGAACCAATCACAACTACGTGCACATACAGAGGCACATAACCAATAAAAGCGCGGGAAAAGCAAATACAGCCGATAAAAGCGCGGGAAAAGCAAATACAGCCAATAATAGCGCGGGAAAAGGAATACAACAAATAAAAGCGCGGGAAAAGCAAATACAACCAATAATAGCGCGGGAAAAGCAACTCTAACAATGCAACGTAGGGCTAATACTAACATAATTGGGCCGTTGCTATCGAGCTAAGAAAGGAGGAAGCGTGGCTGAGTGGTCCCGGGTTCAAGTCCCGCTCTGGCGACTTGCTGGATTTGTTCTCGGTCGTCCCGAGATCAAATCCCCGCCAACGCTTGTAAAAAGCCAACTGGTTGCCTCCTGCCAGTTGGGGTTTTTAATCCCGTTATGTTGTATTTGAATTATTTGTTTCTCAGTATTTGAGTTGAGTGCCGGTAAACCAGTCGGATAAGCTAAGTGCACTATCCACTATAAAAAAGCCTTTTTAAAAACCTTTTAAACGTGGGTTGAGATAATACAATTAAGTGTTGGATCTAACAATGTAAACCCACAACCTCTCCCTCTAAAAACTGAAACAATTAAGGTCGATTACGTTTTAACACCACTCTGTTCATTTTTTATCCGGTAGGAGGGGTTGGTGGGATTTGAGGGGGGTCATGCCAAAAATATGGCTTCAGAGGGGGGGGGGGGGGGCAGGCAAAAAAATATTGGGTGGCGTAACGGAGGGATCACCAAAAAAAATATTTCAAGTTTTGCAGTGACGGTATCTGTGATAACAGAGAGCTTAAGCAACGAAGACGGAAACGGCATCGAAAACGTCACCCAAAAAGTGAATTCGCGCCGCTTCAAACTTCATCGCTCTTATTGCAACTCCTCTAATTCGTCAAATGTTGGTGTTTTTTTTTCAAGAGTTGAATTCTATAAAGGACTGTATCTAAGTTCACAAAAAGAAAAAGAAACTTTTCTTTCTTTTTCAGTATTCTCGTTTTTTGTTTTGTTTTGATTGTTAGTCTTTTTTTTGGAGGTGGGGGGGGGGGGGGTCATCTCAATTATTTTGGGAAAAAAGGGGGGCACCCTAAAAGTTTTCTGAAGATGGGGGGGGGGGGGTCATCATATTCTACAGGAGCTTTTCTTCAAATCCCACCAGCCCCCACTACCCCATAAAAAATGAACGGTCCCTAAACTTGAAAAGTTGAATAGACAGGACCACATTTGAAGTCTGGGAACCAGTCAGTCCCAGGCCTCTGATCAGAGCGGGAGTATTCCCATAATGCTCTTCATTGTTCATGCTGTTCACGCCTACAGGTTTCAACTGTAGAGTTGAGGATCAACTCATAAGCTGGATAGTCTGTGATTGTGAACAGCATGGTTGGCCTGTGGCTGGACTGAGTGAGGGTCACTGGCTCGGAGGCGATTCCATGACAGGAAACTGGAATGCCAGCATTGGCCCATCAGGGCTGCGTCTGGCCTTTCCCCAACTGCCGCTAGTTTTGCGACTCCCCGGTCATTGTTTCCTCCAGTCTGTTGAACAAAAATTAAAACCCACTTAAATTGGGTTCAGTTAAACCTTCCTTTGTCGTATTGTGCACTAGAAATTCTACGTCGGAAAAGATGAATTCTTACGAAGAATAAACTGGTTAGTTTTAAAAGAAACTATAAAGCTGTTTAGGTGGGTAGTAAGACACAATATTGGTTTTATCAATCGACTTCACAAGATGAATATGCCACTGCAAAGAGATTTATAAAACAATCAATGATTCAGGAGACACGTGTATTTTAGACTGGCGTTTCTCTCGGAGACTTTGCCTTTTCTCCTTGTCAGGGAGGCACCATGGTCGAGCGGTTAGAGCTCTGCTGGACTTGTAATTCGGAAGCCCAGACTTTAAGTCCCGCCCTGACCGCTGGGTGGATTTGTTCTCGGTTGTCTCAAGTTCAAATCCTCGACCATGCTTGTAAATAGACAGCTGGTTTGTCTCCGGCCAGTTGGGATTCTTAGCTCTGTTGTTTACTTTCATTTAAATTATTTGTTTCAGGCATTTGCTCGGTCCCACTAGCCATAGCGCTAAAAATACTACAGAGGGTATATAACGAAATTTAACTCAATTTTTTGTTACTTTGTAACAAAACATGTCAGAGTGAAGATCAGAAGTGTACACTTACTCTTTAGCTTTTTTCGCCAGATGATCATTGATTGACGTGTCAAGGTTTATAAAACCCGTAATCACACTAAAGAAAAAGAGATGATAAATGAGTAAATTAATGAACAATTAAAAACAACATAAAATGAAAAACAAACAGCTGTGATTGGCAAATTGAACCACTTTCAAAATATAGTAAGCCTTACTTGTTAATCTGCTGAGTGTTGTCCTTAGCCTTGTCCAGAGACGCTTTTGTGAGGATGGATAATGAATTAAGCCTAACAACAAACCATCGAAAAAAAATGAATAACCTTGACAAACTAGTTTAAAACTTGTGAGAAAACCTACGCCAGAACACAATATACACCTCATCTAATATGCTACACTTGTTACTGAGATTCCACCGAATTTTGTTCATGAAATCAAGAAAATATTCCTGCGCTAGAAAACGGCTCAACCGGAACACCAGCTACACTACTTTCACTTGCGACTTCTCCACCTTTCTTAACTGTGGCAGGATTAGTGGCCTGTGCATCTTTTGTAACCGCGACAGGATTGCTTAGACAGCAGAGCGCTTGACTGCAGAGTGGGAAGTCCCGGGTTGGATTCAAGACTCAAGGTCTAAAAATAACTGAGAAACGAAGGTGCTTTCTTTGCACCGCAAGTGGCTAGACATTTGCCTGGCTCAGAAGACCACGTAAAATGGCAGTCCCACCTCTCCACAATTTGTTGTAAAAATAGTGTCCCCAAATAGTACTTTCATGCTAAATACATTAATTGTCACTCAAATTAAGTGCATTTTTTTTCTTGTCTCACCTGTTGCAATGCAAGAAGATGAGCTTGGGCTGCTTGACTTTGTCCAATAAATGAAGAATGGAAATTCTTGGCTTCTTCAAAGCAACGATTCACCTCGCTGCAAAAGGCCAACAAGGGTAATTAAAAAGAGGTCTGTCTTCTTGTTTTAATTTTGCTTAGCTATAAATAAAAACAATGCCCCGGTACTTTAAATAATTATTGAATGAGGCTGGGTATGATGTGACGAATTATGCAGATCGAGGCGCGGAATATTAGTGGTAACAGCCTCCGAGATCTGCATAATTCTTCACATCATACAAAAGCTAATCAATATTATTCATTCAAAATATTTTTTATTTCTTAAAAATGTGGCCTCCTAGTAGACTTTCATCAAAACATTTGCCGGTTTTTCGGCATTGTTTCAGGAATTAAACAGATACAGTACTCGTAAAAAAGTAATGGCATTCATCTAGCAATATTTTTGGCATATTCCTGCATTTCTTCTGTTCAGTTTAAGAAAGAAATTCCGCTTTTCGCTTTCGAACAGCCTCCGCCGCGAACAGAGGCTAAATTTTCGTGGTGGGAATTGGCCCGAAAAGTACAAAATGTAGACCCTCCCCAAAAGTTCACTCATGCGTAAACAGCTACTAACCTGCTGCGCTGCTATCTGGAAATGAGGTTACTATTTTATTGTTGGTTTCGGGTTGGTCATTACTTACTTATGGTCAGCAGCAGCTGATTATGGAGAATTAACCAGGGGATTGAAGCTAATCAGAAAACGAAATATTTCGCATGATTATAAATGATTACTTATGTTAAGACCAGAAAAGGACAGTATCATGGCATTTGAAAACCATTGCAGCCCGGAGAGTTGTCCCCAGTTGGTTTGGTTTTTTTTTTGGATGGCTTGATAATACTATCCCACAAAATAAACTACATGTAAGGGCAGCAACAAAATACGGAACGAATACTTCAACAACAAGAAGTACAAATTTAGTATTTTTTTTAGAAACACACACTTTTTGGGGGGATTCAAGTTGTGTAAACAAAGGCCTGTTTAAAAATATCTTCATCAAATGTTTGTTTATACAGTAATGTAATGGAAGGTACATGTACAAACAAGTGTAGTATGCCAATTAGTTTTGACCAAAACAATAAAAATAGCCTCCTCATGCTCATTATGTAGCTAAAGCAACCATAAGGGAGACAGCAATGAGAATGGAAGAACAGAAATGGCTTTACATACTGTAGATTGGCAAAACAACAACTTTACATGTCAGAGTGCAAAGAGAGTCGTGTCCGATAGCCCAGGGCTAGTGGATTTTGCTTTTGGGCTAGTGATCTTTGTTCTTAAAATTCAAATTACAGGAGGATTGTAGTCAGTCCTGCTAATCAGAAAGGGTTTGGGGCTAGTTAAAGTGACTCATGGGCTAGTACATGCTAGCTACAGCTTGCCTGAATGGCAGGCTGTAAAACTGACTTTCTTTGCACCCTGCACGTACAAAACACTTTTCTGACACTTCTTTAAGCCATCGCTGCATGACAACGATGTGAATATGCCTAATTTCACGTTTTATGGAGGATGTGAACAAAAAATAATTTACTTTAATTCCTAGTTTTTCTTTTTCTTAACTTATAGTCGAGACAGTCTTTTAGAACTCAACTCCAGAAAAATTTACCAGCATATGCTAATTTTTTATCATTATTATTTTTATGAACAAGATAGAATAAGATCTATAAAGTTTGAAACAGTGTGAATTCACTTTCTGGTTGTTGCTTAACCTTTTAACTGGCAATCGTACATAATTATGAATGAAAGGATTAACCTCCATGGGTAAACTTTCAATCTAGTTCTGGGATTCCCTGTACTATTTCACACAAAAATAACTGAAAAACGAAAAAATAGTTGTTGTGACTTTATTTTTTTGGTGGATTTTAGAGCGAGCTTGCATCTTATCTACTGATCTTTTACAGTGTAAAATCCCAGTTTTTGTCATCTGTGGAGCTTTAAGGAATTGTATTGGGTGTGATTCTCTTCAAATGAACTTCAACAGGAATTATAACTTACAGTTCTGAAGATAAATCTTCGAGCAGAGGAAAACAAGTTCTAATGATTCGTAATGGTGGTTGACTCAATAGAATGAAGCAACTTTGCAAGTTGAGTGCCCTCTGAGGGTTGAAATTGGAAAAATTTTGGTAAAATATTGACAATTAAAAACCTGTTTCATATTTTATTGCAGAAATTAATTTAGAAGAGCATTCTATAATCAACATATTGGTATATAGTTAATTATGGCCTTGGGAGTATGGAAGTACATGGAAGCTGTCAGACTATACATGTGTTTTCACAACACAATTACAGTGATTAAATTTCCCTGAAAAATTGGCCAGTTAAAGGGTTAAGCTCCTTTGTGGTCAGTGAGCTCAAATCAAGCCTTGTCAGTACATTCCCTGCCCAACTAGACCCAAAATCTGGGCAGTGGAAGTCTTCTTCAGAAGAAAACAAAGGTAAAAAAGTTTCCTTCATCTGCACTTTGAAGCATGTGAGCTTACCTCCAGCCATTAAAAATTTGGGAATAAGATCAACATTCCAGTCTCTAGGCCTTCCATACTTGTTTTCATCCTCTAGTGTTTTACCAAACAATGTGAAGAACTAAAATTCAAAACAACAACAACAAATTAACAACTTTGACTAAGCAGCAAAATTATTTCAATGATGTAAATTGACCTAAAAAATGGAAGCTAATTTCTGGGTTTTTAGCTGGTACAATCATCCAGTAATGTACTACCACCTCAAGTGATCAACATCCTACTACACTGTACATATGGTAAAAAATTACTCTGAACAATATTGGTTTTCACTATCAAGCCATCACACGAAAAACAAACCAACTGGGGACAACTTTCCGGGCTGCAAATTCAATAACCTGCATGATGACACAAAAAAAAAACAAAAAGAAGAATCCTACCAAGGTGAAAAATAGTCAAAAAATCACAGATCGACATACATGTACATCACTCAGGGGGGTGATCGATGCGCTATTTCCATCCTAGTACTTCTGTTAGTCCGTGTGAAGAACTTCCTTTCCATTCACAGACAAAAGTCTACTGACAACACATTCCTGAAAATTTAATATAAATAAAAAAAGGTTTGTTTACATGTATTCATTTATTTTGCCATTAACAATTAACTTACATTTAAGTATTGAAAAGGATAGACACTCATCTATTTCACAAATCTTTAAAATGGTGATGGCAATTAAGAAAGCCAGTATAGAAGCCGGTGCATGGCTTATGAACTATACATGTAGGCTTCCTGAGAATATAGGGTACACCTTATGAATTTGGAGTACTGAATGAAAAATGGATTAATTACTAGAAAATTAAAGAAAAGAAAAAAGGAAACTAATTTAGCTCAACAAAGAGTATATGTGACTAAGAAATAATTGGAAGGAACTTTCTAAGTCTTTTGTTAAACAAACTGACACTTTCACTGTTTTGAATGTCACGACTTTTATGGTGAGTTGAAAAACTTAGGAACCTAAAACTGAATTGAGAAAATTTAAATATTAGTTCAACAAGGAAATACATGTACAGTTGAATCTCTCCTTATATAACGGCCACCTTGGGGGCAGACGAAAGTGGCCGTTGTAAAGAGGGGGCCATTCTAGAGAGGTTGAAACATGAAGAGTCAATGTATGGACTGTCCGCTAAAAAAATGTGGCCGTTGTAGAGAGGTGGCCGTTAGTGGAGATTTGACTGTATATAAAAAGGTTGCATCAAAATAAAGGACAGTATGACTAATGGAAAACAAAGTACAAGCTTACATGTAGCTCACACAGGGTTTGATAGTCAATTTTGGAAGACAAAACAAAAAACCAAAACAAGGTAAAAGTTTGTTTCTATTTTCAATTGAAGTAAGAACACTAAGAATATATAAATAAAGTGACATGTTAACAACATAATTCTTGTACCATAAAAAAGGAAAGTGGTTGCCGGCATCAGCCTCAAATACAAATTTCTCACTGAATGACCATGCGCACCTTCTAAATTAATATTATACATGTAGTTCAGAGAAATAGATCCATATTTTTTATTCTTTCTTGTACCACTTGAAGAAGTCAATTTATGTTCCAAGATCTTTCCAAACAAGATAGACCAATAATATTATTCTGCTGAACAGTCTGTTCAATTCAATTATTTGAGTCAAATGTGTGCCACGTGTGCACTGCTTTACTTTATGTTACCCACTTTGTTTAAATTTGAAAGGCTGCATGTACTTATTGCACAAGCCACCTGTTTAAAGTCGCATAGTGAGCATTATTTTAGTTCAGTTAATTGTTAGACTCCTTTAAGCTGACCAGTTGCTAATCCATTTATTGATAACCAGAAAATCCCAACCGGATAAAAAAAAAGTTGTTAACTGGAAAACCAGACTGTAAAATGTGAACATCTAAATACGGAGGCAGTCACAGAAGCACAGTGTTAGTGTAAAGTCAATTTTGTTGCTGTGTTAGATTACTTTCTGTTCATTTTCTACATTGTAAGGCTAAGTGCCAACAGACATGTTTACTTTTTGGATCGAATTTTATGTGTTATTAATATAATGATTCTACCTTCGTATTTGGTCTATTTGGCATCTATGGTCAATGGAAAATCCTCACTGAATGATCAACTTCTACATGTATTATCGTATTTTAGAGAAATAGATCCATATGATATATTCTTTTTGGTACCATATGAAACAAGTCAATATTCCAACATGTTTCCAAACAAGATGGTAGAACATTTAATATATGTTTTATTATATGGCTACAGTGTATCTCCGTTTTCCCCCTGCAATTGGTCAATTTTTGGTCCATAACTTACCGTATGGACCAAAGTTTCAAAAGCAAATGCTCATTTAGCAGCTCCGAATGTTTTTACTGTATTTCAGTAAACTCCAAGAACTTGGACACTGACTTCGTCCTTCCAAATTTTAACCTGTGTTTATTTGAGAATCAAGCTGATGAAGAAACTGAATAATTGTAATCCTAGTGAAGAGGAGGATTCTAGTGGCTGATCGAAAATTTTATCATAGGTCACAGTTAAGAAGACAAGAATGGACTGGCAGAGATCAAGACATTTTGTGAAGGAAACAAGAGCAATTCCTTCAACAAGAAATTCAAAAACATACCTGCACCTGATCATCTCGACAGGCTTCTTTGCCATGCAGTGTTTTCTCGAGGACCAACAAAAGAAAGATGGAAGAGATTTCAAGCCAGACACAGTATAAAGTTTTCAAAAGACTCCAGCAAGCTAAAACTTTACAGTGTTTTAGTTTTGACTACTGAACAAACTTTCAACAAGGTGTATTTGCATTATGTTTTCACTTTCAATGGAAAGCTCTTGTAAAGTGCTATTGTCTTCATGAGCCAATAAAATCTTTCTTTTTGTGACGCCTGTCAAATGACCATTAATTAACTTGTCCTGCACTTGTTTCTGGTTTCCCAAAACAGAAAGCCATACATTAATCATCTTACTAGCCTCGTTTTCTCGGTCCATACTGTAAATTATGGATCCTGTTTTTTTCCCACTGATTTATGGCCCACGCAAAAAACGTGGTATGTAATTTACGGTACGGACGTTAAACTCATCTAATAAGAGGTATATATACATGTGTATGCATGTTACCATGTATTTTGGGAATAATATAAAATGGTTTTGAAGCATTGTAAAACAACTAAGTCAGTACCTTAATATACATTAGTTATTAGAATCAAAATCAATGAAATTAATTGCTCTACTCGGAAAGAATTTGAATCAGAATGGAAAAAACCTTCAAATATAGAAGGAACTTTAGACAGGCCCACATGTGTATAGTAGTGTAGGCTCCAGTTTATCTTCTTTATCATTATTCTACTCTAAATGGAAAGTTCGAAAATTGCATTTTACTGTCCAATCAACCACAAATCTTTACGTTTAATAAATGAACATTGCACAGAAATTGTAGCCTGTGTACAGATGTCCCCTCCTCCCTCAGGAAAAAATTGGGAGAGGAGAGAGGAGTCTCCTCTCCCGATTTTTTCCTGAGGGAGGAGGGGACGTCTGTACACAGGCTAGGAAATTGAGCTTTAATAACAGTTTCGAAATATTGAAAGAGTATTACTAAGGTACAAGTCTCTTTCAATTCGAAAGTTGCATGAACGTTGGCAAAGTGTTAAGCAAAAGAAACATGGGATGTATAGCTTATTTTAAAAGACACAGTCCCGTCATATAATCGCTTTGTAAGCACACTAAAATTTTGCTTTTAAAACCTGGGGAAAACTAATAAATTGACTCAGGTGTAAACTCTACACGTACTCACTTTGGTAGAGATTACTGTTAAGTCAATACAGTTTAATTTTTTACTCAAAATCACGAGGGTCACGCCCATGTAATGTCGTTTAAATGAAAGGGTGTGAATTATAACTTGATCTAATGCACCTATCAATGTAAAGCCGGGGGGGTGGAGAGGCAGGGCATGGGGTGGGGATTTGATTTTCTTTGTTGGCCCTGGGGTAGGGCATTTGACTGATCTTGTTCTCCCAAGGGAGGCGTGATATTTGAATCTTTCTTTGCCCGATGTGGGGATATTTGACTGCCATCTTAGGCAAAAGAGACTGAGACCAAACTTACCGTAAAATTCCGTAAATAAGCCCTGGGGCTTATCTTTTTCAAAGGCCCTTTTTGAGGGGCTTATTTTTGGGGGGGCATATATTCGAAGGGGCTTATCTATGGAGGGAAATTTGCGTTTCCAAATCGATTGGCTAGCCTTAGAGTCGGAGGGAAATTTACTGTTTTTGTTTTGTTTTATACTTTGTATTTGAGGGCATTTTCCAAGTACAAGCCCCTGGGAGGCCTATATTTTGAGGGGCGATTTAATGGAGGATTGTGTTACGAGTTTGGGGGGCTTATACATGGAGGGGCTTGTTTTCAGAATTTTACGGTATGTTTCCCGCTTCCACGCATCACACATGTGCCGTACAGTCTGGAAGGATCTAGAAATCATAGAGGCCAACGAGAACAATGGAAAGGTGAGTGGATTTCACTGTTTTGTCTTCAAATTTCGTTTATTTTTGCGCGTTTTTTATCAATTGAACCTTTTAAGATAGCATCTGGTATCAAAGTAAATGGAAATAAAGAGAAACCAAGTCGATTTTTGCAAGTACAATTGATCAGTGTATGGCTCATTCGCTCTAATCACTATAAAACTGACCTTCTTTGTACCCTTTACTAAGAACAGTATATTTAATAAACATACAAAATGTGGACTTTCTCTTAAAGGTTTCTGTATTCTACACAGTGTAACACGGATTGAATGCATAGTTACTAAAACATGGAACGACCTAAAACCACCTAAAACCACCTACAACCACCTACAACCATCTACAACCACTTGCAAACAATCTAAAACCATCTAAAACAGGGTATAAATGTCTGAAATAAGGCGAGACGACAACATGTCACGTACATGAAATATGAGAATCGAACAACACATCCACTTCTCCCTAAAATCTTACTCTCCCTGGTGCCTTGTATCATCAACCATTGGCTTAACACAAAACTTCCACCGCACTGTCCTCTTATGTTGGGAGGGCTGGGATATAAGGTTGATTTTGTTTCCTCTCTCTTGTGAAACTCATCAACAATTTGATTATAATTTAAGCAACAACTGATTGTTTGTGATTTTTAATTGTTTTAAAATCATGTTTAAAATGTCACATTACCAGTGATTACAACTGATTACATAAGGTGCGAAATCTGGAATATGTCTGGAAAATTCATTTATAATCTCAGCAGGAGCAAAACGTGATCATGAGTCACCATTGCATACGTGGCACAATTTGTACAACTGCGTGCCGTATGAATGCACGCACGATGGCGTTCGTGCCAAAGGAAGATCCCCAAGGTACGTACAGTTCCTTTAAAATATTTCTAATGCAGACCATTCTTATTCATACTTTTTCTAGACTGCTTGCAGTCCACCTTTTCTCTTAAAATCCGTCTAGTTCTTATCTCCGCCAGCCCGATTGAAAACCACGACGTTATAATACCTAATGTGACTGTTTTTTTAGCCATACAGTATGTTGCCCAGTATCCGGACACTTCAGTTTAAGATTGCAATAACTTTCCTTTGTTAATCGCAAGAGCTCTGAAATTTGGCCCAGAGAAAATCTATCTAGTCCTTAATGTGATGAAAGGCAGTTTAACTTTTTTGCCTTTGTTTCCATCGCGAAATTAATATTTTTGCAAAGCTCCTATGTTGCCCAGTATCCGGACAGCTGGCCCAGTATCCGGACACAACAATAACAACGTAATTGTACATAAATTTCGACAGGCAAGCGACTTATAAGCTTCTCTTGCACTTGCAAAGTAGTCTGGCAATCGATTCCAAAAATATAACCTAGCATCGTGAAATAAAACATAACAAATGACTGGGGTATGGTGGGGAATGTGAGCGGCTGTTTTAAAAATGGTGTGATTCTTACTTCCTTGTCTAGGAACTTTTTCACTGATTTAAGGAAGGCATCCGTGGACATGCCGAAGCCGCAGTGTGCAAGGTCAAATTAGCCAATCTGAAAACTACTTTCTTTCCTCATTTTTTATTTAAAAAAAAGCTTGGGTAAGGGACCTCAACCCGACAGTCAAAGGTCACTGCCTATTTAGTCTGACCTGCAATGTTGATTTCTTCATGCTCAGTCCCCACAATAAGCCTGCTTTTCTCAGTCTAGCACTAATTCCTCCTTCTTTCACATCTCTCAATCCCTTTGTGACATTTTTCACACCGTTGCAACCCCATTCTAGCCGTCACAATTGGGGAAAGTATAAGAATTCCAGGTTCAACTCAGACGCTTTCAGTTATATATAGAAAATGCAGTCAAGCGAAACGAGCCGTGCACACGAAATCAAGTCGCCTCTGAATGAGTGAAGAAAATTTCCATACGGAGTTGAGTAGAATTACATTTTACGACTATATCATATATCCTAAGCTTTAATTATAGCTACTGATATGAAATAAATCTTACCTGGATAATGCACACAGCTAATTCATCGATTCTGTACAGCAAAGAAAAAACTGTCTGGATACTGGGCAAATTAATGACATCAAAACTTAGTGAATGTTTCTGGCCTCCGTTATTCCAAACAAATCGAATTTCAAGAAGAATTAATAAACTTTCTGAAAACCTGACTTCCTTAAGTATCTTCACTTTAAAAATAAAACAGTTTCTTTGAAAATATCACACATTACCCTCCCTTTTCTGAGCAGCACTAATTTTACTGCGCAGTAAACAGCGTAAATATTAGCCATGGAAAGTTTACTCACCTGAACAGGACGGCGTCTTCTGCGACTGTTTCGCAAGCTTTCAAATTGCCAAAACTTTCATCTTAAAGCTGAAATGTTGAGCTTTCATTTAAAATATTTTGTTTACCGAGAATTGAAAAGGGCGCCTCAAAAATGGGTGTTACGAAAACTAAGACCCTCGAAAACTAAGACCTAAGACCTAAGACCCGTCTTAGTTTTCGAGATTACGAAAACTAAGACCCCCTAAAATCGAATCCGTCGAAATATAAATTCAAATTGTAACCGAAATAGGTCTGATCTGCCAAATTATATCATGTTCGATCCTTTCCACCGAGTTTAAGGTCAAATTTAACGGTAAAGTTAGGGGTCTTAGTTTTCGTAATTTCGAAAACTAAGACCCCTCTTAGTTTTTGTAATTACGAAAACTAAGACCCCCACCAAAACAATCTCTAAAATTTCTATAAAGTCGAATTACCCCGAATTACGACCGTTTGAAGACTATAATCCGTGAGACAAACAAAAACTACTATCATACGCGTGCTGATCTACGATCCGCTAACAATTTGAAGACTCGCTTTAAAAAGAGGACCAAAGCCATAGACTTCCTACGTATCTATTGTACACTGAAAATATGCCTTACCCCTATTGGTCTTTAATTTTGTTGTTTATCCTTTAAATCATGAAATTGGCTTTCCACTGGAGATGGATGTTTTTCCGGGAATCCTGACCTCTGGCAACCTACTGTCACGCAATCTTCACTTTGTATTGATTGTTTGTTTATTTTATTGTTCTGAAATTAGAACTCCAATTCTCGAGACGATGCTTTGCTAGTACAGGAAATGCATTCACTCATTCCTTTTTCATTATTATTATTATTTCATGGGTGATTTTAGCGACTATCCCTCACAGACTATTTCTCCTTGCCCCCCACCCCTACCCCTCAACTAGCTTTACATTGTAACCCGGTGATCTTCGTGGTGGCAACGATAAAAACAAACGCTAGAAAAACGCAATGTAGCATATTCTCCTTTTTTCGCCTTTTTTATAAAAACACTTTTCTATCTATGACCTGGCCAGTAAAAGGAAAAAAAATCCGTATTTTTGTGTGATGTTTAACCGATAACGCCACTGACCACTTAGCGATCAGGCATTCAGGTCGCAGCGACATGTCAGCCCGCAACGAAGACAAAAATCCATCTCCAGTGTAAAACCAATTTTATGACTTTAAGGATAAACAACCAAAATTAAAGGGGTAAGGCATATTTTCAGTGTACAATTATACGTATGCTTACATCCTCTTCTTAAAGCAGCAATATTGATAATGTATGTCTGCAAATTGTCAGAAGAAGCGGATTGTCTAGCACGCGTATGATAGTAGTTTTTGTTTGTCTTACGGATTATAGTCTTCAAACGGTTGTAATTCAGGGTAATTCGACTTTGTAGAAATTTTAGAGATTGTTTTGGTGAAGGTCTTAGTTTTCGTAATTACGAAAACTAAGAGGGGTCTTAGTTTTCGAAATTACGAAAACTAAGACCCCTAAAAATTTACCGTTAAATTTGACCTTAAACTCGGTGGAAAGGATCGAACATGATATAATTTGGCAGATCAGACCTATTTCGGTAACAATTTGACTTTATGTTTTGACGGATTCGATTTTAGGGGGTCTTAGCTTTTGTAATCTCGAAAACTAAGACGGGTCTTAGGTCTTAGGTCTTAGTTTTCGAGGGTCTTAGTTTTCGTAACACCCCCTTAAAATTGAGTTTCTGTTTCAAGTGTCCGGATACTGGTACCGTCCGGATACTAGCCAACATACTGTAGTGGTACTCGATACAGATGAAAATGAAGAAAAATGAAGAAAGTATGTTTTGTTCGAATTTCGTATTTCATGTACGTGACATGTTGTCGTCTCGCCTTATTTCAGACATTTATACGTTGTTTTAGATGGTTTTAGATTGTTTGCGAGTGGTTGTAGATGTTTATGAGGTGGTTGTAGATGATTGTAGGTGGTTGTTGAATTTTTTGAGGTGGTTATAGGTGGTTGTAGGTGGTTGTAGATGGTTTTAGGTGGTTTTATTAGGTCGTTCCATGTATTGAATGGTTAAAAGGTATTATTGCAGCTGTAACAGGAACATGTATCTTTGCACAGGGTCCATAGGAGTTTCGTATGAATAAATGAATTACTTATTTAAAGTCTCACCTTGAAAAATGTCTATACTTGTCGCTTAGCACGATTAATTAGCCCAATGAATCTACTGTAAACGATTTCTTCGCAGATCGCCATTTGGAAATCAATATCCGCAAGCCATAGCCTCGCTGGCGCACAGCACGTCGCCCGAAGCGGCGACCGAGGCACGAAGTGCCGAGTAAAATTGTTTCCTTTTTTTCCGTATTTTAATACTGCAAGCCGATCTTGCGAGCCCTCAGTCTCTTGGTTTGCGGTATATACAATGAGTAATGAAACTGTAACGCGATCAAAATAACCCATTTTATCAGAGGTTTTCGACGGGTTTTGATGTTCTAACGACAAACACATCTCCTCTGGACCCTGTGCCGTGGAAAGGGAATTTGACGGCAAATTAAAATGTCAAATCCCCAACCCACGCCATGCCTCCCCCCTCCCCCCCCACACCCGCCTGCTTAACATTGATAGGTGCATAACGCATAGTGATAGAACTACACCACAAATAATGCAAATTTTTCATATATAGAAAAATGACATTTTTATCGTGTACAAAGCCTCCTTTTCACAAAAAATCATCATCAAACGACAAAACCAAGGTGTCTATTTACAAAAAAGTAGGCTCGAAAGATCTGCGGAGTTTTTGACCTGAATCATGGTTTAACCCCTTAAAAATATGGAAATTTTTCGATTATAGTAAAATGACTTTTTATCGTCTAAAAAGCCCCTTTTTGAGAAAATAACATCATTAAACGACAAAACCAAGGTCTCTTTTGCGGAAAGGTGGGCTCGAAAGATATTTGGAACTTTTGACCAGAATCACGGGTTAGCCCCTTTGGAAATATGCAAATTTTTCAACTAGAGTAAAATGACATTTTTATCGCCTAAAAAGCTTCCTTGTGAGAAAACCACATTATGAAACGACAAAACCAAGGTCTCTTTTACAGAAAAGTAGGCTCGAAAGACATGTGGAACTTTTGACCAAACTCATGGTTTTACCCCTTTGGAAAAATGCAAATTTTTAACTATAGTAATATGACACTTTTAGCGTCTAAAAATTCTCCTTTTCACACACACAAAAAAAACATCATCAAACGACAAAACCAAGGTCTGTTTTAGAGATAATTAGGCTTGAACGATATTTTGAACTTTTGACGAGAATCATGGGTTAACCCCAAGAGAGGATAAAGGGGACAGAGAAGGCATCCTCCATACACACCCTATCATCAAAGAAGCTTACATTTGTACCTTTAGTCCTGTTCCCAGAACGATACAGTCATAAGTACTGCTAGCATAAATTCAATTTTGGAGGCAAAGATGAACGTTACAAGATAGGAGGACCGGATCCTAATATTTAAAGCTGGATCTAATCAGCTATAAATTAAAATATCGAGCCAACAAGCAAGGCTGATTTTACAGCTGGGAATATATATTTTTGTTACCAATATGTCAGATGCATGCGCATAACTAGCTCAGTTACCCGAGATGGCATATGTTTGAGTTTTAATGGTTATCAGACAGTTTCGTTGTTTCGGTGGTTCGGCTTTCTCCATTCTTTTATCGCTGGAAATTCTTTTCAAGACAGTGATAGCCAGGGAATTCTTGTAAATAGAGTAAACGTGTTTGCCACTTACTTTTTCGTTGCATTGTTTTTGAGAAACTAGCGAATTTCAAAAATCGGCCTCGGCTCCTGTCACGGCGTTTTCACAGGCCAGTTCATTTTCCAGATTTTTAGAACCGCGAATTTTTAAATCTGTCAAGTCTCACAAACCAGTCAGCAAAACCTTTAGACCTGAAAATGTCATTTTTGGCCATATAACGACGTTTAGTTTTCATTCCCCCCACACCGCTTTCATTTTTGAATGTGCTCATCGACGGTGCAGACCCCGGGGGTGCAGAACTTTGCGGAAAAGGTGCTTTAAAACGTATGTAAAGCCGGACAGGTCCATCAAAACGCCTTGACATAGGCCTAACACAACACATGTTCATTAAGGTTTATTTTTGTCTTTTAGTTACGAAAAAGGTTTTTTCACTGTGTATTGGGTCCTATATGTGGCACTAATAGGTTAATTCCCCTATAGTTTTTTAATTTTTCCAGATGGCTGATGAAAAACACTTGAGTCACTTTTTGCTGACAATTTGATTAAAGTAAAAAAACAAAAGAAGGGAAAAACCCCTTCGCCTGCCACGCAGGCTAGTTCATCTCAGTTTCTCTTTTGCTGAAGGGGTTGATAGTCGAAGCTTTTCAAGGTTACTTTTGTGCCCGGGCGGGGGGGGGGGGGCGGGAGGTACTTAAGGAATTTCTGAGTGGGGATGTGCCGCTGGGACCCTGGAACCTTTAACCTATAACAGAGCTAGTTCAGCTGAATTTTGCTACCCTATACTAGAGTAAACTCCCAAATCCCCCCTATCCTAGAATAGCTGTTTCCCTAGTCTAGATAAAATCTTCAACCAACTGATTAGTTTCCTGAAAAATAATACCCTATTCTAGACCCAAACGCTCTGATTTATATACCCTATCCTAGAGTAAACTGCTTGAAAACCATACCCTTCACAGCGGCACATACCTATATAGCCCATATATGGCAGTGCCCCCCCCCCCGGGGTTTTGTGGACGTCAAGTTTATTGAAGGATAAACGATGTGCAAAACTTGTGATTTCCTTGTAGACCCATCAAGTTTGTCGTGTGAAATCATGATCAAGCGAATTATTTCGGGAATTGTTGCGAATTATATGTACCGAGAACATCGTTTAAATGAGGTAGGCATAACATATTATAAAACCAAATAAAATCGACTGCATTTACTCTAGAACTCCGTATGCGTTCACAGACTACAGCACCACTCTCTTAAGCCAAACGATTAAGTTTTATTTATCTCAGCCCCCATCATCATCGACGGAGCAGAGCTTACTCGCGGAAAGAGTGCTTTAAAAAGTATGTAAAGATTACAGGTCCCGACGCCGTGACATAGGCCTAGCACAACACATGTTGTTGTTGTAAGGTTCATTTTTGTCTTTTAGTTACGAAAAAGGTTTTTTCACTGTGTATTGGGTCCTATATGTGGCACTAATAGGTTAATTCCCCTATAGTTTTTTAATTTTTCCAGATGGCTGATGAACACTCGAGTCACTTTTTGCTGACGTAATTTGATTAAAGTAAAAAAACAAAAGAAGGGAAAAACCCCTTCGCCTGCTACGCAGGCTGGTTCATCTCAGTTTCTCTTTTGCTGAAGGGGTTGATTGTCGAAGCTTTTTAAGGTTAGTTCTGAGGACATTAAGTTTATTTTGTGGAGGAAAAACGATGTGTAAAACTTGTGATTTCCTTGTAGACCCATTAAGTTTGTCGTGTCAGATCAAGCGAATTATTTGGGGAATTGTTGCGAGTTACATGTACCAAGAACATCGTTTAAATGAGGTAGGCATAACATATTATGTAACCAAATAAAATCGACTGCATTTACTCTAGAACTCCGTATGCGTTCACAGACTACAGCACCACTCTCTTAAGCCAAACGATTAAGTTTTATTTATTATGCATCAACAATTCCAGCTGCGCTCAGCCCCCATCATCATCGACGGAGCAGAGCTTACTCGCGGAAAGAGTGCTTTAAAACGTATGTTAAGATTACAGGTCCCGACGCCGTGACAAAGGCCTAGCACAACACATGTTGTTGTTGTAAGGTTCATTTTTGTCTTTTAGTTACGAAAAAGGTTTTTGACTGTGTATTGGGTCCTATATGTGGCACTAATAGGTTAATTCCCCCTTGGTTTTTTAATTTTTCCAGATGGCTGATTAAAAACACTTGAGTCACTTTTTGCTGACGTAATTTGATTCAAGTATATGTAAAAAACAAGAGAAGGGAAAAACCCCTTCGCCTGCCACGCAGGCTAGTTCATCTCAGTTTCTCTTTTGCTGAAGGGGTTGATTGTCGAAGCTTTTTAAGGTTAGTTTTGTGGGCGTTAAGTTTATTTTGTGAAGGAAAAACGATGTGTAAAACTTGTGATTTCCTTGTAGACCCATCAAGTTTGTCGTGTGAAATCATGATCAAGCGAATTATTTGGGGAATTGTTGCGAAATACTAACCTGAGATCAGGCTCTATATTCGTTTCGCTTTGTAAATAACATTCCGGCGGGCATGGCGAAACGAAAACAGAGGGCCAATGTTAGCGGTAGGCGTTAGGGAGAATGTATGAGAACCGCTCAAATTGGGCCTGATCTCAGGTTAGCGAATTACATGTACCAAGAACATCGTTTAAATGAGGTAGGCATAACATATTATGTAGCCAGATAAAATCAACTGCATTTACTCTAGAACTCCGTATGCGTTCACAGACTACAGTACCTGCACTCTCTTAAGCCAAACGATTAAGTTTTATTTATGCATCATCAATTCCAGCTGCGCCCAGCCCGCTCCCCCCCCGGGCTGATCCCCGGGCATTAACATTTTTTTTTCCTTGAATGGGAAATTCCCGGGGGTGGGGACTCTAGAGCTGTGAAATCCTCCGGGGTGGGGACGAAAAAAGAGGGCAAATGCCCCGTCCTCCGTCAACCCTGCAACATTTTTCATTGATCGCACAGTCGAGTAGTGCCATTTTAAGCATTTTAATGTGCGGTTTTTTGTTTCAATTGACGTCTTCCTTTGTCATAGTGCTATTCTAATTAAGACTTTACGCCGTGACGACACCAGTTAATGGTTTTAGTATTGCTATAAAATTATTGACATTACAATTAACCGTGCTCTGTTAACTGTTATGAATAGTTTTATAAATATGAAAGGATGTTCTTCAAATAATATCAAACGAAATTTGATTCAATAACCAAAAAAACGTTGATTCACGTCGATAGCTCCCGATTTCGCTATGTAGTTCTGGCTTGAGAAGCAATGAAGAAATGCATGCATAAAATGGAGAACATGCCTTTACAAACCTCTTCAATTTTTTCCTGTCCTTAACACATGAGCCAATCTGCTTCTTTTCCCAGTAAAATCCTCTGTGTAGTTATAATGCTGATAGGAAACCGAGTGCGTGTCAAAAGTTCGGTGTTGGCCCCGGGGTTGGAAAATGCCCGGCCCCCGGGCAGGGTAAAATTTGCAAATGCCCCATCCCCGGGACTGACAAGGAGGGCAAATGCCCCGCAGTAGCCCGGGAGGGGCGGGGGGAGGGGGGCTGGGCGCAGCTGGAATTGACTGATGCATTATTCATCATCTTCTTGTTCTAGTAAAATAAAGTTCCCGTTTAACATTCCGAAATTCCAGTGTTGAGTTTATTTGGTCATAGAACATTTGAGATAACACGTTCTTGTGTGTCTGGAATTCAACATGACATCCAACAACGCTAAATGTTAGGAACTGTACTGACTTTAAAATCAACTGCCACACATTCTCTGCTACGCCACCGCGCTAAATATTTAGTACCAAATAAGCGAAGCAAAATAAGTACTGACCTCAGGTTATGTAAAATTTTAATGCGAATTTATTTGGAACTCCATATGACTTTAAAAAATCGAAATGTCGGTACGTTTAAAATGTCAATCACACAATCATTCAACCCTTAATTAATGACCGGGCAGAATTTCATCACGCCTGTTAAATGAACGGGTGCAAAATCAGTCTACACTCATTTTAGCTAATGAAGTTTTCTTCTATGTGTTCTGAAGGTAAATAACAAAAAAAACTCAAAGATAAAAAAAGGGGAATCCAAAAGTGCATCAAAGCAGAAAATTATAAGACTTGAGAACGTAAATGGACGTCCAGAGAATGAGTAAGGAACAGCCTAAGACATCAGGTAAAAAGTTACAACTTTTGTTTCATTTCGTATAGGAAACAGGAATTTCTAAAATGTAATTTCTATTAATGAGAATAGCCCTTTTACGAAACAGGTTGCTATTTGATACGGAAATAATATTTATAACAGGCTTACTTATTTTTTTGAAAGCCTAATTTGTCGCAAGTCACGAGCGTGCCAAATAACGTGACTAAAGAATGCACCATTTGTGTACATGTATCATGGCGAAGAGCGTACGTAATATTTAAAAACAAACCGAACTTAATAAGTGAAATTAAATGTACATCCTTATTAAAAGTTTTGCTACGTTTGCTGAATAGAGTGCAAGATTAAGATTATTCAAACTTGATTATTTTCACTCTAAAAACTGAGAAATCTACGATGTATGTCACATTTTTTTCACTCTATAAACCCAAAAAATGTGCCAAATAGAGTACGAGACATGGAGTGATCAAATTTGACTTTTTTTACTCTGTAAACCAAAAAAAATGTGCGATGTCATGTTACATTTCTGCTGCGTGCCGAATAGAGTACGAGATAAAGAATGTTTAAAGTTGACTTTTTTCTCTCCGTAAACTTACAAATGTACCATGTAAGTCACATTTCTGCTGCGTCCCGAATAGATGAAATAACAAGACGCTGTGGAGCGTACACTTCGGCATCGTGGTTGTGGAACTGATTAATTGTAAATGCGGAGGAATAGTAAGAAATGAAATATTGTAAGAGTAAGGTGTAAATTTGTGAAATTATGGGATTTGTCAGGATACTCTGAAAAGAGCAACATCCAAGAGGCCTACTTGCCAAAAACTAGCATTTCGGGGCAAATTTTCTCTGCATGAGATATTAGCCCAGTCATGCTCTGATGACTCCATACAAATCCTTCTAAATTTGACTTGGGTCTAAACGTTTAGACCCGAGTCAAATATGAGGTTACTGGCGGTGAATGACAAGTCTAACAAAACAAACGGTGAAAAAAGAATTCTCTATTTTTCTTACATCAGGCTTCAAAAACAGCATAGCAGTCTCATGTACTGATTAAAGATATGCAACGCATGGGTAAGGAATCAATTACGTTGAGCATGGAATTGGCTAAAACTCAATGTTACGTGTTCGAATGTTTTGAGGATAATTATTCACTATCAGCACGCAGAGATGTCGGATTAACACAAGGAAGTTTAATACCAAAGGAACATAGTTCTTGACAAACTTGACTTGAACTTAAGTAAAACCAAACAGCCTTGAACTTCAGATATCTTACGGCTTCCGCCAACTTGTAAACGAAGCACTTGAAAATCGACCTTAGTCACACTTGACTAAACACAGCACTCCAGCTCGTGGGAAAAAACTTAGTTCGTCAAAAGAACTCGCTTGGAACTTGTATACCCTTTGACATAAGGTTCTAGAAAATATTAAACAGGCGAATAGTAGTAGCTTTTCGACATATTTTATGATTTCAGAAACTGATGCAAATCTGCTGACTCATGCTAAAATCTAAACATGCCCTAATTAATTATTTATGAATAATTCAAAAACGTAGAGAACGTTCGAGAAAGTCACGCAACGCATGAAAGAAATTTTACTACGTAACACTCAACAAAGACAGAACGTCTTTGTGCAGCATTTTGTAACCTTAAATTCGTCATAAAACAGTTCGAAAGGAACGCTCACTCGTGAAATGTTTTTCAAGACTCGAAAAGAAATTTCGTGTCTCTGCGCGGCCATGTAATATGCTCTATTTATTCCTCGAGTAAATTAAAAGACCAAACACGAAGTGATCTCAAGATATCACGAAATAGTCCAGTCTCATTTCGTGAAATAACCGAAACAAGCTGAAAAGTCACGAACTTGCGCGCCCAACCTTGTCCCGAAACTAGTGCACAATTTCATTGCTATTTTTCATATGCCGAACTACCTTGGGTCGCAGTAGCGCAGTCGGCTAATCCCTCAACTAAGAGTCTGATCTGACGGGTCACACAGGTGAGTCGGTTCAAACCCCGGGAAAGCCCAAATAATAATTCTTTCTTCCTCGAATAAGTTAAAGAATAAATCAAAGAAATCGAAGTCATCTTGAGATATCTCGAACTAATTCGGCTCTCACTTCGTCAAATAGCCGAATCAAACCGAAAACCTACAGATTTTGCGTGCCCAATCTTGTCCCAAAAATGTCAACTTTGATACATTCCTTAACGTTGCGAATCTTTTACTTCGTGCTCCGCCGAGGTAATAATAAAAAAATAGAATGATTTTATTTCTCATTAGATAAAAACTACATATCTTACGTGACATATTTTTCAAAGCAAGAAAAGAAGTTAAATAATAATGATAAAAGAACGTAACTTATCACATATTGAGTTTATATCTATAGATAAGTCCATTGTTTGATAAAACTAGTATTCTTAAAAGATCCTGTATTAATAAGTGTGCGAGCGCTGTTCTTGTTGCGTAAGTTATAATTGAGTTATAACTATACGATATTTACCGCTAACTTGTTGCGTGGCGAATAGAGTACGAGAAAGAACATGTTGCAGCTTAAATTTTCCTGCCCTGATGTAAGGAAAACTGTACGCTTTTTACCCCTAACCTGCTGCGTGCTGAATAGAGTACGAGAGAGAAAATGCGGTAACTTAACTTTTCCTACCCTAATATAAGTAAAACTGTGCGCTGTTTACCCCTAACCTACTTCGTAAAATCGGTCGCATTGTTGTTTGATTGGTTCGGTAATCGAACATAATCAAACTGGAACTTTTCGGTGAGTTCGATTACCGAACTCAATCTAACCAATTGAACTCAGTCGACGCGATTAGTTCGATTTTTTTTGGCAGAAAGACAAAAAGCATCCAGTTTCAATTGAATCGGCAAGATCTCCTTCTTGTATGTATTTGAAGCAGTTTGAAAACAAAAATATTTCAATTAACCCGGAATTAACTAAAATCTTTGTTTCAGTGATTCATAATCGATAAATTCACAATATTAATACTGGGAAACATGCAAGCACCGGAACCAGTTCACTTTGCAAATGTCCAACTTGGCCGCAGCCATGGTCAGTTACCTTCAGAGCTGGATCTCCCCTTTTCTTTTTAATAACAAGAATCGGCAAAAGGCTCCTGACTTTTGCGTGTCTGGTACTCCACACTCGCTTAAAAAACTCGAAAGAAAAATTAAAAAAAAAATAGCAAACATAAAAAGTCGACCCTCGACACCTCGACCAAAGATCGGGCTCAGTGAAACTGTATTAGAAAAAATGATTGAAAAACTCATTAATAATTCATTAAAAAACAAAAGAAATTAATGTTTAATGAGTGTCTTTATTTGTGATGAAATAAGACACGGCTAAACTTTACGTCCAATTTTTTAGACCAAACTAACCCCAAATCTAAATATTAGTGCAAGAATGTGTTAATCTATATAAGAGATTTTGAAGGGTTTCAAAAAACTTAAAAAACTAATCACTTTCTTAGCGCTCACAAAATGTTCAAAACAATGATTTGGCCGCCATTTTACTTTGCTGGACTGGGTGCTTTAGTTATTCTCGGTTCATATTATATTTCCCTTCAGTATCATACGCAACCACACTTTTCTGACGAAAAATTGCATAAACCACAAAATGAATCCACAAAATATTTATACTTTTTTTCAGGAAAAGCTGAAATACTCAAGCTAGAAAAAAGCGTGACCGAGAGCTAAAATTATTTTTTCAACAAGCCACAACTATCATATCTGCACATTTTCGTTAAAATGGCGAAGAAAAGACAAAGAAGTGTGGAAGAAGTGGCAGACTCCTATCACAACATTAAAGATTCCCATAACGACATACCCAACCTTGAAATATACCTCAGAATTGTCAAAGAAGTAGGAGACATGGCAATAGAAGCAAATGTATATTGTAAACTTGGAAACGCGTACCACAGTGTTGGAGATTTCCACAAAGCCATAGAGTGCCATAATCGATACCTCAAACTTTCCAAAGAACTGGGAGACAGGGCAGGAGAAGGAAAAGCGTACGGTAATCTTGGCGACGCCAATGTCCGTCTTGGAGATTTCCAGAAAGCCATAGAGTACCATGAACGACACCTTAAAATTTCGAAAGAAGTTGAAGACAGGGCAGGAAAAGGAAATGCGTATGGTAATCTTGGCAACGCCTATCACAGTCTTGGAGATTTCCAGAAAGCCAAAGAGTACCATGAAAGACACCTCAAAATTTCAAAAGAAGTGGGAGACAGGGCAGGAGAAGGAAAAGCGTATGGTAATCTTGGCAACGACTATCGCAGTCTTGGAGATTTCCAGAAAGCCTTAGAGTACCATGAACGACACCTCAAAATTTCCGAAGAAGTGGCAGACAGGGCGGGAGAAGGAAAAGCGTATGGTAATCTTGGCAACGCCTATAACAGTCTTGCAGATTTCCAGAAAGCCATAGAGTACCATGAACGACACCTCAGGATTTCGAAAGAAGTGGGAGACAGGGCAGGAGAAGAAGCAGCGTATGGTAACCTTGGCAACGCCTATGACAGTCTTGGAGATTTCCAGAAAGCCATAGAACACCATGAACGACACCTCAAAATCTCGAAAGAAGTGGGAGACAGGGCAGGAGAAGGTGGAGCGTATGGTAATCTTGGTAACGCCTATGACAGTCTTGGAGATTTTCATAAGGCCATAGAGTACCATGAACGACACCTCAAAATTTCGAAAGAAGTGGGAGACAGAGCAGGAGAAGGAAAAGCGTACTGTAATCTCGGCAACGCCTATCGCAGTCTTGGAGATTTCCAGAAAGCCGTGGATTACCAGGAACGACACCTCAAAATTTCCAAAGCAGTGGGAGACAGAGCAGGAGAAGGAAATGCGTACGGTAATCTTGGCAATGCCTATGACGGTCTTGGAGATTTCCATAAAGCCATAGAGTACCATGAAAGACACCTCAAAATTTCGAAAGAAGTGGGAGACAGGGCAGGAGAAGGAGGAGCGTATGGCAATCTTGGCAACGCCTATGACAGTCTTGGAGATTTTCAGAAAGCTATAGAGCACCATGAACGACACCTCAAAATTTCGAAAGAAGTAGGAGACAGGGCAGGGGAAGGAAAAGCGCATGGTAATCTTGGCAACGCCTATGACAGTCTTGGAGATTTTCAGAAAGCCATAGAGTACCAGGAACGACACCTCAAAATTTCGAAAGAAGTGGGAGACAGGGCAGGAGAAGGAAAAGCGTATGGTAATCTTGGCAACGCCTATTACGGTCTTGGAGATTTCCAGAAAGCCAACGAGTACCATGAAAGACACCTCAAAATTTCGAAAGAAGTGGGAGACAGGGCAGGAGAAGGAAAAGCGTACTGTAATCTTGGCAACGCCTTTAAAAGTCTCGGAAATTTCCAGAAAGCCATAGAGTACCACGAACGAGACCTCAAAATTTCGAAAGAAGTGGGAGACAGGGCAGGAGAAGGAAAAGCGTATGGGAATCTTGGCAACGCCTATGACAGTATTGGAGATTTCCAGAAAGCCGTAGAGTACCATGAACGAGACCTCAAAATTTCAAAAGAAGTGGGAGACAGGGCAGGAGAAGGAAAAGCGTATGGTAATCTTGGCAACGCCTATGACAGTCTTGGAGATTTTCAGAAAGCCATAGAGTACCAGGAACGACACCTCAAAATTTCGAAAGAAGTGGGAGACAGGGCAGGAGAAGGAAAAGCGTATGGTAATCTTGGCAACGCCTATTACGGTCTTGGAGATTTCCAGAAAGCCAACGAGTACCATGAAAGACACCTAAAAATTTCAAAAGAAGTGGGAGACAGGGCGGGAGAAGGAAAAGCGTATGGTAGTCTTGGCAACGACTTTCGCAGTCTTGGAGATTTCCAGAACGCTATAGAGTACCATGAACGACACCTCAAAATTTCGAAAGAAGTAGGAGACAGGGCAGGAGAAGGAAGAGCGTACGGTGGTCTTGGCAGCGACTATTACAGTCTTGGAGATTTCCAGAAAGCCATAAAAAACCATGAACAACATCTCAAAATTTCGAAAGAAGTGGGAGACAGGGCAGGAGAAAAAATAGCGTACGGTAATCTTGGCAACGCCTATCAGAGTTTTGAGGATTTCGAGAAAGCCATAGAGTACCATGAACGAGACCTCAAAATTGCGAAAGAAGTGAGAGACAGGGCAGGAGAAGGAAAAGCGTACGGTAATCTTGGCAACACCTATTGCAGTCTCGGAGATTTCCAGAATGCCATAGAGTACCAAGAACGATACCTTAAAATTTGCAGAGAAACAAGGGACAGGGCACAAGAAGGAAGAGCGTACTGTAATCTTGGCAACGCCTATTACAGTCTTGGAGATTTCCAGAATGCCAGAGAGTACCATGAACGACATCTCAAAATTTCGAAAGAAGTAGGAGACAGGGCAGGAGAAGGAAAAGCGTACGGTAATCTTGGCAAAGCCTATCACAGTCGTGGAAAAGTTCAGAAAGCCATTAAATTTTATAAGTTAAGTGTTATAGCCTTCGACCACATCAGGGAAAATCTTATATCTAATGACGAATGGAAGATTAGCCTTGGGAATTCGTATGGTGATATTAATTCGAGGCTATGGGGGCTGCAGTTTAAGCAAGGTGAAGTCATCGAGGCACTTTTAACTGCTGATCATGGACGTGCTCAAGCGTTAAATGATCTTCTGGAGTTAAATTATGGCCTTAAAAGGCTACGCCTTGAAATAGGGACACTTTCTGCAAGACCAAATGTTTGTCCTAGTTACTTACCATCAAATACAGTATTCATAGGTATAAACGAGGGAGGAATAGTTCTCTGGGTGAACGAGAAAGGACAAGAAATCAAAACTAGAAGAACTGAGATCGATATCTCGGACACAACGTATTTTCAGTCTCTGTTGGAGACTGCACATAACGAAATAGGTGTGGGGGGTGGTATTAATTGTGAAGATCGCCGTGTGAGAGGTGATACTGATTCGAGATCCCCAAACTGTCATCCTTCATATTTTGAGACAAACGCATTACAAACATGGTACAATCTTGTTATAGACCCTATAAAAGACTTACTCCAGGGCGATGAGATTGTGGTTGTTCCACAAGGACCTCTGTTTTTGGCGCCTTATGCTGCTTTCTTGGACTTGAAATCAAAGTACCTCTGTGAAACTTTCAGAATTCGTCTGCTTCCCTCACTTTCTAGTCTTCGATTAATCCAAAATTGTCCACCAGATTGGCACAGCAAGACTGGCGCTCTTCTCGTCGGCGATCCGTGGGTACAGGAGGTACTTTATGGCGGAATGAGGCTAGAGCAGTTAGAGTGGGCCGCAAAGGAAGTTCAGATGATTGGAGAAATACTTCAAACTGAACCTCTCGTTGGAAAGCAGGCAACAAAAGATGAAGTCTTAACACGTATCTCCTCGGTTGGTTTGGTGCACATTGCTGCTCACGGTCAACGAGAAACAGGAGAAATTGCCTTGGCCCCAAACCCTATACGTTCATCCCCGATTCCAGCCAGGGAGGACTATCTCTTAACTATGAGAGATGTTTTAAAGGCGCAGATTAGGGCAAGACTTGTTGTACTTAGTTGTTGTCATAGTGGAAGCGGAGAAGTCAAACCTGAGGGTGTGGTCGGCATCGCAAGGGCATTTTTGGGTGCTGGTGCTCGTTCTGTTCTGGTGTCCCTGTGGGCGATCGACGACGAAGCTACTATGGCGTTTATGAAAGTTTTCTACCAACACCTAGTTCATGGACGAAGTGCCAGTGAGGCCCTGAATAAAGCCATGAAATCCATGAGAGAATCTGACCGCTTTAGTGCAGTGAAGTACTGGGCGCCGTTTGTTCTCATTGGTGATGACGTAACGTTTGAGTTTGAGGGCATCGAATAAATGCAAGGTATTTTGGATGAATTTAATCCTGAGATCATATTTCCTGCTTTGGCAAACGTCATCTTAACTAGCCATTATTTTTATCGTCGGTTTTGTAGGGCAGCAAACTCAACTGGTGCCAATTAGCATCAATCTGTCACCGAGAAACGGGATTTTCGGTTTTGGTCGTGTGAGACCTTACATTTCTCTTCCCCACCCCCTCCCCGCTCTTTTACTCGCACCGTTTTTTACGCAGTCTGTCTCTCGTAACTTGGTCTTTGCTCCGAAACCGCAGGGAAACGCTTGCTACGAAGGCTAGTTACCCATTGCTCCAAGAAATTTTTAAGTACGTCGTCAAAATATTCTATTTACCGTCAACTCCCTTGAGATGGACAATTTTTCGGACCGGCATTAAGTGTTCATCTTAGAGAGATGTCCGTCTTTTAGAGAGTCAAGTAAAGACAGTAAAGAAAGGCAGGGGCCAACTCTAGGTGTCCGTTAAGGGTTTTACAGAGGTGTCTGTCGACTCGTATAGACCGTACAGGTAGAAATCAGTACTTCTGCTAGCTTTCTAACGTTGCTATTTGCTGTTTGTGTTGTATAGGTGCAGCATGCGGTAAAGCAGTTCCAATTTATCTGAAGCTGAACTCGATTTCTTTGTGTCACAATGAAGACGAGCGTTCCTCTCAAGCTTGGAAACTCGTAATGGGGAAGAGAGAATGATGCTCTTATTAGAGAGCTTTAGATTCTAAGACCCCGAGGACGACAACGAGAACGAGATTTACCCAATACTAAGTAGTAATAATAATAAGTTAAATCTTTTCTTAGTCCAAAGATTAGTGTAATTTCCATAGCTTATTTTAAGACTAGTCGTCTGCACATTTTGTGCACTTGCAACTTGTTCAATAGTCACCTGAAGAACATCAGGAATCAGTAGTAAATTTTTATTTCCATTGGTATACCAAGTTACACCATATATGACAGAGGCACTTTAGACGTGCCTATTGGCAATTTAATTTAGTTTTCTTTGTCGCTTTTGTTATTTACATAGTTGTAGGTTTTTGTTCTGTTGGTACATTGTTTAAAGTTACTGCCTAGAAAGGCCTCCATTATAATACTGGAGTCAGATTCCCCAATGTATTCAGTTACTAGGTTTAATCAGTTTTTAAAACATATTGAAGTTTTACATTTACTCGTCTTTTTGATATGCGTAGGATTGCTTTTTCATAGCCGAGGATTATTCGCGTACGGGCCCTTGTTTTTACCATCGGAGAGCTTTAGATTCTAAGACGAGGCCAAGAAAGAGATTTTCCCAATACTAAGTAGTGCGCGCGCGAACCGGGAAAATATGATAGCCATCGTCATTCTACGACGAGTTTTAGCGAGAATGCCATTTATGAGCGATCGGGAGAGGGTTTTACCTCCTTCAACGGAAATAAGCGTTCTAACTGTTCTGGTGAAAAAAAAAAAAGCACAATGAAGCTTTCCGGGTTGTCTATTTTTCGTAGGCAAGAAAAATTGAAATGAAATGTGAACTTTAATTAAGTGTCGATTTGTTTAGCTAATTGCGGACAATAATAATAAGTTAAATCTTTTCGTAGTCCAAAGATAAATTTTCGCAGCTTATTTTACGACTAGTCGTGTGCACAGCTTGTACACTTGCGACTTTCAGTTCAATAGTCACCTGAAGAACACCAGGAGTCAGTAGTAAATTTTTATTACCATTGTTATACCGTATGTGGCAGACGCACTTAAGACGTGCCTATTAGCAAATTGATTTAGTTTTTTACGTTTTTATTATTTACATAGTTGTAGTTTTTATCCTATTGATAGATTGTTTAAAGTTACTGCCTAGAAAGGTCTCCATTCTAGTACTGGAGTCAGATTCCCGAAATGTATTCAGTTACTAAGTTCAATCAGTTTTTAAAATATGTTGTAGTACGTTTTACATTAACTCGTCTTTTTGATATGCATAGGATTGCTTTTTTATAGCCGAGGCTTATTCGTGTTCCCGACGGTGTTTTTACCATCAAGTTTTCTGATTTCTCTTGTCGACACCTTTTATCTGAAAGTTTGTCGTAACTTTGGCCCTAACTGTGACCCCTTTTCCTGTCACACAGTATATTTGTTTGCTCATGTATACATACATTAAGAACTTAATTCAGTGTCTCCAGTTTAGTTAGCTTTGCTATTTACCCGTAGAGCTTTGCTCCCCAGAGGGTCTCGACCTCTGGTAATTTTTTACTGTATGGTCAACTCAGTCACCCGTCCCTTCAGAACTTAGATCTTCGTGTTGGCAAGAGATACACAGTGAGGAAGACTTTCCAGGGCCTAGGCCGAACTTCGAACTTTTCATGAGACGAACCAAACTTATTGAGTTAAGTTCATGAAAAAATCGACATCTGGCACAGTTAAATTGGTCTGAATGAGTGAGGATCGTTTAACACGTTCTATTCGTTTGCTTCAGACGGATCGAACGTCTGAAGATCTCCGTGACAAACTTAGATCATCACATGCAACGAACTTAACTAATAAATTAAAAGTTCGTTTGATATGTATATTTAGCCTCATTCGGGAGAAAATTAAGCACTCATCTGATTTAGTTGATTTGTTCGACGTCTGACCCAACAGACGATCTTAACTGAATTTAGGTCGATCCAAACTAGGGTTTGAAAAGTTCTACGTTTGGCCCACGCCTATTGAAGGCAAATGTAATAACTGGTCACAAATGTAATAAAAGTCACTTATAGACACAAATTAAAGGTAATATTACCTTTGAAAACTTACTTGTGCAAGGGAAAGACCCAGGGGAGGGTGGGACTCGACCAATACAAGACAGGTTGAGCTACTCTATTGACCAAAATTTGGGTAGAGGTGAGCCGCTGAGGGTTTCAAACCCTGACCCTGTTTAGGACAAAAAATTCCTAAAATACATACACTGTTTCGGACAAAAGCCTCAATTTTGTTACCCTGCTGAAATTCCTGAATAATTATTGAAAGAGAATAACAATTTCAGCTATCTCATTTTGTATGCGGGTTTTTACTGTAACTGAAATTTTGGGCGTGTCCCAAAAAATGGCAAGTTATAAGATATAAGAAGACTTTTCACTGTTTCACTCCATGCAAGCATTTAGCTTTTTTAAAAATATGTATAATTATTCTCTAGTAAATTGGATTACTGGGGAGATGGTAGAAAGCAAAACACTTTGATTGACGGGTGATGTTACTTGACTGTGTCTTGTCCAGATTTCGTTGTGACTTCTGTTTTAAGGAGTTGTTACAATTTGGCCTTCAACAGGCCTAGGACAGTGTAAGAGCCTGAGAGACCTTATTGGGCACTTGAAACCCCAGCAATAGGGTATAAGGTTCTATTCTGAATTAGGTATACACACTCAAAGCAACTAGTTTTTTTTATTTTTTAGGCGAGTTAATATTATGCTGTATGAAAACAAATCACACCAATAGTATAATACTGTGAGTAACTTAAACAGAAAACCGTGGACTCTAAGAAAACCTTTTGTGTTATTACAAACATATCAGCTGACATATACTGAGAGGTTCAGCCACGAAGGAAAAAAAAAGGGAAATTAAACTCCGTAATTGTTTGCTACCTTTAGTGAATACATGTGTACAGAAAATACATTTTATATAATTACACTGGACCCAAATAAAATCAACTTCCTCAAATATATTTATCGTTTTGTGTATCTAAACTGATGTATATGTTAAGTATCACTGAAAGCAATGATATGGAACCCAATTGTAATGATGACAAGGAACGTATAATCTCTTTTTGTACGGTTATTAAACACTGGCTTACAGAAAGCCTATAGTAGCTTTGATAAACAGACGCGACTTTAGGCTGACGGCCAGCCAACATTCCGGCAACAACCCAATTTTAACGATTTGCATGGGATAAGACCATATCAATTCAAACTATTGCTTTAAACTTCTGTAAGTTTTGGATGTTTGTGCTAATACATTACACTAATTATGCAAAGATTATATTGATAAATTCGTGAAGTTTTGCCTTCTTAAATGTTAAAAAAATCGGACAACGGTTTAACTGCAGTTAAATCCCCCTTTAAGCTACAAGTCTTTAAGTGTACCAGTCAAAAAAGAAGAGTTAACACACTGACTTTTGATTTACAATTATTAAGCTAGATCGATGCAATGTTCCCTCAAATCTCAGAAGAGACAGACAAGAACCAATCACAATTAGGTGCAAATACAGAGGCACATAACCAATAAAAGCGCGGGAAAAGCAAATACAACCGATAAAAGCGCGGGAAAAGCAAATACAACCAATAATAGCGCGGGAAAAGCAAATCCAACAAATAAAAGCGCGGGAAAAGCAAATACAACCAATAATAGCGCGGGAAAACCAACTCTAACAATGCAACGTAGGGCTAATACTAACATAATTGGGCCGTTGCTATCAAGATAAGAAAGGAGGAAGCGTGGCTGAGTGGTCCCGGGTTCAATCCCGCTCTGGCGACTTGCTGGATTTGTTCTCGGTCGTCCCGAGTTGAAATCCTCGCCCACGCTTGTTAATAGCCAACTGGTTGCCTTCTGCCAGTTGAGGTTTTTAATCCTGTTACGTTGTATTTGAATTATTTGTTTCTAAGTATTTGAGTGGAGTGCCTGTAAACCAGCCGGATAAGCTAAGTGCACTATCCACTATAAAAAAGCCCTTTTAAAAACCTTTTAAACGTGGGTTGAGATAATACAATTAAGTGTTGGATCTAACAATGTAAACCCACAACCTCTCCCTCTAAAAACTGAAACAATTAAGGCCGATTACGTTTTAACACCACTCTGTTCATTTTTTATCCGGTAGGAGGGGTTGGTGGGATTTGAGGGGGGTCATGCCAAAAATATGGCTTCAGAGGGGGGGGGGGGGGGTGGGCAGGCAAAAAAATATTGGGTGGCGTAACGGAGGGATCACCAAAAAAATTATTTCAAGTTTTGCAGTGACGGTATCTGTGATAACAGAGAGCTTAAGCAACGAAGACGGAAACGTCATCGAAAACGTCACCCAAAAAGTGAATTCACGCCGCTTTAAACTTCATCGCTCTTATTGCAACTCCTCTAATTCGTCAAATGTTGGTGTTTTTTTTTTCAAGAGTTGAATTCTATAAAGGACTGTATCTAAGTTCACAAAAAGAAAAAGAAACCTTTCTTTCTTTTTCAGTATTCTCGTTTTTTGTTTTGTTTTGATTGTTTGTCTTTTTTTTGGAGGGGGGGGGGGGGTCATCTCAATTATTTTGGGAAAAAAGGGGGCACCCTAAAAATTTTCTGAAGATGGGGGGGGGGGGGGGGGGTCATCATATTCTACAGGAGCTTTTCTTCAAATCCCACCAGCCCCCGCTACCCCATAAAAAATGAACGGTCCCTAAACTTGAAAAGTTGAATAGACAGGACCACATTTGAAGTCTGGGAACCAGTCAGTCCCAGGCCTCTGATCAGAGCGGGAGTATTCCCATAATGCTCTTCATTGTTCATGCTGTTCACGCCTACAGGTTTCAACTGTAGAGTTGAGGATCAACTCATAAGCTGGATAGTCTGTGATTGTGAGCAGCATGGTTGGCCTGTGGCTGGACGGAGTGAGGGTCACTGGCTCGGAGGTGATTCCATGACAGGAAACTGGAATGCCAGCATTGGCCCATCAGGGCTGCGTCTGGCCTTTCCCCAACTGCCGCTAGTTTTGCGACTCCCCGGTCATTGTTTCCTCCAGTCTGTTGAACAAAAATTAAAGCCCACTTAAATTGGGTTCAATCAAACCTTCTTTTGTTGTAAAACTCTGACTTATTGTGCACTAGAAATTCTACGTCGGAAAACATGAATTCTTACGAAGAATAAACTGGTGGGTTTTAAAAGAAACTATAAAGCTGTTTAGGTGGGTAGTAAGACACAATATTGGTTTTATCAATCAACTTCACAAGATGAATATGCCACGGCAAAGAGATTTATAAAACAATCAATGATTCAGGAGACACGTGTATTTTAGACTGGCGTTTCTCTCGGAGACTTTGCCTTTTCTCCTTGTCAGGGAGGCTGCATGGCCGAGCGATTAGAGCTCTGCTGGACTTGTAATTCGGAGGCCCAGAGTTTAAGTCCCGCCCTGACCGCTGGGTGGATTTGTTCTCGGTTGTCCCAAGTTCAAATCCTCGACCATGCTTGTAAATAGCCAGCTGGTTTGTCTACGGCCAGTTGGGATTCTTAGCCCTGTTTACTTTCATTTGAATTATTTGTTTCAGGCATTTGCTCGGCCCCACTAGCCTTAGCGCTAAAAATACTGCCGAGGGCAAATAACGGAAATTTAATTTTTCGTTAATTTGTAAAAGTCATGTCAGAGTGAAGATCAGAAGTGTACACTTACTCTTTAGCTTTTTTCGCCAGATGCTCATTGATTGACGTGTAAAGGTTTATAAAACCCGTAATCACACTAAAGAAAAAGAGATGATAAATGAATAAATTAATGAACAGTGAAAAACTACATAGGAAGAAAAACAGACAGCTGTGATTGGCAAATTGAACAACTTTCATAATATAGCAAGCCTTACTTGTTAATCTGCTGAGTGTTGTCTTTAGCCTTGTCCAGAGACGCTTTTGTGAGGTTGGATAATGAATTAAGCCTAACAACAAACCATAAAAAAAAAAAAAAAATGAATAATAACCACATCAAATCGGACACAAAGTAGTATGCTTCACTGCTTTGTTTTAGCACTGAAAAGTGCATTCAAGGAAAGGAAACGAGATGCATTCAGTTTGCTTTCAGCAAATTTTTACACAGTGTCTTTAAGTCTGTGGATAAAATCCTGCAGTGTGACCACTCCAAATAAAAGCTACTGAGCAGTTCTTTCCTGTGGTACTGTTTATTACGCTGTACAAGGTGGTTCTAGCTTTTGAGATCGTGGTTGAAATCCTAAGGTGTGACTATTCAAATGAAAGCTACTCATGAGCAGTTCTTTCCTGTGGTACTGTTTATTATGGTCAAGGTCTTGGACGCTATTTTTGCACCTATAAGTATGAACATTCAAAACACTGAATCATTTCATCCACGGGCTCAAAAAGTTAAAACCACCTTGTACACCATAATAAACAGTACCACAGGAAAGTACTGAAAAAAAGCTTTCCTTTGAATGGTTACAATTCAAGATTTCAGCCACACTCAAAAGTTAGAACCACACTGTACAGCATTATAAACAGTACCACAGGAAAGTACTGCTCAATAGCATTCATTTGAATGGTCACACTAGAGGATTTTATCTAGATATTGTACATATTCTACATTTTGCTCAATTTTCATGATAACTTTTATTTTATAGCCTTACTTTTACGTTTGTGACTTTCTTTTTTGTTTCCTTTGATGAATTATTCATAATAATTATTTGAGAAGTATTTTCTACAGTTTACTCAATTCCACTTTTCCTGATAGTTACAGGAAAGATGTTAATAAACAGGCATAAATAAAAAATAAAATTGCTTTGCAATACGTACTCATTTCCTAGTGCTAACACTACTCCATAATTTAGAAGTCTCATAAGTATTATCCTTCACAGCGGCGGCAGCCTCTTCAGTTTTTGTACTAGCAGAGCTTGTAGCGGTGATAATCTTTTGAAGCTTTTGCACAATGGCTTCGGATTTCTTCTTACATTTTTCTTGAAACTAAAACAGAAGTAACACAAAAAAAATGTCAACCAACTGCTGAAGCAGATTTTTTTTTCTTTTTTTTTTCCACAGCTTTATTGGGTACCCCTCTTATAATATTCAAAATAAATTTCTAATACAACAAAAGAAAAAAATAAAGAAAAAAAAATGAAGCCTATACTCCATAATCTTGAAGTACAAAAAAGGTAAAGATAAAGGCACACACCAAAAGTCCAAACGGCCATGGTTAGCATTTCCTTGCTACTCCCCCCCCCCCCCCCCCTACGCTAGAAGGGTGCTAGTTCATTACAGGGTTACCTCACAGGAGTATGTCGCCAGTACACATTAATACACCTGGGTGAAGAGAGACAAAGTGGAGTAAAAAAGAAAGTTCCTTGTCTAAGGAAAAGGAAACAACACGTTGGGCGACGCTTGAACCCCAGACCTCTAGATCCAGAGTTAGTGTGGAGCGAAACTATTTTAGATGCCTGTTCTAATCATCATAATTAAAAGCAATCCCACTAAAGCAGATCCAAACAGGCCATCTGCACGCAGAAGCAATATTTCCCTACGGCTAATGGAATGGTTTAAAGGCAGTGGAATGCCACATGTACCTGATTTTTATATATCAGCCAGGGTTGCAAGTAATACCATATCAATCAACAAAAACAAGCCAGTGCAACACAACAATATTACAGTGCCTTGAAATTTGGCTGACAAATAAAACTGTCTAATGGAGGGTGTATGTTACAAAGACAAACCACAATCATGCATGGACAAAACTTGTTGGAAAGGTACTAAAAATCGTCGATTTAAATGTTCTTAAATCATAGCCAGTCTTAACGTCTTATTGATGCTGACAGTTTCGATGACTGTCAGCCATCTTTATCAAAACTTGAAAAACATGAAAAGTGTCAGAAGCCTTAAATAGGCTTCTGAAGGTGTTAATTATTGCGATAACTGTGCAAAGTCACTCTGTAGACACCCCCTCCCCCCCTGGTTTGGGGGTGGAGATCACTTGTGTCCATATGGGAGAAAGCTGATAGGCTCCCTCACCCTGTTCATAGTAGGAGTGTTCGATCTAATACATATGCTTTCCTTAATCCATCGCTTAAACTTGTCGCTTTCCTGCTCAACTATTTCACTTGCTTCCCAATTCATAATATGATTGTTCTGACAGACGTGGTCTTTTATGGCTGATTTATGGTGTTCATTGGTAGAAGCTCTGCGGGTGGACCTTGTGAAATTTCTGTCAGAGATCTTTTCTGCTTCCTTTCTGTGTTCTGTGATCCTGGTTCCCAGCTGTCTCCCTGTTTCACCGATATATACCTTTTCGCATTGGCTGCATGGAATTTTGTACACCACTCCAGCCTTTTTGTGCTTCTCAACTTTGTCCTTCGGGTGAACTAAAACCTGTCTGAGGGTGGTTTGAGGTTTAATCACAGTGGCTACCCTGTGTTTGGTGAATATGCGTTGTATTTTCTCCATGAATGAATGGACATATGGGACAGTCACCACTCCTCTTCAGTTCTGGGATTCCCCGGACTGTTTCAGTGCTTTCTACATGAAAATTAGTTGTTGTGGCTTTATTTTCTAGTGTATTTTAGCGGCAGCTTGCATCAAATCTACTGATTTTTTATGTGGCTAAATTTTTATTTAGGCTAAGTTAACCTCAAGCCAATGCTGCCAGCGGTGTCCCGTATTAGCATGCGTGACATGCGAGGCAGCCCATTTGGGGTTTTCAGGGCCGCTATCCTTTAGCGTGGAGAGAGAGTTTACCTGTGACCAACACGAAAGCTTCAGCTACTTGGGTCACTGTGCACATATCAACAAACCTGTATATCATATTTACTTTTCATCATTTGTTAACCTACCGATTCTGTAAGCCATCTTATACTGTACCAACTTGAATAGTGCAAAATAAACTTGAACTTAGAAACCAACTAGCAAACTTTCAAAGACTCTACAATCTAATTGGCTAACATACTATCTACATGTATGCAGCACTGTAGATAGTGAGTGGTTCGTTGGTATGTTGAACAATGGTTAACTTCTTCAACAATGAAAAGTTTCTTGAAACAGCGCGAATTCACTTTGTTGTTGTTGCTTAACCCTCTAAGCAGCAATCCTACATTATATGTACAAATTAAGGACCCTAGTTCCTTCGGTAAACTCTCTCTCCAGTTCTGGGATTCCCTGGACTGTTTCAGAACTTTTTATATGAAAAAGTTGTTGTGACTTTATTTTCTAGTGTATCTTAGCGGCAGCTTGCATCGAATCTACTGATTTTTTATGTGGCTAAATTTTTATTTAGGCTAAGTTAATCTCGAGCCAATGCTGCAAGCGGTGTCCCCGTATTAGCATGTGTGACGTGTGAGGCAGCCCATTATTTTGGGGTTTTCAGAGCCGCCGCTATCCTTTTGCATTATTTTGCAAGCTATTCTCGCTGATCGTTGCAGATCATCTTTTAGCTTTGTGTTGGCAAATCTTTGCAGATTCTTGCTCCCTCTCCTCCCTCCCTGCTGTCATGTGTGGGTGCACAAGTATATTACAGTGTATTTCACTAGGTAAGTATCTCTTTCAGTGAGGTTTTTCTCAGTGTGATGGTGCCAGTATTGGCCGCTTGCAGGGGTGGTTCCAACTTCCAGGGTTGCCTGGTTACCTCCTTGCCTTATTTTTCGCATTTGCTAACCTTTTAGGCACCAGTTCCCAAGCTCATCAACTGGCAATGAGTTTAAAAGCTGTAAAATCTCAGTTCTTGTCATCTGTGGAGCTTTAAAGAGTTATACTGGATGTGACTCTCTTCTACTGACTTACGTAAATCTAAACTTACCTCCAGCCATCAAAAATTTGGGAATAAGATCAACATTCCAGTCTCTAGGCCTTCCATACTTGTTTTCATCATCTAGTGTCTTCCCAAACAATGTAAAGAACTAAAATTCAAAACAACAACAACAAATGAGCATTTTTGATATTACTACATGTACAGTGTAAGCACCAAAATTATTTCAATGATGTCAATTGACTGAAAAAAAGGAAGCTAATTTCTAGGTCTTTAGCTGGTGCAATCATCCAGTGATACTGTACTACCTTGATCGACATCCTACTACACTGTACATAAGATAAAAAATAACTCTGAACAATACTGGTTTTCACTATCAAGCCATCCAAAACAAACCAACGGGGGAAAACTTTCCGGGCTGCAATTTTAATAACCTCCATGACACAAAAAAAGGCAAAACAAAGCATCCTGTCAAGGTGAAAATTTGTCAAAAAAAATCAACGATCCACATACATCATTCAGGGGGGTGATTGATGCACTCTCTCCACCATAGTACTTCTGTCGGTCCATGTGAAGAACTTTCTTTCCATTCACAGACATAAGCCCACTGAGAACACATTCCTGAAAGTTTAATATAAAATAGAAAAAGGTTCATTCATTCAGTTATTTTGTCATTAACCATTAACTGTATTTTATAATTTACACAAACACAATAAATTTTTAAATATGGAAGAGGATAGAAACTAATCTAATTAACAAATCGGCAAGGAAGCCTACATGTATATACGGCTCAGCACATCTCTGATGGCCCGGGGCTACCTGATTTTGCCATCCAGCTAGTGAATTCTGTTTTGAACTTGCCCGCCACGCAAGTGATGTTTTTTGAGGAATTCAAATAACAGAAGAACAGTGAAATCAATTCTGCTCGTCAAAAAGCTTTTGGGGCTAGTTAAAATTATGTCTGGGCTAGTAAATGCTAGCTTCATCTTGCCAGAATGGCAAGCTGTAAAAATGATTTTCTTTGCACCCTGCAGCTGTAGGGTGTAGAAGCCTGGGGCTGAGGAAGTATAGGTTTCCTAAGAATATAGGATACACCATGTGAATTAAGGGTACTTAATGAAAAATGGTTTATTAACCCTTTCGTGCGCAAGTTCCTGGGAAGGAAAAGGCCGCTAAAAATACTACCAACAAAAAATTTATTTCTTGGCATCGATCTTGATAGTATGATGCCAAAAATTGACCCAGACTGTTTCGGAATACATTAAATTGAAGCTAGCCCGCATTCGGTAACAGAAAACCAAATATCCTATTTTTGAGAATTTTTTAAAAATAAAAACTTGACAAAAATGTGTCTCAAAATAGTTGCCTATAAAGTTTATCACCGCATGATTACTCCACACAGCAACATAATTATATCAAAGCCAGTGAGAAAAATCGATCCAATGTCACACAAGCTTTATTTTGAAACCAAGAAAGCAAAATAAACGGTGTTAAAACTACGAAAGAATGGCTAAAATCTTTGACCGGTCGATACAAAATGGCGCTATTTGCATATGTTTCTTTGTAAAATGACACCTTTCAAGCCTATAAATCCAGCACCTTTCCTCGACAGCACCACACACTTAAAAGTTCAACTGTTTGAATCTTAAGCTTCGTAGTTCGCTAAAGAACTTATCCAAAAACACGACCATTACCGCGAAAAATCCCCCAAACTATAACTGAAGCTGAAAGATCTTTGTCTTCCGTCGCCATTATTTGAGTTCGCGTGCCGCTGAGGTCGATAAAATATCGAAAATTTGACCAAAATTGATCATACAGACACAAAATGTCGCCCATGTTGTTCTCTTTCTTGATCAAAGCCACCACAGGCTACCCAAGACTCATGCAAATGTACGCTGACCATTTTTCTGCAGACCCCTTCCGATCGTACGAATTCGTACGATTGTGCACAAAAGGGTTAATAAATTAAAGAAAAGAAGAGAAAAAGTATGTAGCTCAGCAAAGAGTGCAATGTATATGTGACTAAGAAAAAAGGAACTTTTAAACTCTTTTCCAAACAAGCCAACACTTTCACTGTTTTGAATTTCACGACTTAGCGAGTTGAAAAACTCAGGACCTTGAAACTGAATGCATTGACATAAAGGACAAAAAAAATAATGGCAAACAAAGTACAAGTTTAGCTCACACAAGGTAAGATAAAATAATTTGGATGACAAAACAAAAAAACAAAACAAAGTAAAAGTTTGCATTTTAATATTGAACATAGAACACTAACAAACATATAAATAAAGTGACATGTTCACTATATAATTCTTGCACTGTAAAGAAGAGAAGAGGTTGCCGGCATCAGCCTCAAATATAAAATCCTCACTGAATGACCAACTGCTAAATAATATACATGTATTTCAGAGAAATGTACATTTTTTGTATCCATATTTTTTATTCTTTCTGGTGAAATTAATTTGAAACAAGTCAATATTCCAAGATGTTTCCAAACAAGATGGCAGAAAAATACATAGAGGATATTACATAGCTGCATGGAGATACGAAATTTCTCTTCTCATGTAGAAAAAAAATTCCACTCATTCGCTGCACAGAGAAATTTTGTATCTCCAAGCGGCCATGTACATGTAATGTTCTATTTATTATATTAACACCAATGAAATACCAAACTATTTCACTTAAATAGTTTTGTGGTGTGAAAGGCACGATTTATTAGGTAGCCATAGCAATGGTGATAAATTATTTTCACATGTGAAGATAACATGTTATTTTCACATGAGATATCAAGTTTTCATGCGAAAGCTCACCTGGTATTTCATTGGTGTTTATATAATAATCTTAGTTTTTAACTCTGAAAATGATTTAAACAAAGTTATCATACAACGCTGGAAATTACTGTTGGACATCGGACATTGTCCGACATTGCAATATGTTCGGACATAATGTCCGAGCACTTAATTGACTTAGCTCTTGTCTTAGAAGCTTGTTAACATCCCTAAGTTGATTTCGAAAATATTACAAGGTAAAACGCCATTATAAAAAGACACACTTTGCATTCCAGTGAAAGACTCTCTATTTTGAGGAACCTTGAAAACGTCCACGTTTCCTATTCGTCTTCCTATCTTCCTATATCACTGCTTTGGTTCCTTTGTAATGATGTATTTTTAATTACATGAGGCTTGTCAGTACTACACGTAAATTTTCATTTAAAGATCGTGTACGCTATTTTTTTTTCTCTGAACTGAATTGCCATTTTCAAAACTACTAGTGTCCTGGGCACTTTTTCTCCAGAATAACCAGTGGTGAATTTGTAAATGAGCACGTTCAACAATGTAATGTAACAAATACAAATAAGCATGAAGAAATGTTCTCAACCAATTTGTAAATGAGCACGTTCAACAATGTAATGTAACAAATACAAATAAGCATGAAGAAATGTTCTCAACCAATTTTTCATTTCCCTGAATTAAGCCGGCTTCTGTCTGAATAAAAATCACATTCAAGCAAAATTTAATGAACTTGCCAGATGGCGGGAAGCAATCATTTGCATTGTACTGGTATATTTAGACTATTTTGTTTCTTTTCCAAAGCTTGAGATTTATTATGTCTGGAATCATGAGAAATTCGGAGGAAAGGTTATTTCTTTTAAAAAAATAACAGTTGCCAATGTGAAGAACATGTTCATGAAAGGGGTTACCCAAAATCATTGCCTGGGTTTAAGGTTTTCTTGCCATGTACCTTGAAGAGATTTGAGGCAAATAAGGTTGAAAGCATGACCATATTTACTCAAATTAGCTCCCACCTCGAATAAGCGCCGCATTTGGGACAAAAAAGGGATAAGTGCAATGGCTCTTGGTGCCACGGCCCCGTTATAATCAAAATCAAAAGACGTTAATGATGTTAGTTTAATACCGCAAATAACGATATCCTGGCCAAAACAATAATTATTCTTTGTTGTATCCAACTTTCAAGTAAATGCACCCCTCCAATAAGCACCGCATTTGAGGCGTGAAAAATTAATAAAAGCTTTGGCACTTATTTGAGTAAATACGGTATGCTAATTAATGACCAACCAATTTTCAAGTATGTCCTTTCAAAGTAAAGGTTTGACAGGACACATGTCCTTACAAGCAAGAAAAATTATTTCCAGCACTGACATATGTCTGTGAACCCTAAGAATTGCATGTTGACTTCGTCCCTCCAAATTTTAACCTGTGTTAATTTGAGAATGAAGCTGATGAAGAAGCTGAATTGTTATCTTAGTTGAGAGGAGCATTCTAGTCCATGATTGAAAATTTTGTGGTACACTGTGTAGGTCACAGTTAAGAAGACAAGAATGGACTGGCAGAGATCAACACATTTCGCAAAAGAAAAAAAAGCAATTCCTTGAATGACAATGAAATTAACAAACGTACTTGTACCTGATCATCTCGACAGGCTTCTGTGACATGCAGAGTTTTTTCAAGTACCAACAAAAGAAAGATGGAAGACATTTCGAGCCAGACACATTATCCACTTTTCAAAAGAATCCAGCAAGCTAAAACTTTACAGTGGTCTTAGTTTTGACTGGCAAACAAACTTTCGACTTGGCGCATTTGCATTATGATTTCACTTTCAATGGAAAGCTTTTGTAAAGTGCTATTGTCTTTGTGAGCCAATAAAATCTTTTTTTTTTGTGACGCCTGTCAATTGACCATTAATTGACTTGTCCTGCACTTGTTTTTGGTTCCCCAAAACAGAAAGCAATATATTGTAATAAACATCTTACTAGCCTTGCTTTCACGGTCCATGCTGTAAACTACGGATCCTGTTTTTTTTTCCCATTGATTTACGACCCACGTAAAAAGTGTGTTTCGTAATTTACAGCACGGACCTCAAACTCGTCTACTAAGAGGTATATAATATAAAATGGTTTTGAAGCCTTGTGAAACAACAGTCAATACATGTATTTTCATATAGAGTATTATATTACTAGAATCACAATCAAAATATTGCTCTACTCACAAAGTATATGAATCAGAATGGAAAAAAAAACCTTTAAATATAGAAGGAACTTTACACAGGCCCACATGTGTACAGTACTGAGCATTTTAGGTTTCGGTTTATCCACTTGAATGGAAATGGAAAGTACGAAAATTGCATTTTACTGTCCAGTCGACCACAAATCTTTGCGTTTAATAATGAACATTGCACGGAAATTGAGCTTTAATAACAGTTTCGAAATACTGAAAGTGTATCGCTTAGGTAACAACTTGCTTTCGCTTCGAAAGTTGCATGAATGTAGGCAAAGTATAAAGCCAAAGAAACATGGGATGTCTGGCTTATTTTAAAAGACACAGTCCCCATATTATGATCACTTGTAAGCACACTAAAATTTTGCTCTTAAAACCTGGGGAAATCTAATAAATTGACTCGGGTGTAAACTCTACACGTACTCGTTTTAGCATAGATTACTGTTAAGTTAATAAAGTTTAATTTTGAATTCAAAAATCACGAGGGTCATGCCCATGTAAATGTCGTTTAAATGAAAGGGTGTGTGAATTACTACTCGATCTAACTCATAGTGATAGAACCACACCACAAATAACCGGGATTTTTTCAGACTTCAATAAAGAAGCTAACCTTTAGTCCTGTTCCCAGAACGATACAGTCGTATTCCTCATCCATTATCAAGGCCTTTGACAGAAGAAAAGCGAAGCCGGGATGTTTAACCTCCTTCTTCTAAAGGGATCAACCGAGCAAGGAAGCAAGAACGGTTGTAGAGCGCCTGCTCAAAAAATTCCGCCTCGCTTTGAGGCCGAGGTACAGAACGCCGCTCCACCACCCCCTGGAAGACTGGTTAGAGGTTGATGGAGGAGTAGCCTGAGTATCAGGCCTTCCTAAGGGGCTAGGGGAGAGGAGATTTTAGATCCATCTGTCCCCTTTTCCCCAGAAACGCCTGATACTCAGGCTAATGGAGGAGGATCAGCGGGCAGGCGCTACTATAATTTTCGTCATTACGAACATAAGCTTCTCCTCTTCCGAAAAGAAGCACTTCTTGAAGCAGAAATTCAATTTTGGAAGCAAGGACCAACGTTACAGTGGAAGGATCGGATCCTAATATATAAAGGATCTAATAAGCTGTAAATTAAAATACCGAGCAAAAGAAGCATGATTTTACAATCGGGCATAGATATTTTTGTTACCAATAATACTTTGGAAGGCCAGGGTCTTTTGTTGTTTCAGCGGTTTAGCTTTCTACATTCATTTATCGCTGCTTATACTACTACATGAGAAATTTCTGCAATCTGATTGGCTTAGAGCAGTGGTATTTCAGCTTAATTTGAAATACCTACATGTGAAAATTACAAACCTTTTGCGGGCAGTAGTATAAACAAATAATAGCATGATTTGTACGTGATATTTGGCATAAATACCACTCGTGATATTTCAAAATTGTCTCAAATTTCACTCGCCTAACGGCTCGTGAAATTACGTATAACAATTTCGAAATATCACTCGTGGTATTTATGCCAAATACCACTACAAATCATGGTATTACCTATACAAATAGTTGGGAGTTTCCTTCATAATCACATCACTATTTTCCCAGTTGCCTGCTAGGTTGCGTGGCAAACTTTCCAAAGGTAAGGAGAAGGAAATTTGGTTGCGAAATCTCCTCACCTTCCCTTTTGAACGCCAACCTCGTCACCAGGGTGATTTTCCTTGGCTTTGGAGGTGGGGCTCCCGCCTCCAAAGCCAGGGAAAAGCGCCCTAGGGACGGGGTTGTTCGAACGCCTCCCCTGTCTTAAAGACGCCCCTCCCAGCTGAGATTTACTCCAAAATACTAGGAATTGGTAAGAAGGCGCAAAATCATTAAAACTTACTCAATTTCTTGCTAATTAACATTGGTTAGACTAAGGAGGACAAAAAAAATCATCTTGGGCGAGGATTCTGACACCGATGTTGAGATTTGAAACAGACACCCTAGTATAAAAAATATGGACTGGATATTCCGCCATTTTTAAACACTCTTGATATTTTCGACAAAAGATGGTATATTAGTTTTGTTGAGCTGGTTACACTTGTAAGAATAAACGCCTCTATATCTTTTAACTGCTTCCCAACCGCCCCGCCCCGCTCTCAAAATTAAATAAACACCCGTTAGTGAGTTCAGTCGTTTGTGAGATTGCAGATTCCAAAACCCATGATTCCGGATTCCACAGGCAAAATTTTCCCACATTCCGGATTCCACGAGCAAAACATCTCGGATTCCGGAATCCGGATTCCCTTACATTACGCGATCTGTACCTGGGGATCCACTAAAGGACTGGGGACAGTAGAATCTGTGGAACCTGCTAATGCTGTCGCCAACGTTACGCGGAATGCTAGGTAACAAGGTTAGAGCCCCTCGATGTCCGCAAATGACAGCGCACGAGGGCCTGCCACACTTTACTTCAAATCACGTCCATACTCACGACATCCCGCCCGGTGTTCGGGGAAAAGGTGAAGTCGCAGATCAACTTCCTCCATAGAGGGTGGTAAAGGGTATTTCGTGAACCGTGAATGGCTTGTTTTATTCCCTGTGAAATGTGAAATTACCCCAGTTCTATTCCTCGTGAAACGTGATTTTGGTAATCGCCGTAAGCCGTGATTTTTGTTTATTCACCGTGAACTTTGATTTTCTATCATGCTATTGTTAATTCTTAGGGAGAAATTATAACTTCAACTGTTCGATTGAACAGTTGGGTACATATTGCGTTACTGAAACGTCATTCTCGGCCCAGGCCCTTCGACACGTGGCCGCGACAACCTTGGGAACGTGTCTGGGACAGCCAACATGGCGGAAACAAGATCGGAAGTTAAGGTCGCGAGATTCTACCAAATATAACTGTTTTGATGACTGTGCGTTTCAGTTTTTTTTTATAGCAGACGGTAACAAGAAATTCTTAATCCAAAGAAAGAAAAACTGATCGCATGAAAACGTTTTTCTTTTCCGTTCTCGTGAAACGAAATGCCGAATTTATTGTCCATGAAATGTGATCAATAACCTCCCACCAAGCCCCCCCCCCCCCCCCCCGCCACTTCCCCGCCACTTTCTCACTCTCCACATAAGACCCTATAACCCCGTCCGGGAGCCACTAACTTCCATGTACTCCTGTCACAGCGTTTTCATGGACCAGTTCATTTTTAGAACCGCGAATCGTTAAAAATCTGTCAAGTCTCACGAACCAGTCAGCAAAACCTACAGACCTGAAAATACTATTTTTGGCCGTATAACGACGTTTAGTTTTCATCCACCCCAACCGCTTTTACTTTTGAGTGCGTTTATGTACGGAGCAGAGCTTACATTTTCGCTGGAAAAAGTGCTCTAAATGGTATATGAAAAATATACAGGTCCGTCAAAACGCCGTTGTAAGGTTTAGTTCTGTCTTTTATAGTTTTTTGTTTTGTTTCTTTTTTTTATTTCGCACACACAAACAATTACAATACATTACATTTAAAATTCATTACAGGTAACTGTTATCGTTTACAAAAAAGAAATAAAAAGAAAAAGAAAGACAAAGTCCACAAAAAAACTATAGTTTATATATTAACAATTAAGAGAAGGCTGCCTGCCTTATGGTCCTCCATCACCCATCTGCCCGTTTGTCACTTGCACTTTAATTAATTGTATTGGTCAAATTATATTCTGAGGGGCATTGTTTGAAAGTAGCCCATTCTTTCTAAAACAGGCTAAGTTATTATTATCAAACGCAATCTGTTTCTCAATTTCCATGGAGCGTATGACTAACTGAGTGTACACTTGTACCATAGGAATCGTATTTCGTAGTTTGCAACTATACATATAATGTCTAGCAATGAGGAGGAAGTGGTGTAGGAGAAGATTGGATATGTTGTCGATTAAGCCGAGACAAAGAGCCGGCGAAAAGGGGGTAATGTTCAAGTTGGTCACGTCAGCTCTTCGGAGGTCCACTGCGAATCATTATTCCAAAAAGTCTGAGTTGATCTACAGTGCCAAAAAAGATGCGTAAGTGTCTCTGGGTAACAAGCACAAAAAGAACAGGAGTCTGTTTCCTTTTTGTCTATCTTAAGAAAGAAAGTCGTTTGTAGCTACTCTTCTATGCAGAAATTTGAATTGAAATACCCCTAACTTCGTTTCCGTAGTACATAGAAAAGGTAGCTGGTAGGTATTTTCCCAGTTCACTTGTACATTTGAAAAAAGATCTTCAGCAAGCCACTTTGCCTGGCTTTTCACCGGTGAGGAAGTCTTTCTTTTGAGCAAAATCTGATAAAACATTTTGCAAACTTTCTCGGAAGAGAACAGGCGATCTGTGGCTTTTTCCAAGGTAGTGAAGTTTTGATTGTTGGAACATTTTTTCCTGAAATGTTTCAGGGCAGTCACTACTTTATAGTACTCTAGATAGTTCGTCTTTACTCTCTTTTATAGTTACACAGTAAACAACACTTTTCGTAACTACTGTCTTTTATAGTTACAAAAAGTGTTGTTTACTGTGTATTGGAGCTTACTGGGTTCTATATGTGACACTCATACTTTAATTCCCCTGTAGCCTTTTTCTTTTTCCAGGTGGCTGCTTTTTGCAAGTCATGAAAAACTTTCGCGCCACTTTTTGCTGACGTAATTTGATCAAAGTTATAAAACAAAAGAAGGGAAAAACCCCATCGCTTGCCACGCGGGCTGGTTCATCTTTCTCTTTCGCTGCCGAGGGGTTGTGATTGTCGAAGCTTCTTAAGGTTAGCAGGTTAGTGTTGTGGACGTCCAGTTTATTTTGTGAAAGAAAAACGATCGATGTGTAAAACTTGTCTTAAATGTGATTTTCTTTTAGACCCTTTCGTCGGGTGAAATCAAGCGAATTATTCGGGGAATTGTTGCGAATTACAAGCATCAAGATCAGCGTTTACATGAGGTAGGCATAACATGTTATGAAGCCAAGATTAAAATTGACTTCATTTACTCTAGAACTCCGTATGCGTTCACAGACTACAAACGCCACTATTGCTCAGATGGCAAGACTTTTTTTAGCGATCGTTCTCCGAGATCGCACACGGTTCATAAAGCCAAAGTTTTGTTTAGCATTATACGTTTATTATGCATGCATGTTTAGACTATTCATAGTACAGTCGAACCTCCAATAACGGCTACCTCTCCACAACGGCCACTTTTTTGTCCCGGCGGACAGTCTACACATTGACTCTTATTAAAAGGGAGCTTTAGCAACGACGACGACGACGGCAACAAGGACGTCAAAAGGGAAATAGGTTTGATTAGCAAAACAACAACTTTGCACGTGGTCACGCTTTTATGTACATTTCTTTACCGTCCTTGCACGACTACGAAGTGAAAATGCCTACTTGCAAGTTTTATGGAGGACGTTAAAAAGCGACGACGAATTTCTTTTTCTCTCTGTAAAGTTGAGTGCGCTCACTCAAGAAATCAGCTCTAGGAAAATTCGCCGATTGGCTATTTTCAGCAAATTGGAATAAACGCGACAAAATTCATTTTCAAAGTGACGTTTTCGCTGCCGTTGCCGTCGTCGATGCTAAAGCTCCCTAAAACCTCTCCACAACGGCAACGACCACTAAAACGTGATCCCCAACTGCGAAAATAACTCTCAACAACGGCCAGTTTTTTAAGCGACTGATAAAAAAGTCAAGAATGGTCATGAAGTTTGATTTGTATGGCGCGTTGATGATTAATTGCGGCAATCGCATTTTGATTTTGTTTCATTCATACTGCTGCAGTAAGAATACATTGTCTCCCGGGGGGGCGTACTCAACAAATGTTTATACCGGGAGGCTCTGCCCCGAGGTCCAACCCCTTACCTTTTATATACCATTTTTTACAAAAAAGGTACCTCTTTCGTATACCTTCTATTGACAATTGGTACCCCTTACACATACCTTGTTTAGAACTTTGCATCCCTTTTAGCTGCTGCTGCTCTTTTAAATAGGAATCAATCACAAAAAATAGAACGTTTTCTCGACTTTATAAAGCCTTTCGGGCCCTTTCACAGACCCAAATGACAGATTTCCCTATCCCTTTTTAGTAAAATCCAACTAGTGGTCTGTTATCAATGCTGCGTTCTGATTGGTTGAGCTACTACTAGGCTATATGTTATAGCCCACTAGTAGCGAAAAGCGCCGGCTTTTTGGCGGCAAAAAAGGATAAAAGTCTAGCTTTAACTAGCTAAAGTTGTTTTGTCTCGATATTTTTGACCACCTAGTTGGATTTTGCTAAACCAATTATTCCTCTCGCCCTCATGGCCTCTAAGTCAATAGCCAATTCGGCCTTCGGCCTCATGGTCTATTGACTCAGAGCCCATTTGGACTCGAGAAATAACTGTTAAATATACTTCAACTAGTGAAATTCCTACCCTTTCACATACTTGAAGGCTGGAAAAGATACCCTTTTCGCGAGGAGCCTCCCAGTATAGGCCATCATAGGAAGTACCCCCCCCCCCCCCCGCAATGTCTACGATTCTCGTGGCGAGTGTTGCGAACCTTTCTCGTTTTGTCACGTTAACATTTTGATTCAAAACATAATTCAAGCTTTTTGCGTATTTATCTCTACATATTACATATGATTGAATTAGATAGATGGATAGATAGATAGATAAATAGATAGATAGATATTCTGTTTATTTCACCCACTTGCAGCAATAACTGAATTGTTGGGGAAGGTCATTGTCACATACAATTAACCATTTACATACATTCACTGAAATTTATAAGTTACAAAGTCATTAATTCTTCTGGTATGACCATGTTGACGTCTTGGAAGTTGGACCCTCATACTATAATGAGACTCAAAAGCGGCAGGAGAGGGGATGATGTTCTTAAGGGGGGACATTTGGCGTGCAGTAGCCATAAACCGCTTACAAGCTCCTACTCTCCTGTCACTAAGAGACTCCAGGCCGGCCAAGACCAAGGCTTCCGCATAGTCTACCCGGCCAAATATTATTTTGAGGGCTTTCCGCTGAACAGACTCAATTAACTCATCAAGATATAAAGGGATCGCAGCCCAAACTGGGGAGGCGTACTCAACAATGGATCTAACAATACTACAATAGACTAGCACGAGATCGTTAGTGCCCAGTCCAACTCTCTTGAGGGTCCGCAGCACAAACAATCGCTTAGTAGCTTTTTTATGGATACTGTCACAGTGTTCGTTCCAAGAGAGGTCATTAGAGATAATAACCCCTAAGAGTTTATAACTAGATACTCTATCAATGACTATATCATTAAGCTGAATCGGCGTTATAACAGTGGGTTGGTACTTCAAAAAATTGATAACCATATCTTTACATTTTTTCTCATTAAGCCGCATGTTACGCATGGAAACGTAGGTGTTAATATTTGCGGCGATAAATGGAAGGTAGCTAGGCGAACATCGAGGAATAGATTCAAATACCGAGGTGTCATCACACAGATTGTTCACTAATATGGCGAACAGCAATGGCGCGAGTTTTGTTCCTTGTGGTATTACCCCATTCGGTGTAACTGGATGCGAATAAACCTGACCGATTAGCACTCTTTGTGAACGGTCGGTTAAAAACGAGCCGATCCATCTGATTGTGGCCTCATGCACGCCCAGCAGCTCCATTTCTTGGATAAGGATATTGATTATTATCATCATGAGAGACAGTAAGTTTGAACTTAGCGCAGTAAACATTTGATACTCCCTAAAAACATTGTCATATTACACCCCCTACCCCCTCTGTAACGGCCACCTCTCCACAATGGCCACTTTCTTCTGTCCCCAAGGTGGCCGTTGTGGAGAGGTTTGACTGTAACTGTTTGTGTGGAATTGTATTTGGCTAAAGGATCAATTTCAAACCTTGCATAATAATAAGTAGACTTAGTACACATTTTCGACTTATTTTAACATAATATAAAATTATAATAGCACGAATGAATTACGTGCTGTGGTAACCGCAGTGTAATCGACGTACAACTCAGGGCTTACCTGAGGTGACGTCACTACAACTAGTAAATCAAAAAGGCCAAAGGTTTGAAGAAGAGTGTAAAGTATTAATGAGTCAAACGAGTCGATGAATCATGAGTCATGAGTCAATGAGTCAGATCTGAAAAAAATAAAATTTTCGGTAGAAACAATAAAAGTAAAAATTACTTTTACGTATTTTGTCTACTTCCTTCACTGCTGTCTGCACAAGGCCTATTCTGACATGAAATCTCGGCCCGGGCTGTTTGTTACCAGTTCCCAGGCCCTGCCGCGTAGCGAAAAATAAGGCAACGTACATTTTTTGAGTGCTCCGAAGAAAGACTTCATTCTCTTTGAACGCAGCGGCTAAAGTAAATTGAGATAAACCTGTTATTGAGTTTCTTAGCGCTCAAAGACTCTAATGTGGGAACAGTCGTTCTTTGACATTTGGTGTGTTGATGTTTGGGCCCGGTTTGAAGAAGAAAATCGGTCACGAGTTGCGAAGGAAAATTTTTCTTTCATTCCGTGGATTGCCGTGGATCATAAAATGAAAACACTGAAAAATTTTATTGTTTCTCCCGAAACTCTTATTTTTTCAGATCTGACTCATTGACTCATTGACTCATGAATGACTCATGACTCATTAACTCATTTGACTCATAAAACATCCGTTCGCTTCTCGACCCCAATGCTTACGGGTTTGGAAATGCGCACGTAAGCTCTGGGAAACTCTGCGCCGGAGTAGCCAAAATCTGGCTTTTTACTGGCGAAAAATGTCTGATTGGTCGATACCAGTCCACGTGACATAGAATAAATTCAACATGGCGGCAAAGTTGTCCGTCGTGTATTTATTCCAGGAGAAAGAAGAAAAACTGGAGCCCTCCTATACGGCATTTGTTTAAATGGCCTGGACTTTTTAGTATTCTCCTTTTCCTCCTGTTCCTGTGAGATTCGTTTACTGCAATGTTTGCGTTTTGGTTTACCGGATGCGACTTTGAACGCACTTACTTTTCGGGCTATAATATGTTTCCGTTTTTTAACGGCTTAATTCTGCACAAAAACACTACATGCCTTGAGGTCACTCTCTTCGTATTTAGCAATTTTATTACCGAATAACGGAGGAAAATGCTATCCTAGCAAAACAGACTGGCAGGACTTGAACGTTCCTAAGGGGCGCACTTGATCATGAATGCATATTACACTATTGAACCCTTCAAAGTATTGCATTGGCTTATTACTGAATAATCCGACCGGTCCATAGTTTTGCAGTTAGTTTTCTTTCCTTTTTATTCTTTAGTGTGTCAAGCTAGAACGACTTACACTTTAATAAAGCTACTTACTTACTTACTTACTTTACTTGAGGGCAAATAAATTAAAATAACACGTCACCCTATATGTAGAAGCAGAGAACATGTTGGTTGGAATATTCATGACTTTGTTTTGATTGCTCAAGTAATTAGTGTATATGCTGAACCGCTACAAAGAAGTAAAAAGCCCAGATCTTTCCACGAATACCATTTTTAAGATTTTTATTGATTTTATTTCACCTTCACACAGGTACCTGAAATTCATACTTTCTTACACATGTATCATCAGAACACTTTGCTCAGTTAGCTACACTTTGTTTGATTCAGGATCAGGTTCATCTTCTCTGAAAAAAGTAAATAAATAAGTATATGTCAATATTTTACTGCCTTTATTATTGATTCAACAGTAAAAAGAAACTATACTTCATATACATTGTATGAACTTAATTCTTCACTCAGCAACAACCTCTCCAAACTTTATACTGTAGTAAACCCATGCATTTATCAGGACTTGGTAATAAATTTGGGGTTACAATAATAATTAATGCAATAAAAACCCCTCACAAAGAACCTGCATTTTTCCCCCCTTAATGGCAATTAGCACAAATTTAGGCTATGTAGGTTCTTTTAAATAGTTTCCTAGAAAAATACATTGTAGCTAAGAGTATTAAGTGGTGTTCAGCATATTCCTTATATAACATCATCACACCATTAAATTGTAGTTGGAGTGATGAGTCACCCATGTCTCCAAAGAGGATCCTGAAAGTTGACTTATCTTAATTGCCCAAGTGTACAGAATGTTTTTATAGATTTTAGAAAATAAAAACCTGTTTCAAATTTTCGCCTCAACAGCTTCTTGCATAGAGGGGCCTAGCTAGCCGACAAATGTTAGCCATACAGGTTCCTAAAAACCAGGTTCTTAGTCACAGGTTTTTACTATATAGGTAATTACAGGGAGTTTATAAAGTTTTAATTAAAGCATGTCTCAACATTTGTTAACCAACATAATTATGTTAGCTTGTTTTGAAAGCTCAACCTTGAAGGAGGAAACTGCATGTCATGCTCCAAAGCACTATTCATCAAGATGATCAAACTAAAAGTTTTAAAAATTTTGTCAAAAACACCATTGACCAAAGAAAACAAATGTCAAATGTTAACCCAAGCTATTAATTTCTGTAAGTTCATTTTTTTTGGAGGGAATGACCACTTTCAGAAAATTTGCCATATCTTATACCGTTGAAAAGATGATTCCTTTGCAGCTGGTTATCTTTCACTTAACATTTACGCCTAAATGTTTAGACAGGAAATTATAAACAGAGCTGCCTGCCAGAGAAGCCATTCAAACGAAAGACACATTATCCACTTGCCTGCGTGCAGACGTCTCCTATTTCCTTTGATGCACGCGTGTTCCAGCGTCCCGCTGGCAGGGTATTCTCTTTCGCATAAATTGTGAAATAATATCCGGTTAGAAATAAGAGTTGATAGGCCAAACACAACATCATAAGCTCCTGATAAAGCGAAACGTGACCTTGAGAGTCTGCTTGAACAGAGGTTTTTCTTCTTTTCTCTCTCGCGCGCAGGTTACTAGCACTACACAGTGCATGTAGCATTCTAAACTTTGACTGAATAAATCTCGTTTTTGCCGCACTAAGTCTTACACTTAGAGGTCATGAAGCAGGTTTGTTACATGCATACTGGGTAATCATTTCCTGTGATTTATGCTTCTGTGGGTGTTCCTGATAGGATTTGATTTCAGATGCAGTTGTAAAGTGTTTAAATTTTCTTTGACCTCTGTTTGTTACGGCTAAATAAAGATTTTACTTTCTTTGGCTAGCTTTCTCCGAAATGCCTGCCTGGTGCGAAGTCCACGCCGCCGCCACTGTTTACAAATATGATGTGATGTGTCATGCACAGTAAATTGTAAAGAAATACTTTCCTCGTACACGTTAAATTTTCCGTGGCCTCGCACAAGATTTCGAACGGTCTGCACACAATGGCACATGTTTTGATTTGTTTTGGCTGGAAAACCCCGATTACATAAATCACCGCATACATTATCTGACCAGATTCGATAACAACCAATCAGCGTTAAGTCAAATAAGGCGCACTGTGTGTCAGCCTATCACAGCATGTTCCCCAGATCTTGGGAACCCAGCGGGACGCTGGAACACGATTAGCGACGGCGTTACGCAGACGTCCCTTTTTCGCGTGCAACAAAGGAAATAGGAGACGTCTGCACGCAGGCAAATCATCCACCCTCTCTCTAAGATGTCATTAGCGAGCAGAGAGGTATTAAAACACAGGGAGAACTCAAACCTTTGTGATTGTTGTGGATGATTCCAAATCAAATTTTTCACAGAATACTTTAATCGGATCGTCGATCCTTTTAATTGCAAGCTTGACAGCCGTACACGGTGTCAACAGAAAATTTCTAGCATAGGTAACCTTGACATTAGTTTGTTCGATCAAAATAAAATTTTTCATAACCGAAAGGGTCTATTTTAGCATTTTACAAGACTCTCACGTTCTGAAAATTCGAAACTCAGCCTAAAATGTCCAAAATACACAGTGCTAAAACCTCAGGTTCAAAATAAAAATGAATTGATTACGTCCAATTTTTTTAAACCAAAATAACCCTAAATCTAAATATTAGTGCAAGAATGAGTTGATCCGTATCACAGATTTTGACGCCGTTCAAGAAACTCGCGGTAGTATACAGCTGTATATATTATAGGGTTTAAAATCTCGAGGCGAACCTTATAATGCACTCCTGCTCATTTTTTAAACAGTACATAATATCTTGCTAAAACTCAAATAACATGAACTAAGGTTACTAAAAGAAAACAGATCAATTAATAAAGTAATATAGATTTAGTTATTCTCAGTTTATGTTTTATTTGACTTTATCATACGTTACCATACTTTTTGCGAAAAATTGCATAAACCATAAAATGAAACCACAAAATATTTTTTTTCCAGGGACAACTGAAAATTTAATACTCAAGCAAGTGTGACCGAGAGCTAAAATAAATCTTCAAGTCCACCAGCCACAACTATCATATCTGCACATTCTCGTCAAACAAAATGGCAGAAAAAAGACAAAAAGTGGAACGATATCTCAAAATTTCGAAAGAAGTTAAAGACAGGGAAGGAGATGGAGAAGCATACGGTAAAGGAAACGTATATGGTTATCTGGGCACCGCCTATGGAAGTCTTGGAGATTTCCAGATAGCTAAAGAGTACCATAAGCGAGCTCGAGACTTCGACATTTCAAAAGAAGTGGGAGACAGGGCAGGAAAAGGAAGAGGGTACTATAATGTTGTCATCGACTACCATAGTCTTGGAGATGCCCAGAAAGCCATAAAGTACCATGAACAACGCCTCAAAATTTCGAAAAAGGCAGGAAACAAGGTCGGAGAAGGAGCAGAGTACGGCAATCTTGGCAACGCCTACCACAGTCTTGGAGATTTTCAGAAAGCTATAGAATGTCATGAACGACAAATCAAAATTTCGAAAGAAGTGGGAGACAGGGCAGGAGAAGGAGGAGCGTACTGTAATCTTGGCAACGCCTATCACTGTCTTGGAGATTTTCAGGAAGCCATAAAGTGCCATGAACGACACCTCAAAATTTCGAAAGAAGCGGGAGACAAAGTAGGAGAAGAAGTAGCATACGGCAATCTTGGCAACGCCTTCACAAGTCTTGGAGATCTCCAGAAAGCTATAGAATACCATGAACGACACCTTAAAATTTCGAAAGAAGTGGGAGACAGGGCAGAAGAAGGTAGAGTGTACTGTAATCTCGGCAACGCCTACAACAGTCTTGGAGATGTTCAGAAAGCCAAAGAGTACCATGAACGACACCTCAAAATTTCGAAAGAAGTAGGAAGCAGGGCAGGAAAAGGGAGAGCGTACTGTCATCTTGGCTGCATTTATCACAGTCTTGGAGATTTCCAGAAATCCATAGAGTACCATAAACGACACCTTCAAATTTCGAAAGAAGTTGGACACAAGTTAGGATAAGGAGTGGCCTACGGTAATCTTGGCAACGCCTACAACAGTCTTGGAGATTTCCCGAAAGCCATTGAGTACCACGAACGAGCCCTCAAAATTTCGAAAGAAGTGGGAGACAAGGTAGGAGAAGGAAGAGCGTACGGTAATCTCGGCAACGCCTTTTACTTTCTTAGAGATTTCCAGAAAGCCATAGAGTACCATGAACGACTCCTCAAAATTTCGAAAGAAGTGGGAGACAGGGTAGGAGAAGGAAAAGCGTACTTTTTTCTTGGAACTGGCCACAAATATCTTGGAAATTTCCAGAAAGCCATTCAGTATCATACCAACAGTGTTTCAATGTTTGACCATATCAGGGGAAAGCTCTTAGCTAATGACGAATGGAAGATTAGCCTAAGGAGTACGTATGATGCTAGTTATTCGAGCCTATGGGGGCTGCAGTTTATGCAAGGTAAAGTCGTTGAGGCACTTTTAACTGCTGATCACGGACGTGCACAAGCTTTAAACGACCTTCTGGAGTTCAAGTATGGGCTTAAAGAGTTACATCCAGATATAGGAACACTCTCTGTAACAACATCTGACATTCTTAGTTACCTACCATCAAATACAGTTTTCATAGGTATCAACAAAGGAGGAATAGTTCTCTGGGTGAACGAGAAAGGAAAAGAAATCAAAACTAGAAAAACTGAGATTGATATCTCCGTCGAAAGGTATTTTGAGTCTCTATTGGAATCTACATGTGAAGAAATAGGTGTGACAGCTGATGTTAATTGTGAAGATCGCTCGTTAGGGAACCCAAGCGATAAAAAGTTAGCGGAAGAAAGATCCCCCAGAAAGCCAAGGTCTCATTCCTCATGTTTTGAGACAGAGTCATTACAAACATTGTACAATGTTGTCATAGACCCTATAAGAGACTTACTCCATAGCGATGAGTTGATTATTGTTCCACAAGGACCTCTGTGTTTGGCGCCTTATGCTGCTTTCATGGACTTGAAATCCAAGTACCTCTGCGAAACTTTCAGAATTCGTCTGCTTCCTTCCCTTTCTAGTCTGCGATTAATCCAAAATTGTCGAGCAGATTGGCACAGCAAGACTGGCGCCCTTCTCGTCGGCGATCCGTGGGTACAGGAGGTAAAATATGAAGGAAAGACGCTACGGCAGTTACAGTGGGCCGAAAAGGAAGTGCAGATGATTGGGGAAATACTTCAAACGGAACCTCTCGTTGGAAAGCAGGCAACAAAAGATGAAGTTTTGAGACGTATCTCCTCGGTTGCGTTGGTGCATATTGCTGCTCACGGCAAAATGGAAAGAGGAGAAATTGCCTTGGCCCCAAACCCAACACGTTCATCCCCGATTCCAGCCAGGGAGGACCATCTCTTAACTATGAAAGATGTTTTAAAGGCGCAGATTAGGGCAAGACTTGTGGTACTTAGTTGCTGTCATAGTGCACGGGGAGAGGTCAAAGCTGAGGGTGTGGTCGGCATCGCAAGGGCATTTTTGGGTGCAGGTGCTCGTTCTGTTCTGGTGTCCCTGTGGGCGATTGACGACGAAGCTACTATGGAGTTCATGAAACTTTTCTACCAACAACTAGTCCATGGACGAAGTGCCAGTGAGGCTCTGAATAAAGCCATGAAATCCATGAGAGAATCTGACCGCTTTAGTGCAGTGAAATACTGGGCGCCTTTTGTTCTCATTGGTGACGACGTTACGCTCGAGTTTGAGGGCATCAAATAAATCGCAAGGTATTTCTGGGTGTATTTAAACCTTCGATCATATTATTTTTGCCATTTAATTTTATAAGGCGATAAACTCAGACGGTGCCACTTAACATCAATCTACCAATCACGGGTTCTCAACATAGGAGTACATTGACGGACTCGGGCAAAACTAACTACGAGAGAATGGGTGGACAGACGACAATTTGGCTAACAATAAAGGATTGTTACAGTTAAACAGTGACAATACAAGGATCAAAACGTGCCAACGGCATTTTGAGTCCTTATACCCAGTAACATCACGGCTTAACTGACAGTCGACCAATCGTGACTTATTTACTAAATTGACCAAACAGATTAATAACCAGAATTTAATACCATCAGCTGACGTGATACAACTCACTTTGACTCTGAAGATGACTATCTCAGTCACTGTCAACTACAACAGTTCTATTCAGGACTACGTTAACCTGGACGATTGTACTCGAAATACTTAGGGGGCCACCATTTAACATTTGAGGGAGGGTATGGGTGATTTCAGAAAAATTATGAAGAAAAATTGCAAGAAAATACGCTGGAAAAATATTCTGCACTCTCTTTGCGTACAATGCTGGAAAAAATCCTATACTGTTGTATGTCGAGGAAAAATAATATCACCGACGTTTGGTGAAAACGTAAACCAAATCACCCATTTTCTCCTCAAAAGTTAAATGGTCAGCCCCTTTTGAAGTGACGCCTTGGTTCAAACCTTTCACAAAGGAGTCTGACTTTGCTAGTTCTTTAGGCGGTGGAACAGGAGATTTTTTCTTTACATTTCAAAGTGTCGGTGGCCCCTTTTGAGTTCGTTCAGTCTATTGTAATAGTACAGTAGAAACTACCTTGCGCGACCACCCAAAATGCTAAGATTTGGTGGTTGCGTAGGAGAGGGTCCAGGTATGGTACCCTGAGGGAAAAAATGAGTTTGACATTTTTGATGGGTGGTCATCTCATGGTTATCTCATTGCACATGAGATGCAACAGACTTCACTTTCCCCAGATACACCAATTATCAGCACGTGTCCTTCAGTGCTGATAATTGGTGTTATATCAATACAGTCGACTCTCTATTAACGGACACCTCTGTAAGACGGACGCCTAGAGTTGGTTCCTGCCTTTCTTTAGTTCCTTTATTTGACTCTCTATAAGACTGACACTTTGTTTCCGTCCCAAAAGTGTCCGTCTCATGGAAGTTGACTGTATTCTGTACTTCTGTTAGCTTTCTAACGTTGCTATTTGCTGTTTGTGTTGTATAGTTGCTGCATCAAGATGAAGTTGAGCTCAGTTTCTTGGTGTTACAATTACGAGGTGGAGCGTTCCTCTCAAGGATAGGAACTCTTAATGAGGAAGAGACAATGATGCTTTTATTAAATAACGTAACATACGAAATTTAATTTAGTGCCAATTTGGTTAGCTTATACAAGCTAATTGGGGACAATAATAACAAGTTTTAAGTCAGTCGTGTGCACAGTTTGTGCATGCGCACTAACAACTTGTTTCGTAGTGCCCTGAGGAACACTAGGAATCAGTAGTCAATTTGTATTTCCATTATTATACCATATGTGACAGAGGCACTTGAGATGTGTCTATTGGCAATTTTAACAGTTTTTTTTTATATTTACATAGTTGTAGTTTTAGTTCTATCGGTTAAAATGTTGAAGTTTTACATTTACTCGTCTGTTTGATATGCTTAGGATGGTTATTTCATTGCCGAGGATTATTCGCGTTTGTGGTTTTTACCATCAGAAAGCTTTAGATTCTAAGGCGAGGACGATATTCTAGTGCGCCAGCGAGAACCGACGTCATTTTGACGGGACAATGTGAATGCCATTTTACTACGAGTTTTAGCGCGAATATTTATGAGCGATCGGGAGAGGGCTTCACCTCCTTCAACGGAAATAAGCTTTCTAACTTTTGTGGTGAAAAAAGTACGATGAAGCTTTCCGGGGTGTCTATTTTTAGAGAATAGGCGAAAAAAACTTAAATTGAAATGTCATTCTCGTAGCCATCCTCTTCCTCAAATCTAAAGCTCGCTATTAAATAACATAACTAAATAATTTTAATTAAGCGTTGATTTGTTTAGCTGATACAAGCTGACTAGAGACAATAATAATAAGTTAAATCTTTTCGTAGTCCAATGATTAGTGCATGTAGTTTTCGTAGCTTATTTTACGACGACTAGTCAGTCGTGTGCAAAGCTTGTGCATGCGCACTTGCAACTTGTTTAATAGATAGTCACCTGAGGAACATCAGGAATCAATTGAGTAGTCAATTTTTTCTTCCATAATGTGATACCATATGTTACAAAGGCGCTTGAGACGCGTCTCTATTGGCAGTAGGCCACTTCCGAGTTCCAAAAACCCTCACTTTCAAAATGAGGCTAGGTGCACAACCTTTCTTGTGAAAATGAGTTTTATTTGCATGCGAATGAAAAATGATTTCCATATCAAAGGCTGAGCACCTACCCTCGTTTTGAAACAGAGGCCTGAGGGAACTCGGAATTAGCCTATTTAATATAGTTTTTACGCTTTTGTTATTTACATAGTTGCAGTTTTTTTTCTATTGGCAGATTGTTGAAAGTTATTGTCTAGCAAGGTTTCCATTCTAATACTGGAGTTATATTCCCCATTCTGGGTTTAATCAGTTTATTATGTTGTAGTTTTACATTGACTCGTCTATGCGTAGGATGGCTATTTCATAGCCGAGGATTATTCGCGTACGTTTTTTCTAAAACATCAGGAATCAGTAGTTAATCTATATATCCATTGTTATACCATATGTGATAGGGCACTTTAGACGTGTCTATTGGCAATTTAATGTAGTTTTTACGCTTTTATTATTGACCTAGTTATACTAAGTTTTATTGGCAATTGGCAGTTGTTCAAAGTTACTGCCTAGAGAGGTCTCCATTCTTATACTGGAGTCAAATTCCCTGTTCAGTTACCAGGTTTAATCAGTTAAATATATTGTAGTTTTACATTTACTCGTCTTTTTGATATGCGTAGGAAATTCATAGCCGAGGATTATTCGCGTACGTTTTTTCTAAAACATCAGGAATCAGTAGTCAATCTATATATCCATTGTTATACCATAGGTGATAGGGCACTTTAGACGTGTCCATTGGCAATTTTATTTAGTCTTTACGCTTTTATTATTGATACAGTTGTATTGAGTTTTATTGGCTATTGGCAAATTGTTCAAAGTTACTGCCTAGAAAGGTCTCCATTCTTATACTGGAGTCAAATTTCCTATTCAGTTACCAGGTTTAATCAGTTTAATATGTTGGAGTTTTACATTTACTCGTCTTTTTTTATAAGCGTAGGATTGATGTTTCATAGCCGAGAATTATTTTCCGAGGTTGATTTTATCATCATCAGTTTTCTGGTTTCTAGTTTTTTCTGAAAGTTTCGTAATAACTTTGGCCCTTACTGTGAGCCGTTTATCCTGTTCTATAATTCAATAAACATATTATGGTACATTCCACTTACCTTTATTTAACAGCTAATATTTTTAGAGGGTAGGCTTTGACAGATTGTGCTAACGTAATTTTCGGCATAAGGGACTGGTCAAAAAGTATAGGGGGATGGGGGGGTGGGCCGGAGCAGAGAGGGGGTGGGTTATGAGGTTTGAGCCTTGTGCAAGGGGTGGGTCGTACAATTTGCAGCTACCCTTAGGGGGTGGGTCACCCTATTTTATTACATAGATAAGCACTAACTACTAACGAGACAGTTGACCACACTTGTTATATAAAACACAGCCAGCTGGAATTATTGCTAAAATACTCACAAACCTGTTGTACGAGAAAATGCAACGGGTGACAGACCGCACATCCCGTGAACCCTTTGTTATTAAACCTTTTTTATTTTTGGCTCTAACGAGCATGTCCTTTAATGATTTTCCCTTTTTGTAAGGAAATGATTGGTGGTTCTTTAAAAATTTATTAAAGTTATGGTTGGCTTTTTATAAGATTCCATTTTTATTATTCAAGCTTCCTTTATAGTAGACACTGAGGGTTGGTATTGTGTCACAAATGGCAATAAATCTTTTTCCTCCTTGTAGGTTTTGTTTTAGGAGTTTAGGCTCGTTTTTGTGAATTTTATTTCTGATAGTAGGTCTTCTATCAACGTTTGTGGGTAGCCTCCGTCCATCAAGCGTTTTTTGAATTATTTTCCTCAAAGGTTGTTTCTGAGGAGTTTTTTCGTAGGATTCTCAAGGCTTCTCCTTTGACAAATCCTTTTTTAACACTTGGAGGGTGACACGAGGTGAAATGTGTGTGCAAGAAGGTTTCCGTTTGTTTAAAATGTGTCTTTGCATCAAGGATAGAGTTTTCTTGAATCTTGTGCCTTTGTATACAACCGTGTCTAAAAACGCTGCATCTCAGTGTCAAATGTTTCGGCCATGAATTTAATAGTTGGGTGGTGTAAGTTTGCTTGTTCCATGAAGGCTTCGATGTCTGGTTTACTCATATCCCATAGGGAAAAGACATCGAGTATGTAACATTTCCAAACTGTTGTTCTAAAGGAAGGTTTTGCTTAGAGTTGTTGTTTCAATATATGTCATAAAAATATTGGCAAAGGAATCAAAACTGCTGTCTTTGTGCCCATTACAGTTCCATGGTTTTGTAGGTAGTGCTTTCCATTGAAGTGGAAGAAATTTTCTTTGAGGATTAATCTAAGCATTTCCGGCAAGTAATGTGTAGGAATGGGTTGTCTTTGTAGAAATTTTCATATGCGTTGTGACATACAATTTTAATACCTTCGTTTTGCTGTATATTTGTGTCAAGACTCATAACGTCCATCGAAACAAGAAATGTTCGGTTTTTCACATTTGTCTTTTCAGTGAAAGGTATGATTTCTGTGATTTTGATATTAGTTGTAGCAGTGTATCAACAAATTTTGTCAAGCACAGAACAAGGTTAGGCCATTCTCTTTTTTTTCTCCGTTTACTGTCGTCCGACCGACCCAAATTTTACGCATTTTTTAAAAAAAGTAACGACGTAGTTACACCATTTTTCACTTGAAATAATTCTTTTAATCTGAAAAGTGAGCATAGTAACAGCACAGAGAAAAACAAGAACAAAAACATGAACATTTTTCACAGTATATTTTACATTTTGTTAATCCAAATATGTTAACTTGAATGTTAACTTTTAACGTCGTCCTGGGGTACCAGGGCCTACTATTCCGAGACTTTTTGATTTTTTTCAATCCGACCGACCGACCCAATATCAGGAAACGCATTCGACGGTAAACGAACAGAAAAAAGGGGATGGCCTTAGAGTAGGCTTTTGTACATTATGCTTTTGCTTCCCTACTAAAATGCTCCACCTTAATGCTCCATTTTTCCCACTAAAATGCTCGGTCTCCCCAAAAAAGTCACCAAAATGCTCGGATAATGCTCATTATACAAACGGGTTTTTTAAATTATTTTCAAAGATTACACTTACAAAAACGTGCAAGTGTTGCAAGTAACAACGACAGCGTGTACAAGTTCATAAATACAGCCAAAAAAACAGCTGTATTAGGTTTTTTGTGAATTTTGAGTTTTAGTCTTCATTTTGTTTAAAAAAGCGGGAGCTCATGGGGCATGGGCTCCTAAAAAAAGTTAATTTCTATTTTATTTTCTCGGAAAAATTAATTTTCCGGGGAAAATGCCACTAAAATGCTCGAATAATGCTCAATGCTTTTGCCTCACTAAAATGCTCGAAAAAATGCTAGCATAATGTACAAAAGCCTACCTTAGAGGAAACCAAACATCCATGTTTTAACTAGGGGGTGGGTCATGCAATTTCCAACCTTGGTTTAGGGGTGGGTCAGTCATTTTTGTGCCGAAGGGAGGGGGTGGGTCATGTGTTTTTTATCAACCACATTTCCAAATGCTCCGGCCCCCCCCCCCTATACTTTTTGACCATTCCCTAATATTAGTCATTACCAGCATAAGTTTCTTCCACTTTTTTCAAAAAATCTAGCTTAAATTCTATTTCGGTTGCAAGGACCAAGGTCACAAAATAGCAGGTCTGGATCCTAATATATAACGATCTAATCAGCTATAAATTAAGATTATGAGCAAAAGAAGCAAGGCTGATTTTACGGTCGAGAATATAATAATGTTGTTACCAAAACCTCGGAAGGCACGGCCTTCTTTCTTCAGGGTCCTTTGAAAATACAAATCTGCTTCCATAATTAACAACGCTTTGTCTAGTTTTAAAGCACAAAGTTGTCATTTATTTATCGACAACGTAACAAATGTTTTGGCCTCTATTGCTCTTTACACAGGCTTCAACGCATGCGCATAACTATCTGGGTTACCCGAGATGACATGTTTTGAGTTTTAATGGTTGTCAGACAGTTTTGTTGTTTCAGTGGTTTAGCTTTCTACATTTACTTACACATTGTATCTTCTCAATGTTATGGTCGAAGTTAGGAAAGACTAACGAGGACAAAATGATCTTAAGCGAGGATTCTGACATCGATGTTAAGATTTGCCCCCCTTTTGAACCCTCAAAATTAAATAAACACCCCGCAAGCGTTTATTAGATCATTTACGATGAACACATACAATCAACACTGCAACAAGTAACGTGGAATTGGCAACTGACGTCATAATGGAGATGGAGAAAGAGGGTGGAAGTAAAAAGAACAAATTCTCTGTGACCAGGAGAGAACGTTAGTTTTCAAGGGGAAATTGAACCCAGCAATTGAAGTGCCGAAAAATATTTCTCTTGTCATGATGCGCGTACTCCTCTTAAATGTAAGGGAATCCAAGATTGTCTCGGATTCCAGGTTCCACGCCATGGATTTAGGATTCTCGGCAATGAATTGCAGTCTCTCGTGGTGGGACCTGGACTCCGGACTCCAATCGTTAGTGAGATTCCAGATTCCAAAGCCAATGATTCTGGATCCCACAGGCAAAATTATTGATCCCGGATTCCGGATTCCACGAGCAAAACTTCTCGGATTCCGGAATCCGGATTCCCTTACATGGTAATCTGTTCCTGGGGTTACATTAAAGGACTGGGGACAGCGGAATTAACCTGTGGAACCTGCCGACGCCACGTAACAAGGTTAGAGCCCGGCTCCCCGCAAATGATAGCGCACGTAGACCTGCAACACTTTTCTCCAAATGACGTCCATACTCACGATATCCGTCCCGGTGTTCATTGCAGGCTCTGGAACTGGGTTATAGGCTCCTGTGTGGAATCTTCCACAGAAAGAGTTGATCTGCAACTTCCTCTATGTCTCCAACGTCAATGTACTCCTGTCACAGCGTTTTCACAGACCAGAAACGCGAATGTTTAAATCTGTCAAGTCTCACAAACCAGTCAGCAAAATCTACAGACCTGAAAGTTCTATTTTTTTCCATATAACGACGTTAAGTTAAAAATAGACCGGTCAGTCAAACCGCCATGACATAGGATGTTGTCATGAGTATTAAGGTTCGTTTTCAACTAAAAGGCTAAAACGAACCAACCTCGTTCCCAGGGTTCTCTCCTACCCGCCCTAAGGAGCAAACCCTGGGAACGAGGTTGGTTCGTTTTACCTTTTAGTTACGAAAAGTGTTGTTTACTGTTTATTGGGTTCTATATGTGAGAATCATAGTTTAATTCCCCTGTAGTTTTCCAATTTTTCCAGGTGGCTGCTTTTTGCAAGTCAATATATTTCTGGAAGCACTTACGTCATTTGCTGACGTAATTTCATCAAACAGAGAAACAAAAGAAGGGAAAAACCCCATCACCTGCCACGCACGCTGGTTCATCTTTCTCTTTTGCAAAGGGGTTGATTGTCGAAGCTTTTTAAGGTTAGTTTTGTGGACGTCAAGTTTATTTTGTGAAGGAAAGACGATGTGTGTTAAAACTCGTCGTAAATGTGATTTCCTTGTAGACCCGTTCGACGTGCGAAATCAAGCGAATTTTTCGGGGAATTGTTGCGAATTGCATGTATCAAGATCATCGTTTAAATGAGGTAGGCTATAACATGTTATGTAGAGTTTTTGTAGCCAATAAAAATTGACTGCATTTACTCTAGACCTTCGTATGCGTTCACAGACTACAAACGCCACTATTGTTCAGATGGCAGGACTTTTTCTAGCGATCGTTCTCCGAGATCGCACACGGTTCATGAAGCCAAACTAGACCTAAATAAAAATATCCGGATATTTTTAAAGATATTTAGAAGATTCTGAGATATTTAGAAAATGTCATGATATTTAGGAAAAAATTGTGATATTTAGAATTCTGTTACGAAAAAAGCACTGAAATTATGTTTTCCTAGGAAGTTACTTTAATGCTAATTAGGGTATGGGCATTTCAGCGACAGAAATTCAAACAAATCTCCGCACATGGGTCTGTTTTAATATCCTCCATTTATAATATATGCCATGTGGCTAATGTTCAACAAAATGGCTGAAATTTGTGTTGCTGTTTCAAATGACCGGCTATTTTTTTGGGTTTTACTGTAAAATTTATGAAATAAAGCCAGATATTTTTGAGATATTTGGAAAAAAAGATCGGGAATTTCCGGAAACATATTTGGGCGATTTTTCGTGATATTTGTATCTAGGCGTAAGGCAAACTTTCAGTTTAGCCCCATATTGTTTATTATCTCGGGTTTTATGCATGCATGTTTAGGTTGCATTCCTTTTAGCCATTTTTCAGATTTGGACAATCCAGATTGTTTGATTTTCGTGCCAGCCGGAACGAAAATCTGAAATAAGATTGATCCATACAGCAGCTACCTGCCGCTCCGATCTTCTTCTCAATTTCAACGCATCTTTTTTTTATTTCTTTCTGCTAAATTAAGCGTCTTCTCGTGGAGAAACGGAAAGAAAATTAGCTCTTTAACTAGTGGTGGCTCATACTGGGACTCGTCAGCTTAAAATGACGGTATCTGGAATTTGATTCAAGGAAATTCAGAAAACAATTACGAATTCTCTAGTGCTGAGAATTGCGCTCTAAACACACACAGATATTGGACACCACAGTTTTACAGTGAGAAAATCTAAGCATTTTCACTTCCTTACGGATTTAGAGTGACAGTAGCTGACAGTGGAAGTTGAGTTTAACATACTACAATCCTTTAGCGACATAGAACAACTAAGGAGTAACAAAACAACTTTTGCCTGAACTGTACTTGACTCGCAGTGTTCATGATGAACTAGCACGTTTTTGTGATCGAAAAGCAGTTTCATTAAATGGAACAATGATCAGTTTCACTGTGGAAATGAAGTCAAACAAGGACACAAGGTGCAAGTAAACAAATTGTCGACCTGATTATGTACTAGACAGGAGAGATATTTGGTGTAGATTTTGAAAACTTTGCTGTTTTGTGATAAGAACTTGACCCAGATGTTTACGTTCAAATACTGCACCTGAAGGCCAGAGCAAGAGTTCTTTACGGCTGACAAAATGGCATGAATCTTCACTTCCACCTAATGTATGTGAAGGATCTATGTATCACCGTGGGACTTAAGATTGCCTAAATTAAACGTATTTTGGCTGAAACATTTGTTGAAGGGTTGATTTGTGTTGCGCCGAACCTCTTTACTGTCAAGTCAGAAAGGTCAAATTACACTCAAGTGCTCCTTGAATTTTTTCGTTCACAAAAATTCATTTCATATGTTGCCTGGAGTTTTGAAAGCATACATTGAAAGCTTATCGATTGCTTTTTAATGTGGAATGTCTTTTTCTGTTTGAAATCATGTATCGGATGTGATTTTAGGCCTTTGAAATTTGACAATATTTTGCTCGCGTAAAATCCTTAAAATGTGGTAAATATTTAAAAATACATAAAATATTCCGGTTGCAATCAATTTAAGAACATGACCACTCAATATACGTATTAAGACCCTTTTAATACGACAAGTAGCTTATTGGATTTGATGATATTTGAATTCGATTGAAATCGTGGTCTTTTCGGAGCCCGGTCTAGAGGCCCGAAAAAGCTTTCTGGCGAAGGCCGTGTATCGCCCTAACTTGACATTCGCCGTATCGCCAAAAATATTTATCCAATGAAACTAAAATTTATATTTTCATTACTAGAATGCCTAGGGTAGTCTACAGAATTTGTTTGGGATTTTTCAAAAATTTCATTTTTCCCACCTTTGGTCGATATTTACAGAGATCCGCTCGTAATTGGCTTCATCTTCACCGCATGAGTTTTCCATAAATGTTTGTTCCAAAGTATTTTGAATTCGTGAAAGTCGTTTTTAAGGCGGATCTATCTTAGCCTTTAAGTTTAGTTTTTGTTTTATTAAGTCTTGTTTTTGTCCACGTACTGTTTTCCTGTTTTCCTGTTTTGATCTTATGTTTTTACTTGTACTTGAATTTATGCTTAGCTCGCGAATTTGCTTATTGCCATATTAGGAATGTTATTCGCTGGGCATTGTCAGATGTTAGTTTTTTACAGGTGGTCGTGTTTGTGGTGTTTAAGCTGACCTTGGTTCTTTGGTACTTGTCAGTTGCGGCTGTGCGTAGGATAATCTATTCCCTAACAATAGCAAACACTTTGCAATGTTACCGATAAGATATACAACAGAAACTCTACCAGTTAGTTAACCCAAACATGTCCAGCTTTGGCTATAAAAACCGCTTCTATACTTGAACTTAGAAGGAGAAGAGTGGTAGAAGTTCGTAGAAGTAAGTTAGTGAAAAAGTGGAAGAGTTAGAGAAGAATAAAGGCAAGAGGTAAATCAGAGGCCTGGTACCTCATCGTGTAGCGAGTGGGTTGCTCGAACACACGCCCCACATGTTGTTCATCTCTTTAAAGAGATTTCCTGCGTAACTGAATTCTTTCTTCTTTAACTTTCCTCTCTCTGTATAAGCATTATTAGGTTTTAAGTCTATTTGCTGATTTGTCGAACGCGATATATGAGAGATTCTTGCGTAAAGACAGAACCACTCTTTTCTGACCTTAAAATTCAAACACAATTCACTTTCAGGACTCTTTTAACGGCTTAATTCACTTCATACATAAGTCACTTTTAAGTTGCTTGATATAGCTGTCCCATTGTAGTCATTGCCTTCCAAGAAAATCATTTTTGAGGACTTATTTTACTATTCGCCTATTAAATAAAAGCCGGCATTTTGCCTGAAAACGCAGGAACTCCAAACTCACAAATAAGAGTCGTGTCGTAAGAGGTAATTCAAGCGATCGCAAAGCTAGAGATAAAACTGACAAAAAACCAGCTTCCTTTCCCTACAAGTTTCATTTAATGTGTGTTCGTGGCTTTTCTGGTGGTTTCAGACCAGGATTTGTCCGAGAATCTGGAAAGCGCAAAAATTAATTTCCAGCAAGAAAAACCAATCTGTCTTAATTCAGTTCCCGCAAAACACAAAAAATCTTATTTACGACGCGAAGGTCATTTATACGAAGTTTTTCTCGTCTTAGCCAAGACGCGTCTTATCTAAGAACAGGTGTTAAGGGCTGTTCTAAAATAACACGCGTCTTATTTTAGATGAAATGTGCCGTTTATAAGGAAAGTTTGCGTCTTATTTAAGACGCGTCCTATGTAAGACGCGTCTCATTTTTCCTTGTATAAATGGCCCTAATAACCGCAGCATTTTCCGCAACACATTTTTAGTTAATTAATACGCAGGAAAATGCAGTAGTTTGTTGTTTATTTTACCCATCGCTAGTGTTGTCGGTAAGGTACAGTGTTTACGGGAAAAAAAGGCCAGTGATACCATCAGAATTATGGAGGGATCAACGAAATACTTAGAAAAAGATAGCAGTATAGTGCAAAAAATGCATTATTCATCCCGATTTAATGATAAAAATACTTTTTAAGGAAATAAGAAAATACATTGTTTTTTTTTACATATTTCAGCGGTACATGTACGCGCAGGCCAAGGTGCGTATAAGGACGCTACGCTCCTGCTCAATCAAAACGAGATCCAAATGATATCTCTTTGGGCAAAGATTGGCTTGACCAACGATCGAAATAATCCAAGAGACCAGGATGATTAGAGAGTCCCTGTCGCAACAGTCGTATGTAAACAAAAGCTTAAATAACTTGCAAAAAGGTGTAGTGACAGGAAATTTGAAAAGACTCTATCATGGCTCCACAATTTGCATCAATTTATTTCCGGAAACGGGGGATTTTCCCCTTGCCTTATAGGCTTTGCAAGTTTCGTTAAGACATCAGAATATTCAGTCAAAGCAAGCTTCAATTTGCTGTATCCGTAGTTCATGACACCAGCTAAGACAATTAAAGCAATTAATAAAATAATATCCTAAAGATTTAGTTATTCTCGGTTTATATTTTATTTCACTTTATTATTTGCCACCATACTTTTTTGCGAAAATTTGCATAATCCATAAAATGAAACCACAAAATATTTGTATTTTTTTCAGGGGGAGCTGAAATACCCAAGCTGACCGAGAGCTAAAATAAAATTTTCAACCAGCCACAACTATCATATCTGCACATTGTCATTAAAATGGCGGAGAAAAGACAAGAAGGGGCAGACTCTTATGCCAACATTGAAGATCCCCAGAGCGTTATAAACATTCTTGAAATATGCCTCGAAACTGCCAGAGAACAAGGAGACAGGGTAATAGACCTAGACGTATATTATATTCTTGGCAACGCCTACCACAGAGTTGGAGATTTCCATAAAGCCGTAGAGTACCATGAACTATACCTGAAAAAATCCAGAGAAGTGGGAGACAAAACAAGAGAAGGAAGAGCGTACGGTGAACTTGGCAACGCCTATGACAGTCTTGGATATTTCCACAAAGCCATAGAGTACCATGAGCGACACCTAAAAATATCCAGAGAAGAGGGAGACAGGGCAGGAGAAGGAATAGCGTCCGGTAATCTTGGCAACGCCTATCAGGGTCTTGGAGATTTCCAGAAAGCCATAGAGTACCATGAAAGAGACCTCCAAATTTCCAAAGAAGTAATAGACAGGGAAGGAGAAGGAAAAGCGTATTGTAATCTTGGCAACGACTATTACAGTCTTGGAGATTTACGGAAAGCCATAGAGTACCATGAACGACACCTCAAAATTTCAAAACAAGTGAGAGACAGGGCAGGAGAAGGAAAAGCGTACGGTAATCTTGGCAACGCCTATTACGGTCTTGGAGATTTCCAGAAAGCCATAGAGTACCATGAACAACACCTCAAAATTTCGAAAGAACTGGGAGACAGGGCGGGAGAAGGAAAAGCGTACGGTAATCTTGGCAACGCCTATAGCAGTCTTGGAGAATTACAGAAAGCTATAGGGCACTATGAACGAGTACTCAACATTTCGAAAGATGTGGGAGACAGGGCAGGAGAAGGAAAAGCGTACGGTAGTCTTGGCAAGACCTATTGCAGCCTTGGAGATTTCCAAAAAGCTATAGAGTACTCTAAACGAGGACTCGAAATCTCGAAAGAAGTGGGAGACAGGGCAGGAGAAGGAAGAGCGTACAGTGATCTTGGCAACGCCTTCGACCATCTTGGAGATTTCCAGAAAGCTATAGAGCACCATGAACGAGGACTCGAAATTTCGAAAGAAGTGGGAGACAGGGCAGGAGAAGGAGAAGCGTACTGTGGTCTTGGCAACGCCTATGACGGTCGTAAAGATTTTCAGAAAGCTATAGAGTACCATAAACGAGCACTCGAAATTTTGAAAGAAGTGGGAGACAGGGCAGGAGAAGGAGGAACGTACGGTGGTCTTGGAAACGCCTATTACGGTCTTGGAGATTTCCAGAAAGCCATAGAGTACTATGAACGACACCTCAATATTTCGAAAGAAGTGGGAGGCAAGGCAGGAGGAGGAGGAGCGTACGGTAATCTTGGCAACGCCTATTACGGTCTTGGAGATTTCCAGAAAGCCATAGAGTACTATGAACGACACCTCAAAATTTTGAAGGAAGTAGGAGACAGGGCAGGAGAGGGAGGAGCGTACGGTAATCTTGGTAACGCCTATCACGGTCTTGGAGATTTCAATGAAGCTGTTCATTATTATAAGAAGAGTGTTTTAGCCTTCGACCACATCAGAGGAAATCTCATATCTAATGACGAATGGAAGATTAGCCTTAAAGATACGTATGATCATGTTAATTCCAGGCTGTGGGAGCTGCAGTTTAAGGAAGGTAAAGTCGTGGAGGCACTTTTAACTGCTGATCAAGGACGTGCACAAGCTTTGGGTGATCTTCTGGAGTCCAAGTATGGCCTTAAAGGGCTACGCCCAGAAAAAGGAACACTTTCCGCAAGACCAAATGACGTTCTTAGTTACTTGCCACCAAATACAGCTTTCATGGGTATCAGTGAGAAAGGAATAGTTCTCTGGATGAACGTGAAAGGAAAAGAAATCAAAGCTAGAAGAACTGAGATCGATATCTCAGACACAACCTATTTTCAGTCTCTATTGGAGACCACCCGGAAAGAAATAGGTGTGAGAGCTGATGTTAATTGTGAGGATCGCTCATTAGGAAACGCAAGCGATAAAAAGTTAGCAGAAGAAAGATTCAGTAAGCCAAGGTCTCATTCCTCATATTTTGAGGCAAAGTCATTGCAAACATTATACAATGATGTTATAGACCCTATAAGAGACTTACTCCAGGGCAATGAAGTTGTGGTCGTTCCACAAGGACCACTGTGTTTGGTGCCTTATGCTGCTTTCGTGGACTTGGAATCTAAATACCTCTGTGAAACGTTTAGAATTCGTCCGCTTCCCTCACTTTCTACCCTGCAATTGATCCAAAATTGTTCAGCAGATTGGCACAGCAAGACTGGCGCCCTTCTCGTCGGCGATCCGTGGGTACAGGAGGTAACGACGCTAGAGCAGTTAGCGTGGGCCGAAAAAGAAGTGCAGATGATTGGGGAAATACTTCAAACTGAGCCACTCATTGGAAAGCAGGCAACAAAAGGTGAAGTCTTGAGACGTATCTCCTCGGTTGCTTTGGTGCACATTGCTGCTCACGGTAAAATGGAAACAGGAGAAATTGCCTTGGCCCCCAACACAACACGTTCATCCGTGAATCCAGCCAGGGAGGACTATCTCTTAACTATGAAAGATGTTTTAAACGCTCAGATTAGGGCAAGGCTTGTGGTGCTTAGTTGCTGTCATAGCGCCCGGGGAGAAGTCAAATCTGAGGGTGTGGTCGGCATCGCACGTGCTTTTTTGGGCGCCGGTGCTCGTTCTGTTCTTGTGTCCCTGTGGGCGATTGACGAAGAGGCGACTATGGAGTTCATGAAATTTTTCTACCGACAATTAGTTGATTTTACATTATCGACTGACGTAATACAACTCACTTTGACTCTGAAGATGACTACCTCAGGGATTTTCTAAACTTCAGTCACTGTACAACAACAACAGTCCTATCGAGGACTACGTTCACTCGAACGAATATATACATACTCAACCAACTTAGGGGGTCGACCATTTGACATTTGAGGGGGTGGGGAGGGGGTGGTATGTATAAGGGCTCCACCAGTTGCTCGGCAACTTTTTGGCAACTTCTCGTATTTCGAGCACCTTTTTCCGTTTCGATTAACTTTTTGCATTCTGAGCAATTTCTCTGGCTATCTTTTAATTCTGGCATATCGGAGCAGCTTTAAATGCTTAAATTGGCCTTTTTTTCCATATTTCAAATGTTTTAGTAGACAATTTATGAATTTCCTGTAAAAAAAGAGCCAAATCCTTCACCCTGGGACAGATTTTGGGCGCAAGAGGTTTATTTTTTTCACCCAAACCAAATCATCCATACCTACCCCCCCCCCCCCCTTCTTTGGTAATACAGTTCTTTAGACAGTGAAACAGGAGATTCTTCCTTTACATTTCAAAGTGTGGGTTACCCCTTTTGAGTTCGTTCAGTCCACTATAACGGTACAGTAGAACCCGCCTTGAGCGACCACCCAAAATACTAAGATTTGCTGGTTGCTTAGGAAAGGGTCCATGTATGGTGTCCTGAGGGGAAAAATGTTTGATGGGTGGTCATCTCATGGTTATATCAGTGCACGTGAACTGCAACAGAGCTCATTCTCCTCAGATACACCAATTACCAGCACGCGTGTTTCAGTGCTGATAATTGATGTTATATCAATACAGTCGACTCTCTATTAACAGACACCTCTATAAGACGGACACCTCTGTTAAACGGACACCAAGAGTTGGTCCCTGCCCTTCTTTACGGCCCTTATTTGACTCTCTCTAAGACAGACACTTAGTTTGGGTCCCAAAATTAAAGTGTCCGTCTTAGAAGAAGTTGACTGTATTCTGTACTTGTAATGTTAGCTTTCTAACGTTGCTATTTGCTGTTTGTGTTGTAAAGGTACTTCATCAAGGTTACGAAGACGAAGGCAGCGAAGCAGTTCCTATTTATTTGAAGTTGAACTCAGTTTCTTGTGCATGCACACTTGCAACTTGTTCTGTAGTGCCCTGAGGAACACCAGGAATCAGTAGTCAATTTGTATATTGGCAATTATGTTTTTTGCAGTTTTATTTTTATTTATATAGTTGCAGTTTTATTTCTATTGGTTAAAATGTAGAAGCTTTACATTTACTCGTCTGTTTGATATGCCCAGGATGGTTATTTCATAGCCAAGGATTATTCGCGTACGTGGTTTTTACCATCAGAAAGCTTAAGATTCTAAGACGAGGACGAGACTTTCCCAATCCTAACTAGTGACGCGCCCGCTCGAACCGACGTCATTTTGACGGGACAATGTGAATGCCATTTTACTACGAGTTGTGGCGCGAATATAATGCCATTTATCACCTCCTTCAACGGAAATAAGCTTTCTAACCTTTGTGGTGAAAAAGTACGACGAAGCTTTCCGGGGTGTCTATTTTTAGACAATAGGCGAGAAAACTTAATGTCGTTCTCGTAGCCATCCTCTTCCTCAAATCTAAAGCTCTCTATTAAATAACATAACTAAACAACTTTCATTAAGTATCGATTTGTTTAGCTGATACAAGCTAACTGGGAACAATAATAAGTTATATCTTTTCGTAGTTCAATAATTAGTCCTTGTAGTTTTCGTAGCTTATTTTACCACTAGTCAGTCGTGTGCAAAGCTTGTTGATGCGCACTTGCAACGTGTTGAATATTTACCTGACGAACATCAGGAATCAATTTGGTGGTCAATGTTTATTTTCATAATGTTATACCATACGTGACAAAGGTACTTGAGACGCGTCTCTTTTGGCAATTTAATATAGTGTTTACGCTTTCATTATTTACATAGTTGCAGTATTTTTTCTGTTGGCAGATTGTTGAAAGTCTTAGTCTAGAAAGGTTTCCATTCTAATACTGGAGTCAAATTCCCTATACAGCTACTAGGTTTAATCAGTTTATTATGTTTTAGTTTTACATTTTTACTCGTCTATGCGTAGGATGGCTATTTCATAGCCGAGGATGTTTCTAAAACATCAGAAATCAGTAGTCAATCTATGTTTCATTGTTATACCATTTTAGACGTGTCTTTTGGCAATATAATGTAGTTTTTATGCTTTTATTATTGACATAGTTGTACTGAGTTTTATTGGCTATTGGCAGATTGTTCAAAGTTACTGCCTAGAAGGGTCTCCATTCTTATACCGGAGTCAAATTTTCTATTCAGTTACCAGGTTTAATCAGTTGAATATATTGTAGCTTAAAATTTACTCGTCTTTTTTATATGCGTAGGGTGATTGGTATTTCATAGCCAAGAATTATTTTCGGAGTTTGTTTTTATTATCAGTTTTCTGGTTTTTGTTGTCGACGCCTAGTTTTTTCTGAAAGTTTGTAATAACTTTGGCCCCAACTGTGAGCCCTTTATCCTGTTCTATAATTCAATAAACATATTATGGTACATTCGATTTACCTTTATTTAACAGCTAGTGTTTCTAGAGGGTAGGCTTTGATAGATTGGGCTAGCGCAATTTTCGGCATAAATATTCGTCACTTTTACGAGCATAAGTTTCTTATTTACTCCAAAATACTAGGAATTGGAAAAAAAAAACGCAAAAAGATGTAAATTTACTCAGTTTCTTTCTAATTAATAAGGGTTAACACATTGTATCTTATTCAATGTTACGGTTAAAGTAAGGAAAGACTAACGAGGACAAAAATGATCCTAAGCGAGGATTCTCACATCGATGTTGAGATTTGCCCCCTTCTTGAAACCTTAAAGTTAAATAAACACCCCGCAGGCGTTTATTAGATCATTTACGGTGAACACATACAATCAACACGGGGACAAGTAGCATGGAACTGGCAACTGACCTCATGATGGAGTTAGAGAAAGAGGGTGGAAATAAGAAAAACAAATACTCTATGACCAGGAGAGAGCGTTAGTTTTCAAGGGGAAATTGAAGCCATTAATTGAAGTGCCGAAAAATATTTTTCTTGTCATGATGCGCATACTCCACTTAAATGTAAGGGAATGTAAGATTGTCTCGGATTCCAGATTCCACGCCATGGATTTCGGATTCCCGGCACTGAATTCCAGTCTCTGCTGGTGGGACGTGGATTCCGGACGCCAATCGTTTTCACAGGCTAATTAATTTTCAAAACCGCGAATTAAAAAGTTTGTCAAGTCTCACAAACCAGTCAGAAAAACCTATACCGACCTGAAAATGCTATTTCCGGCCATATAGCGATTAGTTTTCCTTTTTCCCTCACCGCTCACACTTTTTAAAATACGCTCATAGACGGGATAGATCTTACATTTTCGCGAGAAAAACTGCTCTAAAACATATGTAAAGATATACGTGGTCCGTCAAAACACCGTGACATAGGCCTAACATAACACATGTTGTAAGGTTCGTTTTTGCATTTTAGTACGAAGTGTTGTTTACTGTGTATTAGATTCTACATGTGACACTCATAGGTTAATTCCCCTGTAGCTTTCTAATTTTTCCAGATGGCCGCTTTTTGCAAGTCATTATATTTCTGGAAGCACACTTAACATTTTGCTGACGTAATTTGATCAAAGTTATAAAACAAAAGAAGGGAAAAAACCCATCGCCTACCACTCAAGCTGGTTCATCTTTCTCTTTGGCAAAGGGGTTGATTGTCAAAGCCTTATAAGGTTAGTTTTGTGAACGTTCAGTTTATTTTGTGAAGGAAAGGCGATGTGTAAAACTTGTCTTAAATGTGATTTCCTTGTAGACTTATTCGACGTGTGAAATCAAGCGAATTATTCGGGGAATTGTTGCTTATTACAAGTATCAAGATCATCGTTTAAATGAGGTAGGCATAACATGTTAAATGTAGCCCATTAAAATTGACTGCATTTACTCTTAAGAACTCCGTATTCGTTCACAGACTACGATCGCCCTATCGTTTAGATGACAGGATTTTTTAGCGATCGTTCTTCCAGATCGCACCTTGTTCATGAAGCCTTATAGGTTTATTATGCGTGCATGTCTCTATTCATATTAACCAATTGTGTGAAATTGTATGGGGCTATACGGAAATATTTCGAAACCTTGCATTATTGTTACGACTTATCGCGTTTGTCAGAACGCATCCTAATCTGTTGTTCCTGTGGTACAAAGGCAGAAATTTTTCGAGCTATCATGAGCGATTAGACGCCCCTATAAATCTTGGCATCTTGGCCGCAAGAAACTGGACTCCTTTAGACTCGTTTTCGTGCAGATGTCATGCGCGCAGCATAAGACGAACGCAGATCCATACTCAATGATTATTACTAGTTTTAAAATATAGCACACTCAGGAAATATTTGCTGGCAAATAGGATTTTCATGTTTTCTCATAGTGCTCTCTATCAGTTGTTTAGTATTATGCTGTATGCATAACCACTTCTCTGTGTGATACCGAGACATTTGTCAATTAACAGTACCCATTCAAACACGTGATCAGACTGACGCGTCCATTAAACTCTGCTACTCTTCCAGGAAAAATCAACAGGGCTTTTTCATCTCCTGAGGGGATCGCAGGGTCGTATTTACGAGGTATATTTTTCCCCACTGAATCCACATTTTGGAATTAAATCTTCATCCCTGATCCCACAATTGTTGCAAATCTTGAGCCCTAATCCCTTGAAAATTTTTTTATCTCTGGATTCAATCTGGGTTGGATTAACTGCGTACACTTGATTAAAACTGAATGAAAGACAAAACTGAGTGTTTCTCTTTTTTAATTTCTTTTACAATTAGTCACATCATTTACTGACTCGATAATAAGTTTGGCTCCCACCTGTTCTTTTAAGTCATGATCATTTTAATTCTAAATCATAATACGTTCCACTTTAGTGCCCTCATAATAAGATATCTAGTATTATTAAAAACTGAATCATTGGATAACGCAATTCTAGAGATCTGATTGGCTTAGTCATCAAGGTATATCAGTCATTAGTAAAATCCAGCTAGTGGTCTATTATCAATGCTGCGTTCTGATTGGTTGAACTACTACTAGGCTATATGTTATAGCCCACTAGTAGCGAAAAGCGCGGGCTTTTTGGCGGCAAAAAAGGATTTAAGTCTAGCTTTAACTAGCTAATTTTTTTTTCTCTATATTTTTTACCAACTAGTTGGATTTTACTAAGACAATTATTCCTCTCTCCTTCATGGCCTCTGAGTCAATAGCCCACTCGGCGTTCGGCCTCATGGGCTATTGACTCAGAGCCCATTCGGGCTCGAGGCATAATTGTTAATTATACCATGCTCTCCAAATATGGTAACTGTAGGCGTCTGCTCAGAATTAAAAACAAGCTAAAAATTGGTTGTTTTTACAAATAAAGTCGGGAAGAATTCTCCATATTTTGTGGGCGTTTTTAATAACACAATTATTCCACTCACACTTGTTGCATATGAGATGATTACAGCCAACGCGCACTCGTGGAATAATTGTGAAATATGATCTTGTTGTGCTCTGTTCGTGCCATTTACGCTTTCCTTTTAAAATGTGATCAATTTTATGTAATTAACAACAACAACAACACAAACAAAACAAAACATCAACTTAGTCTAACATAGAAGGCGTTTACTTAAGCTGTAGCTTTTTTCTCAGTTGTACCCTTGGTAGCACTGGTTGACCAACTAAGTTCAGGTGCGCCTGTAGTCGTACATAACCATCAACATGACTATACTCATACGCCACTTCCACATTTCCCATAATGCGCCTTATTTGCCCCCAAAATTTTGCATAACCTTTGTTCCTTTCTCCTGGGTATTACAGCCGTGCCAAGAAAAAATGAAAACAATGCTTATGCAAAACTTGGAGGGGATTGGGGGGGGGGGGGGTCGGGGGTGGGGACATATAAGGTGCATTATGAGAAATGTGGAAGTAGCGTATACTGGTTTACTAGGTTTTGCTCCGGTTGGGTCAACCTTTGTCATAAAAGTATGCAGTGTACCAACTCACAGCGGATCCAGTAAGCTTGAATCTAGAAAAAAGGTGACTTGAAAAGGTCTTTTAAGAGAGACTAGAAATCAATGAAACCGAAATTCCTTTTGGGTTTTTGTAACAGTAAAAGGCTAGGAGCTCCTCAAAACATTTTTGGACTTTTAAAGATATTTGGCTAAATTGTAGGTAACTAGGGGCGTAGTGTGAAGGTGTACGTTGGCGGGAAAAAAATTGTACCGCCGAAGGCGGTGCAACCGCAAGGGGTATCTGGGGGCATGTTAACCTGGCAGGCTTTCGCTTCTTCGCTCCTTCTTCACTTTTGTAACGCGATAGGGAACTTTTGTAACCAAGGTAGGGAACTTTTGTAACCAAGGGAACTTTTGTAACGACGACAGGGAACTTTTGTAACGTTATAGGGAACTTTTGTAACGAGTGGGGCACTTTTGTAACAATCTGGCACTTGTGTAACTAAGGATTTTTTTAAAAAAAAAAATCTTTCAGTGATTTAAGGGATCGAAGATTTCCCTGCCTTATTATATACTTCAACTAGTAAAATTACTACCCTTTCATGTACCTGAAGCCTGGAAAAGGTAGCCCTTTCGGGCAGAGCTTCCTCCTTTTGGCCATTATAGTCAGTACCCCCAGGTTGGGGGTATGGGACTTGTTTACTGAGTGATCTTTGTTTAGTTGTATTTTAAGGTGACTGGAATAATTTAACAAAGTATTTTTTCACAGGAAAACTCATAAGAAGAAAATGCAATTTAGTTACCGTAGTTGATATACCTGGAAGAATATAACACAATCCTTTATTTAAAAATAAAATGAACCATTACAAAGTCACTGATGTTAATATTAATGAAGATGAATAAGCGACAACATGATGCCGACTAGATATGAGAAACTAGCGGGTGTTATCGGTTCTCCATATTCTATATAATGCGCCATGCTTAAAGTAAAGAAGTCTATGAACATTTTCAGGTATTCCTTTGACCCCGCGGCTACAAAAGGTGATTTTTTTTAAAATTTTAGTCCCACAGCCAAAAATGTTTTGTCTAAATTTCGAGTCACTATTGCGTCGTTAAAATGCGGCCACTTCAACGAAAGTGAAGAAAGAGCTTAAAAACACTCAACAATCTCTGTAGACAAAACACCTTAATGGGACATCACCAAATACTATTTTTGCTCCACGCAAATACAGTCCGAAACCCGCTTTACGGACACCCACTTGATACGGACACCTCATTATTATGGACAGTTTTCTTTCTCCGGGGGAAAGAAAGCCGTTACATTTTCTCTAAATTCAACCCTTTTCATACGGACACCCGTTAATGCGGACAACAGACACTTATTCCCTGCCTAATCAACGAATTCTCATAGAGAGCCAACCTCGCTGATGCGGATACTTCAATATCAACTGTGTGCTGTAATCGACCTTTCCTTTTTGAAGGTAAAAAGTTCTTCAGTTGACAGCATGTCGATGTTCCCAGCACTACAATACACCGGACAGGATGGTTTTAGACGTCACTGATTTAAGGCATCAAACGAATTATGCAGAGAAGGGTTTTGATAAAGTAATATATAAACGAACGATTTTTAAGTGTTTCAGTGGACTTAAGCCGCGTTATGACGGCTTTGTAAAGGTAAGAGAAGTTTAATATGACGAAGCTTATGTCCTGTTATATTTCTTTGGTATTTTTTTTGTGTAAAAAGAGGTTTTTTGACTTAGAAACGGACTCCCCGTCGGACACTTTCGGTGGTTTCTTCAGTATCCGTATTAACAGTGTTTGAACAACGAACAAGGTAAGTGTTATTAGCCTCGACCTTCGGCTTGGCTGATAACACTTACCTCGCCCCTAATTATTCTGCATTTCACAAAAAGCTCATCAAATAATTGTTTAACCTGAGTACAACCGCTCCCACCCCTCAGAAAAAATCTACAACACTACTAGGTGCAAAAGCCTTTGAAAGGTGTTATCCGCCGCAGATCCTGAATGGCTCACGAACCAGTCCTATTCAGATTGCGCTTGGCAGTTTTTTTGTTGCTTAACAAAGACGCAAATTTGTGGTTTTCCTCTAGAAACACTTAATTTTATAAGAAATTTTTCAGACTCGGCAGAAACATATTTCTTTTATTCCAATTACCTTTTTTGTAGGCATATATTTTGTAGCTAGTTTGTTGCTATTTAATAGCACAATCCCGACAGACTTGCAGATAACCAAGAATTTGAACTCGTTTGTTTTTTAGCAATGCAAGTTATGTGATTATTCATGGGAATATGACCCCCTTCATAGTTTTAAAGCGAAGCACGCAGTCTAATAGGTAGCTTGTGTATGAGAGCCGGAAGTGTAATATCGTCAATGTCCGAATCAAGCGTGGTAAGGGGGTAACAGTCTTCAGTTGGTGCAAGTTTTTAAACTGACTTTGCATTTCCCTGGAATGCCCCAGTATTCTTTGAAAACTTGAATTCAATCAGTTAACTTAATTATACAAAAATCAGTCTGTTAAACAGTATTTGGACTTCTGATCAACCCCCCTACCCATAGGCCCGCTGCTACGGAGACTCTCTCAGTAGAAGTGGATATGAGATGCCCAACCTGATATCCCATTCAGAGCAAATAATAGTGTTTCTGTTCCCTTGCTAAACATACATACTTAAAAAAAAACAGAAGTGATTAATATTTACTGCATATTTCATAATGCAGTGTACAAGTTGCGAGCGTTCAATCAAGCACGATGCGAAAAATGGGCTTTTTCTGAATCGTGATTCCTTTCACGGACATGAAAAGTCATACACATACACGGTAGATTTTTCTTGCCTACTATATCTTCTATTTAAATTGCTGTGGTAAGCGAGGGTATCCTGTAGCATATCAATGGTAACCCAATAGCCACATTTTGATAAAGAAATGAATTCAAAAGCCTTTTAAAAAGTGCTTACCACGGACTAGGGACCTTTTGTAACGTCCTGGTCATAAAATAGCGTCCCATTCTCATGTGTTTGCGAGTTATGTGTTGAAACTCGGCGTTCATTGGGTTCGTATTAAAAGGTCTTCACTGAAGAGTTCTTGTGCATTACCAAAGAGAGAGAGAGAGAGAGAGAGAGAGAGAGAGAGAGAGAGAGCAATTAATAAAATGATATAAAAATATTATCGGTTTATATTTTATTTCACGTTATTATACGTTACAAAAAAAAAATTGCATAAACCATAAAATGAAACCACAACAAAATATTTATACTTATTTTCAGGGAGAGCTGAAATACCCAAGCTAACAACACGTGTGCCCGAGAGCTAAAGTAAATTTATCAACCTGCCACAACTGTCATATCTGCACATTTTCGTGAAAATGGCGGAGAAAAGACAAGAAGTAGCAGACTCCCATGTCAACAGTAAAGATTTCCAGAACGCCATTGAAATATTCCTCAAAACTATCAGAGAGGTAGGATACAGGGAAACAGAGGCAAAGGTATATGGTAGTCTTGGCAACGCCTATGACAGTCTTGGAGATTTCCAGAAAGCCATAGAGTACCATGAAAGACACCTCAAAATTTCCAAAAAAGCGGGAGACAGAGCAGGAGAAGGAACAGCTAACAGTAATCTTGGCAACGCCTATAAAAGTCTTGGAGATTTCCAGAAAGCCATAGAGTACTATGAAAGACACCTCAAAATTTCCAAAGAAGTGGGAGACAGGGTAGGAGAAGGAACAGCTTACAGTAATCTTGGCAACGCCTATAAAAGTCTTGGAGATTTCCGGAAAGCCATAGAGTACCATGAAAGACACCTCAAAATTTCCAAAGAAGTGGGAGACAGGGCAGGGGAAGGAAAAGCTTACAGTAATCTTGGCAACGCCTATAAAAGTCTCGTAGATTTCCAGAAAGCCATAGAGTACCATGAAAGACACCTCAAAATTTCCAAAGAAGTGGGAGACAGGGTAGGAGAAGGAACTGCTTACAGTTATCTTGGCAATGCCTATTTCAGTCTTGGAGATTTTCAGAAGGCCATAGAGTACCATGAGCGACAGCTCAAAATTTCGAAAGAAGTGGGAGACAGGGCAGGAGAAGGAACAGCTCACGGTAATCTTGGCAACGCCTATTTCAGTCTTGGAGATTTCCAGAAAGCCAAAGAGTACCATGAACGACACCTCAAAATTTCGAAAGAAGTGGGAGACAGGGCAGGAGAAGGAAAAGCGTTCGGTAATCTTGGCATCGCCTATCACAGTCTTGGAGATTTCCAGGTAGCCAAAGAGTACTATGAACGATATCTCAAAATTTCGAAAGAAGTGGGTGACAGGGCAGGAGAAGCAAAAGCGTACTCTAATCTTGGCAACGCCTATTTCAGTCTTGGATATTTCCAGAAAGCCAAAGAGTACCATGAACGACATCTCAAAATTTCAAAAGAAGTGGGAGACAAGGTAGGAGAGGGACAAGCGTACGGTAATCTTGGCAACGCCTTTATCAGTCTTGGAGATTTCCAGAAAGCCATAGAGTACCATGAACAAGACCTCAAAATTTCAAAAGAAGTGAGAGACAGGGCAGGAGAAGGAAAAGCGTTCGGTAATCTTGGCAACGCCTATTACGCGCGTGGAGATTTCCAGAAAGCCATAGATTGCCAAGAACGACAGCTCAAAATTTCGATAGAAGTGGGAGACAGAGCAGGAGAAGGAGGAGCGTACGGTAATCTTGGCATCGCCTATTCAGGTCTTGGAGATTTCCAGAAAGCCATAGAGTACTATGAACGACACCTCCAAATTTCCAAAGAAGTGGGAGACAGGGCAGGAGATGGATCAGCGTACTGTAATCTTGGCAACGCCTTTAGGAATCTTGGGGATTTCCAGAAAGCCATAGAGTACCATGAACAACACCTGAAAATTTCAAAAGAAGTGGGAGACAGGGCAGGAGTGGGAAGAGCGTGCGGTAGTCTTGGCAACGCCTATAACAGTCTTGGAGATTTCCAGAAAGCCATAGAGCACCTTGAACGACACCTCAAAGTTTCTAAAGAAGTGGGAGACAGGGCAGGAGAGGGAAATGCGTACAGTAATCTTGGCAATGCCTTTATGAATCTTGGAGATTTCCGGAAAGCCATAGAGTACCATGAACGACATCTTAAAATTTCGAAAGAAGTGGGAGACAGGGCAGGAGAAGCAAAAGCGTACGGTAATCTTGGCAGTGCTCACAAACATCTTAGAAATTTCCAGAAAGCTATCCAGTATTATACGAACAGTGCTACAACGTTTGACCACATCAGGGGAAAGCTTATAGCTAATGACGAATGGAAGATTATCCTAAGGAATAAGTATGATCTTTGTTATTCGGAGCTATGGGGGCTGCAGTTTATGCAAGGTAAAGTCGTCGAGGCACTTTTAACTGCTGATCATGGACGTGCACAAGCTTTAAACGACCTTCTGAAGTTAAAGTATGGATTTAAAGGGTTACTTTCAGAAATAGGAACGCTTGCTGTATCGACACCTGACAATCTTAGTTACCTACCATCAAATACAGCTTTCATAGGAATCAACGAGGGAGGAATAGTTCTCTGGGTGAACGAGAAAGGAAAAGAAATAGAAGCTAGAAGAACTGACATCGATATCTCCGTCACAACCTATTTCCAATCTCTATTAGAGACTGCACATGAAGAAATAGGTGTAAGAGCTGATGTTAATTGTGAAGACCGCTCATTAAGAAACCAAAGCGATAAAAAGTTAGCAAAAGAAAGATTTAGTAAGCCAAGGTCTCATTCCTCATATTTTGAGGCAAAGTCATTACAAATATTGTACAATGTTGTTATAGACCCTATAAGAGACTTACTCGACGGCGATGAAGTTGTGATTGTTCCACAAGGACCTCTGTGTTTGGCCCCTTATGCTGCTTTCATGGACTTGAAATCTAAATATCTCTGCGAAACTTTTAGAATTCGTCTGCTTCCCTCACTTTCTAGTCTTCGATTAATCCAAAATTGTCCAGCAGATTGGCACAGCAAGACTGGCGCTCTCCTTGTCGGCGATCCGTGGGTACAGGAGGTAGTTTACGAAGGAATGACGCCAGAGCAGTTAGCTTGGGCCGAAAAAGAAGTGCAGATGATTGGGGAAATACTTCAAACTGAACCTCTCGTCGGAAAGCAGGCAACAAAAGATGAAGTCTTGAGACGTATCTCCTCGGTTGCTTTGGTGCACATTGCTGCTCACGGTAAAATGGAAACTGGAGAAATTGCCTTGGCCCCAAACACAACGCGTTCCTCCTTGAGTCCAGCCAGGGAGGACTATCTCTTAACTATGAAAGATGTTTTAAAAGCGCAGATTAGGGCAAGACTTGTTGTACTTAGTAGTTGTCATAGTGCCCGGGGAGAAGTCAAACCTGAGGGTGTGGTCGGCATCGCACGGGCATTTTTGGGTGCTGGTGCTCGTGCTGTTCTGGTGTCCCTATGGGCGATCGACGACGAAGCTACTATGGAGTTCATGAAAGTTTTCTACCAACAACTAGTCCATGGACGAAGTGCCAGTGAGGCCCTGAATGAAGCCATGAAATCCATGAGAGAATCTGACCGCTTTAGCGAAGTGAAGTACTGGGCGCCGTTTGTTCTCATTGGTGATGACATAACGCTCGAGCTTGAAGGCATCTAATAAATAGCAAGGTATTTTGGGATGAATTATACTAGCAATTATTTATGTCGTTTTATATCACAACTAACTCAACCGGTGCCAATTAGCATCAGTCTGCTTCATATCACAGGTCAAGTACTCCACAAACAACTTTGAATTTAGCCTTACACGAGAACATTTCTTTCAAGTCTCCTGATTTCTTTACATTTCCAGGATCCCATGACACGGAGCGAACAACTCCCTTGTGCCAATGAAACGACATTTTCACAGACCAGTTTATTTTGCGATCGACTTTACCACGGATTTTGAATATCAAATAAGTCTTACAAATTAGTTATCAAAATTTGGAGACTAGAAAATAGTGGTTCTGATGTTTTAAAAGCATTTTAATTTTTTTTGTTTTTGTAATTATCGTATTATGCATGCGCACGCATACGATATAATGCCTCCATTATGGCGGGAAAAAGTGCTCAAAAATGATGCTAAAAATAAGTTGATCTGTGAAACGCCGTTGCATCGGGCAATATGGCTATTACGTATGGGAGTTGCACGGTACACGTCATGTTATGGGTCCGGACATTTCAAAGTTTTAGTAAAGCCTGTTGATTTCGTTCCATTGAAACTCATAGTAGAATCTGATGTATGCGATCACCCAAAATGCCAAGATCAAATTTCCGGTCGCTTTCGGAAACTGGTCTCTTAGGAGACTCTTTAGCGGTACTTACCTTATTTGGAAAACCGGAAACTCAGGTTGGGAAATCAAGTGCCTCGCGCCATTTCGTTTGGGAAGCTCTAAAAAGTATGGGCTGTGATTTGAGACGGCGTAATTTTTGTACTCTTTTAAGCCTGCTTACAGTAGCTGATTTGAATCTTTAGCATACAGTCAAATCTCCTTAAGACAGACATCTGGGACGGACCTTATGTGTCCATCTTAAAAAGAGTCAAATATGGGAAGTAAAAAAAGGCAGGGACAACTCAAGGTGTCCGTCTTATAGAGGTGTCGGTTAATAGAGAATAGAACTGGAAGAAATCAGTACAGTCGACTCTCTGTTAACGGACACCTCTATAAAGTCGGACACCTTGAGTTGGTCCCTGCCTTCCTTTACTGTCCTTATTTGACTCTCTATAAGACGGACACTTGAAGCCAGTCCTAAAAGTGTCCGTCTCAGAGCGTGTTGACTAAAACTACAATAATGATAAAGGTAGGATGAAGTAACCACTTTAAAAGTTACCCCCCACTCCCCAAGCCTGCGTAGCAAGCGATTGCGTTTGGTTTTGGGGCAAAGAAAGAGCGAGGAAAGGGATTTTCGGTTTTGGTCATGTGAGACCTTACCTTTCTTCCCCTCACCCTCCCCGTTTTTCACGCAGTCTTTGACTCTCGTTCCTTGTTCTTTGCTCCGAAACCGCAGGGAAGCGCTTGCTACGAAGGTTAGTTGCCCATTGCTCTAAGAGGTCGTCAAAATATTATATTTACGGTCAACTCCTTTGAGACGGACAATTTTTCGGACCGGCATTAAGTGTTCATCTTAGAGAGATGTCCGTCTTCTAGAAAGCTAAGTAACTGAGACAGTAAAGAAAGGCAGGGGGCAACTGTAGGTGTAGGGTTTTACAGAGGTTGTCCGTCGTATAGACTGTAGAGGTAGAATTCAGTATCCTTTACTTGTGCTAGCTTTCTAACGTTGCTATTTGCTGTTTGTGTTGTATAGGTGCAGCATGCAGTAAAGCAGTTCCTATCTATCTGAAGCTGAACTCAATTTCTTTGTGTAATAACGAAGTGGAGCGTTCCTCTGAAGGTTGGAAACTCGTAATAGGGAAGAGACAATGATGCTCTTATTAGAGAGCTTTAGATTCTAAGACCACAAGGACGACAACGAGAACCAGATTTTCCCAATACTAAGTACTCATAATAATAAGTTAAATCTTTTCGTAGTCCAAAGATTAGTGTAATTTTCATAGCTTATTTTACGACTAGTCGTCTGCACATTTTGTGCACTTGCAACTTGTTCAATAGTCACCTGAAGAACATCAGGAATCAGTAGTAAATTTTTATTTCCATTGTTACAGCAAGTTATACCATATGTGACAGAGGCACTTGAGACATGCCTATTGGCAGTTTAATTTAGTTTTTTGACGCTTTTATTGTCTACATAGTTGCAATTTTTATCCTGTTGGTAGATTGTTTAAATTTACTGCCTAGAAAGGCCTCCATTCTAAGACTGGAGTCAGATTCCCCAATGTATTCAGTTACTAGCTAGGTTCAATCAGTTTTAAAATATGTTGTAGTTTTACAATTACTCGTCTTTTTGATAGGCGTAGGATTGCTCTTTCATAACCGAGGATTATTCGCGTACCTTGTTTTTACCATCAGAGAGCTTTAGATTCTAAGACGAGGACGTGAGGAGGAGATTTTCCCAATACTAAGTAGTCTAAGTAGTGCGCGCGCGCGCGAACCGGGAAAATTGGATAGTCATCGTCATTCTACTACGAGTTTTAGCGAGAATGTCATTTATTATCGAGCGATCATCGGGAGAGGGCTTCACCTCCTTCAACGGAAATAAGCTTTCTAACCTTTGTGGTGAACAAAAGAACAATGAAGCTTTCCGGGGTATCTATTTTTCGAGAATAGGCAAGAAAAATTTAAAATGAAATGTGAACTTGAATTAATTTAGACGTGCCTATTGGCAGTTTCATTTAGTTTATTATTTACATAGTTGTAGTTTTTATTCTATTGGTAGATTGTTTAAAGTTACTGTCTAGAAAGGTCTCCATTCTAATACTGGAGTCAGATTCCCCAATGTATTCAGTTACTAGGTTTAATCAGTTTTTAAAACATATTGTAGTTTTACATTTACTCGTCTTTTTGATATGCATAGGATTGCTTTTTCATAGCCGAGGCTTCGCGTTCGCGACGGTGTTTTTACCATCAAGTTTTCTGATTTCTCTTTTCGACATCTTTTATCTGAAAGTTTGTGGTAACTTCAACCCTAACTGTGAGCCATTTTCCTGTCACACAGTTTAGTTGTTTGCTCATGTATAAATACGTATATGAACTTAATTCAGTTTCTCCAGTTTAGTTAGCTTTGCTATTTACCCGTAGAGCTTTACTCCCCAGGAAGTCTTGACCTCTGGCAAATTTTTACTGTATGGCCAACTCAGTGAGGAAGACTTTCCAGGGCCTGGGCCAAACTTCGAACTTTTCATGAGACGAACCAAACTTATTGAGTTAAGTTCATGAAAAAATCCACGTCTGGCTCAGTTTAACTAAACTGAATGAGTGTGGATCGTTTAACACGTTCTATCTTTTCGTCTGCTTCAAACGGATCGAACGTCTGAAGATCTCCGCGACCGATCTTCACAAGCAACAAACTAAACTTATAAATTAAAAGTTCGTATGATATGTATTTCTAGCCTCATTCGGGAGAAAATTAATCCCGCACTGATCTGATTTAGTTGATTGGTTCGACGTATGACCCAACAGACGATCTTAACTGAATTTAGGTCGATCCAAATTAGGGTTTGGTTCGAGTCATGAAAAGTTCGACGTTTGGCCTCGGCCTGTTGAAGGCAAATGTAATACCTGGTCACAAATGTAATAAAAGTCACTTATAGACACAAATTAAAGGTAATATTACCGTTGAAAACTTACTTGTGCAGGGGAAAGACCAAGCGGGGGGCGGGGAGGGTTACTCGACCAATACAAGACAGGATGAGCTACTCTCTTGACCAAAATTTGGGTAGAGGTGAGCCGCTGAGGGTTTGAAACCCTGACCCTGTTTTGGGCAAAAAATTCCTAAAATACAAACCCTGTTTAGGACAAAACCCTCAATGTTGTTACCCTTTTTAGGACAGTCTTGGGCGAAATTGTATACCCTGTTTAGGACAAAAAGGACAAAAACCAGACCCTGCCCAGCGGCACATCCCCGTATAGCTCATATAAGGGAGTACTCGCCCCGGGGGGGAAAGATAACTTTCAAATCATACCCAAGGTAAAACTTGAGAGGACAGTGAAACTTCTTTTTTCACCAGATTTTGTCTTCTACACATGCCCGAGCTTCGCAACCTATTATTAAGCATCGGGAACAGCATCCAGCGTAATATTCGACTGGTATGCAAAGTTTTGGGTAGTTTGGATCCTTTTAAGCGAGATAAAGACTAGAAAATGGCTCGAATAGCTCTACTTAAGGGCATCTGACGGACAGCTGTGAAGGAGACCAGAATTGGTTAAGCGCGATAGGTTATCCTTATACGAATTACATTTCAACTTGCTAATTGATTTATGACGTCATGGAGCAGTTTTAACATGTGATTATAGTGTCACCTGCTCGAAAAACCCGAAACTAACAATTTCTTTATTATACGTTGTTTTCAAGTAAATACGGGCAAACACGGCATCGCATGGAACACAGTTTGTTACTGCTCTTGGAAATCATGCATTGCGCGCGAAACTCACGGATTAGTCAGTAATCTGCGAGCAGATAACTAATATGTAGGTTGCGATGATTTTCAAAACTAACTGTAGCTTCTTAGCCAATGAGAAGACAATGTTTAATGAAAATACATACGAGCCAATCGAGTTTGCAAGCTGCTATGATCCACGCGCGATACGCGCGCTGCGCGACAAAATTTTTAACCTTCGCTTCGTGAATAACTTAAATTTTGGGCGAGTAAAAATGGCAAGTTATAAGATATAAGAAGACTTTTCACTGTTTAACTCCATGCATGCATTTGGCTTTTTTAAAATATGTATATTCTCTAGTACAAAGGGTAACTGGGGAGAAGGTAGAAAGCAAAACACTTTGATTGACAGGTGATGTTATTTGACTGTGTCTTGTCAAGATTTCGTTCTGACTTCTGTTTTAAGGAGTTAGTACAATTGCGCCTTGAACAGGCCTAGGATAGTGTACGAGCCTGAGAGACCTTATTGAGCACTTGAAACCCCTGCAATAGGGTAAGGTTCTATACTGAATTAGGTATACACACTCAAAGCAACTATTTTTTTTTTATTTTGTTAGGCGAGTTAATATTATGTTGTATGAAAACAAATCATACCAATAGTATAATACTGAGTAACTGAAACAGAAAACCGTGGACTCTTAGAAAACCTTTTGTGTTATTACAAACATATCAGCTGACATAAACTGAGAGGTTCAGCCACGAAGGAAAAAAAAAGGGAAATTAAACTCTGTAATTGTTTGGTACCTTTAGTGAATACATGTGTACAGAAAATACATTTTATATAATTACACTGGACCCAAATAAAATCAACTTCCTAGAATATATATATTTTAGTTTTGTGTATCTAAACTGATGTATATGTTAAGTATCACTGAAAGCAATGATATGGAACCCAATTGTAACGATGACAAGTAACGTATAATCTCTTTTTGTACGGTTATTAAACACTGGCTTACAGAAAGCCTATAGTAGCTTTGATAAACAGACGCGACTTTAGGCTGACGGCCAGCCAACATTCCGGCAACAACCCAATTATAACGATTTTCATGGGATAAGACCATATCAATTCAAATTATTGCTTTAAACTTCTGTAAGTTTTGGATGTTTGTGCTAATACATTACACTAATTATGCAAAGATTATATTGATAAATTCGTGAAGTTTTGCCTTCTTAAATGTTAAAAAAATCGCACAACGGTTTAACTGCAGTTAAATCCCCCTTTAAGCTACAAGTCTTTAAGTGTACCAGTCAAAAAAGAAGAGTTAACACACTGACTTTTGATTTACAATTATTAAGCTAGATCGATGCAATGTTCCTTCAAATCTCAGAAGAGACAGACAAGAACCAATCACAATTAGGTGCAAATACAGAGGCACATAACCAATAAAAGCGCGGGAAAAGCAAATACAACCGATAAAAGCGCGGGAAAAGCAAATACAACCAATAATAGCGCGGGAAAAGCAAATACAACCAATAAAAGCGCGGGAAAAGCAAATACACCCAATAAGAGCACAGGAAAAGCAAATACAACCAATCATAGCGCGGGAAAAGCAAATACACCCAATAAGCGCGCGGAAAAAGCAAATTCACCCAATAAGAGCGCGGAAAAAGCAAATTCAACCAATAAGAGCGCGGGAAAAGTAAATACAACCAATAAGAAGGCGGAAAAGCAAATTCAACCAATAACAGCGCGGGAAAAGCTACTATAACAATGCAATGTAGGGCTAATACTAACATAATTGGGCCGTTGCTATCGAGCTAAGAAAGGAGGAAGCGTGGCTGAGTGGTCCCGGGTTCAAGTCCCGCTCTGGCAACTGGCTGGATTTGTTCTCGGTCGTCCCGAGTTCAAATCCTCGGCCACGCTTGTAAAAAGCCAACTGGTTGCCTCTTGTCAGTTGGGGTTTTTAATCCTGTTATGTTGTATTTGAATTATTTGTTTCTATGTATTTGAGTGGAGTGCCTGTAAACTAGCTGGATAAGCTAAGTGCACTATCCACTATAAACAAGCCTTTTGAAAAAGCTTTTAAACGTGGGTTAAGATAATACAATTAAGTGTTGGATCTAACAGTGTAAACCCACAACCTTTCCCTCTAAAAACTGAAACAATTAAGGTCGATTACGTTTTAACACCACTCTGTTCATTTTTTATCCGGTAGGGAGGGCTGGTGGGATTTGAGGGGGGTCATGCCAAAAAATATGGCTTCAAAGGGGGGGCCAGGAAAAAAATATTGGGTGTAAAGGGGGGATAGCCAAAAAAATTCTTTCAAGTTTTGCAGTGACGGTATCGCAACGGCATCGAAAACGTCACCCAAAAAGTGAATTCGCGCCGCTTCAAACTTCATCGCTCTTATTGCAACTCCTGTAATTCGTCAAATGTTGGTTGTTTTTTTTTTCAAGAGTTGGATTCTATAAAGGACTGTATCTAAGTTCACAAAAAGAAAAAGAAACCTTTCTTTCTTTTTCAGTGTTCTCGTTTTTTGTTTTGTTTTGTTTTGATTGTTTTTTTTTTGGAAGGGGAGGGATCATCTCAATTATTTTGGGAAAAAAGGGGGGCACCCTAAAAATTTTCTGATGAAGAGGGGGGAATCAACATATTCTACAGGAGCTTTTCTTCAAATCCCACCAGCCCCCACTACCCCATAAAAAATGAACGTTCCCTAAACAGAGAGGACCACATTTGAAGTCAGGGAACCAGTCAGTCCCAGGCCTCTGATCAGAGCGGGAGTATTCCCATAATGCTCTTCATTGTTCATGCTGTTCACGCCTACAGGTTTCAACTGTAGAGTTGAGGATCAACTCATAAGCTGGATAGTCTATGATTGTGAACAGCATGGTTGGCCTGTGCCTGGACTGAGTGAGGGTCACTAGCTTGGAGGCGATTCCATGACAGGAAACTGGAATGCCAGCATTGGCCCATCAGGGCTGCTTCTGGCCTTTCCCCAACTGCCGCTAGTTTTGCGACTCCCCGGTCATTGTTTCCTCCAGTCTGTTGAAAAAAAATTAAAACCCACTTAAATTGGGTTCAATTAAACCTTCTTTTGTCGTAAAACTCTGACTTATTGTGCGCTAGAAATTCTACGTCGGAAAAGATGAATTCTTGCGAAGAATAAACTGGTGGGTTTTAAAAGAAACTATAAAGCTGTTTAGGTGGGTAGTAAGACACAATATTGGTTTTATCAATCGCCTTCACAAGATGAATATGCCACTGCAAAGAGATTTATAAAACAATCAATGATTCAGGAGACACGTGTATTTTAGACTGGCGTTCCTCTCAGAGACTTCGCCTTTTCTCCTTGTCAGGTAGGCAGCTTGGCCGAGCGGTCAGAGCTCTGCTGGACTTGTCATTCGGAGGCCCAGACTTTAAGTCCCGCCCTGACCGCTAGGTGGATTGTTCTCGGTTGTCTCAAGTTCAAATCCTCGACCATGCTTGTAAATAGACAGCTGATTTGTCTCCGGCCAGTGGGGATTCTTAGCCCTGTTTACTTTCATTTGAATTATATGTTTCAGGCATTTGCTCGAACCCACTAGCCTTAGCGCTAAAAATACTATCGGGGGTATATAATTTTTAACTTAACTTAATTTAACTCAATTTTAAATTTTTTGTTATTTTGTAACAAAACATGTCAGAGTGAAGAACAGAAGTGTACACTTACTCTTTAGCTTTTTTCATCAGATGCTCATTGATTGACGTGTAAAGATTTATAAAACCCGTGATCACACTACGAAAAAAGAGATGATAAATGAATAAACTACATAGAAACAAAAACAGACAACTGTGAACAGAAAATTGAACCACTTTCATAAGATAGCAAGCCTTACTTTTCAATCTGCTGAGTGTTGTCTTTAGCCTTTTCCAGGGACGCTTTTGTGAGGATGGATAATGAATTAAGCCTGACAACAAACCGTAAAAAAAAAAGATGAATAACAACATCAAATCGAACACAACGTAGTATCCTTCATCGCTTTGTTCTAGCAGTGAAAAGTGAGTTCAAGGAAAGGAAACGAGATGCATTGAGTTTGCTTTCAGCAAAGTTTTACACAGTGTCCTTAAGTCTGTGGATAAAATCCTGCAGTGTGACCACTCAAAATAAAAGCTACAGAACACTGCTTTCCTGTGGTATTGTTTAATGTACTGTACAAGGTGATTCTAACTCTTGAGTCTGTGGACGAAATCCTAAAGTGTGACCATTCAAATGAAAGCTACCGAGCAGTGCTTTCCTGTAGTATTGTTTATTATGCTGTACAAGGTGGTTTTAACTTTTTGAGCCCGTGGTCATACTTAGATATTGTAAACTAAATTTTGTACAATTTTTATGATAACTTTCATTTTATAGCCTTACTTTTACGTCAGTGATTTTCTTTTTTTGTTTCTCTTAATGAATTATTCATAAAATTTGAGAAGTACTTTCTACAGTTTACTCAGTCTCACCTTTCCTGATAGTCTCAAGGAAGATGTTGTTAAACTGACACACATTAAAAAAAAAAACTGTTTTGTAACACGTACTCATTTCCTAGTGCTTGCACTACTCCATCATCTAAAGTCTCATTAGTATTATCGTTTACAGCGGCGGCAGCTGGTTCAGTTTTTGCACTAGCAGAGCTTGACGCAGTGATAATCTTTTGAAGCTTTTGTACAATGGCTTCGGATTTCTCCTTACATTCATCTTGAAACTAAAACACAAAGGTAACAGGAATAATGTAAATCGATTGCTGAACCAGAAGAGAAAGTCTGCACACGTGTTAAAAAAGTCTACGCACACGAGCCAATAAAGTCTGCACACACGAGCCAAAAACGTCTGCGCACACGAGCCAATAGTCTGCACACACGAGCCAATAAAGTCTGCATACATGAGCCAAAAACGTCTGCGCACACGAGCCAATAAAGTCTGCACACACGAGCCAAAAACGTCTGCACACACGAGCCAATAAAGTCTACACACACGAGCCAATAAAGTCTGCACAGACGAGCCAATAAAGTCTACACACACGAGCCAAAAACGTCTGCACAGACGAGCCAAATAAGTCTGCACACACGAGCCAATAAAGTCTACACACACGAGCCAATAACGTCGGCACAGACGAACCAATAAAGTCTACACACACGAGCCAATAAAGTCTGCACACACGAGCCAAAAAAGTCTGCACACACGAGCGAATAAAGTCTGCGTACACGAGCCAATAAAGTCTTCGCACACGAGCCAATAAAGTCTACACACACGAGCAATTAAAGTCTACACACACGAGCCAATAAAGTCTGCACAGACGAGCCAAAAACGTCTGCGCACACGAGCAGAAAAAAGTCTGCACACACGAGCCAATAAAGTCTGCGCACACGAGCCAATAAAGTCTGCGCACACGAGCCAATAAAGTCTGCGCACACGAGCCAAAAACGTCTGCGCAAACGAGCCGAGAAAGTCTGCGCACACCAGCCAATAAAGTCTCCGCACACCAGCCAAAAAAGTCTGCACACACGAGCCAAAAAAGTCTGCGCACACGAGCTAATAAAGTCTGCGCACACGAGCTAATAAAGTCTACACACAGGAGCCAATAAAGTCTGCCAAACGAGCCAAAAAAGTCTGCACACAGGAGCCAATAAAGTCTGCGCACACGAGCCAATAAAGTCTGCGCACACCAGCCAATAAAGTCTGCGCACACCAGCCAAAAAAGTCTGCACACACGAGCCAATAAAGTCTGCACACACGAGCCAAAAAAGTCTGCGCACACGAGCCAATAAAGTCTGCGCACACGAGCTAATAAAGTCTACACACAGGAGCCAATAAAGTCTGCCAAACGAGCCAAAAAAGTCTGCACACAGGAGCCAATAAAGTCTGCGCACACGAGTCAATAAAGTCTACACACACGAGCCAATAAAGTCTGCACACACGAGCCAAAAAAGTCTGCACACACGAGCCAATAAAGTCTACACACACGAGCCAATAAAGTCTGCACAGACGAGCCAATAAAGTCTACACACACGAGCCAATAAAGTCTGCACAGGCGAGCCAAAAACGTCTGCACAGACGAGCCAAAAAAGTCTGCACACACGAGCCAATAATGTCTACACACACGAGCCAATAAAGTCGGCACAGACGAACCAATAAAGTCTACACACACGAGCCAATAAAGTCTGCACACACGAGCCAAAAAAGTCTGCGCACACGAGCCAATAAAGTCTGTGCACACGAGCTAATAAAGTCTACACACAGGAGCCAATAAAGTCTGGCAAACGAGCCAAAAAAGTCTGCACACAGGAGCCAATAAAGTCTGCGCACACGAGCCAATAAAGTCTGCGCACACAAGCCAATAAAGTCTGCGTACACGAGCCAATAAAGTCTGCGCACACGAGCCAATAAAGTCTACACACACGAGCAATTAAAGTCTACACACACGAGCCAAAAACGTCTGCGCACACAAGCCAATAAAGTCTGCGCAAACAAGCCAAAAAAGTCTGCACAGACGAGCCAAAAACGTCTGCACACACGAGCCAATAAAGTCTGCACAGACGAGCCAGTAAAGTCTACACACACGAGCCAATAAAGTCTGCGCACACGAGCCAAAAACGTCTGCACACACGAGCCAAAAAAGTCTGCACACACGAGCCAATAAAGTCTGCGCACACGAGCCAATAAAGTCTGCGCACACGAGCCAAAAACGTCTGCGCACACGAGCCAAGAAAGTCTGCGCACACCAGCCAATAAAGTCTGCGCACACGAGCCAAAAAAGTCTGCACACACGAGCCAATAAAGTCTGCACACACGAGCCAAAAAAGTCTGCGCACACGAGCCAATAAAGTCTGTGCACACGAGCTAATAAAGTCTACACACAGGAGCCAATAAAGTCTGCCAAACGAGCCAAAAAAGTCTGCACACAGGAGCCAATAAAGTCTGCGCACACGAGCCAATAAAGTCTGCGCACACAAGCCAATAAAGTCTGCGCACACGAGCCAATAAAGTCTGCGCACACAAGCCAATAAAGTCTGCGCACACGAGCTAATAAAGTCTACACACAGGAGCCAATAAAGTCTGCCAAACGAGCCAAAAAAGTCTGCACACAGGAGCCAATAAAGTCTGCGCACACAAGCCAAAAAAGTCTGCACACACGAGCCAATAAAGTCTGCGCACACGAGCCAATAAAGTCTGCGCACACGAGCCAATAAAGTCTACACACACGAGCCAATAAAGTCTGCACAGGCGAGCCAAGAACGTCTGCGCACACGAGCCAATAAAGTCTGCACAGACGAGACAAAAAAGTCGGCGCACGCGAGCCAATAAAGTCTGCACAGACGAGCCAAAAGGGTCTACACACACGAGCCAATAAAGTCTGCACACACGAGCCAAAAAAAGTCTCCGCACACGAGCCAAAAACGTCTGCGCACACGAGGCAAAAGTCCAAACGACCGGAGTTTCTCCCGATTTCCTCAGCATTTTCTTGTTGGGAGGTGGAAAGTGTTGACCAACTGAACACTTTTGACGACAATGGTAGCTCTGTTCCAAAATATTTTTCGCGAAGCTCCTCCCTCCGAGGTAGTTATCTTAACTTGTCAAACCAGTTCAAAAATAGTGAGAAAACCTACATCAGAACACAATATACACCTCATCTTAATGTGCTACACTCGTTACTGAGATTCCACCGAATTTTGTTCAAGAAATCAAGAAAATATTCCTGCGCAAAAAAAACGGCGTGACCGGAACACCTAAACTACTTTCACTTGCGACTTGTACACCTTTCTTCACCGCGGCAGGATTGCGGCCTGTACATCTTCTGTAACCGCTTCAGCATTGCTTAGACGGTAGAGTGCTTGACTGCAGAGCGGGAGGTCGCGGGTTCGATTCCCAGGGCCGGACCAACACTCAAGGTCTTAAAATAACTGAGAAATGAAGGTACTACCTTTGCACTGCAAGCGGCTGGACTTTCGCGTGGCTCAGAAGACAACGTAAAATGGCGGTCCCGTCTCCAGGAGGAGACGTAAAAATAGTGTCCTCAAGTAGTGCTTTCGTGCTAAATACATTGACACTCAAATTAAGTGCATTTTTTTCTCATGTCTCACCTGTTGCAAAGCACGAAGATGAGCTTGGGTTGCTTCGGTTTGTCTAATAAATGAGGAATGGAAATTCTCGGCTTCTTCAAAGCAACGATTCACCTCACTGCAAAAGGCCAACAAGGGTGATTAAAAAAAGGCCTGTCTACTTGTTTTAATTTTGCTAAGTTATATATAAAAACAAAGCTGAAACCCCGATCGCGGGTACTTTTATGACAATTATAGGCGAATCCTTGTGCATTTTTGAATTTCTGAATACTGAAAGAGAATAACAATTTCAGTTATCTCTAAAAATTTCAGCCTAATATACCAAAATGTTTCGGAGAAATTCTCTAAGAAAAAACAGCAAAATTTACAAAGAATAATTTATATGTGCTCATTAACGTTTTGCCACCCCGTAATTTTGCAGTTTTTAATTGCTGCTATTTTCCTTGATACTAATTGCAAAGAGCTGACAGTTGAACAAACTGTATAAAATAACCAGCTCGTTTAGTTTTTGAACCTAATTGAACCTATACGGCTACATCTTCCATGGGTTCACTGGTATGCTAATGAGCAATGTGAAGAATTACGCAGATCGAGGAGGATGTTAGCGATAACAGGCTCCCAGATCTGCATAATTCTTCATATCATACGAGAGCCGAATTCATCTCGTAGTCAAAACATGATGGCATTCATATAGCAATATTTTTGACGTATTTCTTCTGTTCAATTTTAGTCAGAAATTCCACTTTTCGTCTTCGGATAGCCTCTGCTGCGAGCAGAGGCTACAATGCCGCGTTGTGAACTGGCGCGAAAAGTAGCCTCTGCCCCTAGGGTATGAACCCTTTCGATAAATGTTATTCAGCACAAACCGTTTTGGTTGGTCATTACCTACATACTCCTATATGTTCGTATTTTGAACGAGTTTTTTAGCTCTTTGACGTAACGTGTTAAAATAAATGATTGATTGATTGATTGATACATCTTTCAAATACGGTCAGCGGCAGCTGGTTATGGAAAATAGGCCATTTCCAAATCCCCCCGGGCCTCCGTATCAGAACGAGGTTAAGTGCTCGGCCTTTGATATGGAAATGATTTTTTATTCTCATGCAAGTAAAACTCTTTTTCACAAGAAGTGTGTGCACTTGGCCTCATTTTGAAAGTGAGGGTTTTTGGAACTCGGAAGTGGCCTATTTTCCAGGGGTTTGGAGCTTATCAGAAAAACGAAAAATTTCGAATGAATAATGATTACTTATTTAAGACCAGACAAGGACAGTATGAAGGTTTTTAAAATCCATCTACATGTAATAACAATTACTTCAGCCACTGAACAAGCTGTCCATGTAATTCACTTCTTTTTCCCAGAGCTTCTTCTGTTACCCTGGTGACCTTGTCGCAAAATTCTACGACCTTTTTCCTGTCAAAACCATGTCTCTGTTCATCCCCGTAGGATAATCCTAAAATTAATATTAAAAGAAAAGTCATTAAGTGAAAGAAGATCATCGCAGTTATAGACGCAACTTCTGCAGTTGCGAAAAGGAAGCTTGAAATTTCCTTTTCGCAACTGCAAAATTTGCGTCTATAACTGCGATGATCTTCTTTCACATTCTCTCTTTACTCCGCAGTTCACATTTATGATTTTCATATATTCATAACGTTAAAAAGAACAATGTTACACATGAAGTAGCCACTGCAATACACGAAGGCAGCGACACATTTTGCATAATGTCGGGGTATGTTGTAACGATTCAAATGAAAGCTACTGAGGAGTACTTTCCTGTGGTACTGTTCATTATGCTCTACAAGGTAGTTCTAACTTTTGAGTCTGTGGATGAAATCCTTAAGCATGACCATTCACATGATAGCCCATTCTATTTATCGCGCCCTTTTTCACTTCCCACCGCTCCAACTATCTGAACGCCTGAACAAGCTATTGCTGGTTGTCAGTGACGCGCCATTCAAAATGGATCAAAATAAAAACAAAGACATTCAAAGAAGAAGTTCAGAATCTGGGAAATGAATGGATGTGTGATTCAGGTCAGGGAAATATTTCGTATAACAAGATATCCGAGGAAATGTTTTACCCAGATTTATAGAGATTTGTATGGAGACGCCACGCTTGGGCCCACCTGCATGGCCACCATCATTATCTACAAAAGCGTGAATTTCTCCTTCGAGGAACTCGTAACATTAAAGTAATACTTTTTCTAATACTATTATACATGACCTGTTTAGATAGCAACGTTCCCGAAATAAGCAATAAACAATTATTTTTATTAGCAATAAACAATTATTATTATTATTAAGCCATTTTTTTAACCTAAATGACAGCTCTCTCGGCTGTCAATGCCGTGTCAAGCAAAAGCTTAGAAAATCAAGCTTATTCTTTCACAAAACCAAGAACCCTTTTGAAGCGAAAATTTGTGTGAAAGCAACTGAGCAGTACTTTCCTGTGGTACAAGATAGTGACTTGTAACCTCGAGCCAAATTTACAAAGCCAATACTTACTTCGCTGGTGCTTATCTTTTCTAAACATCTGATAAATCTCTTCAATACGAGCTGTGTACGTTGAAACCACATTAAAGCTAAAACAAACAAACAATCAAAACAAAAAGATGGAAAAGATAGATGAGTTCTCTTTTACTGTCGAGGCGTTGCGGTTAATTAATTGTTTAATTGATACCTACATCCTCCCAAAATCTACAATTCACTTTTCTTTAAAACACAAAATAACTCAGAATATAAAACTGCCTATTTTAAAAGACAATCAACGTTTCTTACAAAGTTTGATTTGCTGTGTCCTTCCGGAACTGTTGTAAGAAGGCCAGAAATCTGTCGTTTTCTACAATTTCGGAAATCAGAGTCTTGAATCGATCCAACCCTTGGTTAGTTTTGTGCAACTGTTGAGAAAGAGAAATAGATGCAATTTTAAAATCAATACGTAATGAATTGTTTAAAAGAACTAAAGAAGCATGAATTTCAGTTGTCTTTTTTACTTACCAGTTTAACAGGCATAAAGATTTCAGAAAAGAAAACGTTGGATTGAAACTTTCGCTATATTCGCTCGATTTTTTCAGCGCGCCGCCATTTCTTTTAATAACTACATTTGGTCGACGCTCGAGTAAAAACCCTGTTTTCACTGTCACGCCATCAACAATAAAAATCGAAACCATTCAATACAGAAAGCCCAGAATCTAGGAAATGGAAGAGCATAAAAATGCAAAAAGCCTCGCCAAGAATCAGGTGTGAGCGATATTTCATATGCGAGATACGCGGGAAAAGTTTTGACCCAAAATCATAAAGCTTTGTTTGGAGACGCTGTGTTGGTGTTCCTGTGAGGGCACAAATATGGCCGCCGGAAACCAACAAAAACATTAGTCTTTGCGTTTTGCTACAAACGCGTGAATTCATCGCTTGAGGAACTCATAAAAATTAAAGAAATATTTGTTTGAAAGAAGAAATGTTTAGGTAGAAAAATCTTAAAACATTGGTAACATTTTCCACCTACGTGAGAGCTTTCCCTGCCAATAGCTTAGAAATTCAAGCTTCCTCTATCGAAAAACGAAGAACCCTTTCCAATTGAGCATTTGTATAAATAAAGGTGTTTAGCTGCTGTGATAACTCATAAAAGAACACTCAAAATAATCGATAATTCCTTAGTTTGAATTTGGGTGACATCTTGAGTGTGGAAGTCGAGAATAACCAAACGTCACGGTCAGGTAATGCGGGCGGGGTCGATCGCATGTGGGAGCCGTCCGAAGAACAAAACGTTCTTGCTTTAACGCTGTGATTTGCGCACGTTTCACTCGACAGAAGGTCAAAGCGCACAGAATCGGATTACGAGTAATACAGGATACAATCGCATAATTAGATTGCATTCTGTCGTTTCAATTGGATACAATCGCATAAAAGGATTGCGCTCTTTGCTTTCAATTGGATACAATCGCATAATCAGATTGCCCCCTGTGCTTTAAACTGGATACAATCGCTTAATAGGATTGCGCTCTGTGCTTTCAATTGGATACAATCGCATAATCAGATTGCGCTGTGTGCTTTCAACTGGATACAATCGCATTATCAGATTGCGCTGTGTGCTTTCAATTGGATACAATCGCATAATCAGATTGTCCTCTGCGCTTTAGACCGGATAGAATCTCATAATCAGATTGCGCTGTGTGCTTTCAACTGAATACAATCGCATTATCAGATTGCGCTGTGTGCTTTCAGTTGGAGACAATCGCATAATCAGATTGTCCTCTGTGCTTTAGATTGGATAGAATCTCATAATCAGATTGCGCTGTCTGCTTTCAACAGAATACAACCGCATTATCAGATTGCGCTGTGTGCTTTCAATTGGATACAATCACATTATCAGATTGCGCTGTGTGCTTTCAATTGGATGCAATCGCATTATCAGAATGCGCTGTGTGCTTTCAATTGGATACAATCGCATAATCAGATTGCGCTCTGTGCTTTCAATTGGATACAATCCCATAATCAGATTGCGCTGTGTGCTTTCAATTGGATGCAATCGCATAATCAGAATGCGCTGTGTGCTTTCAATTGGATACAATCGCATAATCAGATTGTCCTCTGTGCTTTCAATTGGATACAATCTCATAATTAGATTGCGCTCTGTACTTTCAATCGGATAGAATCCTATAATCAGATTGCCCCCTGTGCTTTAAACTGGATACAATCGCATAATCAGATTGCGCTGTGTGCTTTCAACTGGATACAATCGCATTATCAGATTGCCCTGTGTGCTTTCAATTGGATACAATCGCATAATCAGATTGTCCTCTGTGCTTTCAATTGGATAGAATCTGATAATCAGATTGTGCTGTGTGCTTTCAACTGAATACAATCGCATTATCAGATTGCGCTGTGTGCTTTCAGTTGGATACAATCGCATAATCAGATTGTCCTCTGTGCTTTCAATTGGATACAATCGCATAATCAGATTGCGCTGTGTGCTTTCAACAGAATACAATCGCATTATCAGATTGCGCTATGTGCTTTCAACAGAATACAATCGCATTATCAGATTGCACTGTGTGCTTTCAATTGGATACAATCGCATAATCAGGTTGCATTCTGTGCTTTCAATTGGATGCAATCGCATTATCAGAATGCGCTGTGTGCTTTTAATTGGATACAATCGCATAATCAGATTGCGCTGTGTGCTTTCAATTGGATACAATTTCATAATTAGATTGTGCTCTGTGCTTTCAGTTGGATACAATCGCATAATCTGATTGCGCTCTGTGCTTTCAATTGGATACAATTTCATAATTAGATTGTGCTCTGTGCTTTCAGTTGGATACAATTGCATAATCTGATTGCGCTCTGTGCTTTCAATTGGATACAATCTCATAATTAGATTGCGCTCTGTGCTTTCAGTTGGATACAATCCCATAATCAGATTGTGCTCTGTGCTTTCAATTGGATACAATCCCATAATCAGATTGTGCTCTGTGCTTTGAATTGGATGCAATCACATAATCAGATTGTGTTCTTTGCTTTCAATTGGATACAATCTCATAATTAGATTGCGCTCTGTGCTTTCAATTGGATACAATCCCATAATCAGATTGTGCTCTTTGCTTTCAATTGGATATAATCTCATAATAAGATTGCGCTGTGTGCTTTCAATTAGATGCAATCGCATAATCAGATAGTGCTCTGTGCTTTCAATTGGATACAATCTCATAATAAGATTGCGCTCTGTGCTTTCAATTGGATACATCGCATAATCAGATAGTGCTCTGTGCTTTCAATTGGATACAATCTCATAATAAGATTGCGCTCTGTGCTTTCAATTGGATACATCGCATAATCAGATAGTGCTCTGTGCTTTCAATTGGATACAATCCCATAATTAGATTGTGCTCTGTGCTTTCAATTGGATACAATCCCATAATTAGATTGTGCTCTGTGCTTTCAGTTGGATACAATCGCATAATCAGATTGCGCTCTGTGCTTTCAATTGAACACAATCCCATAATCAGATTGCACTCTGTGCTTTCAGTTCACTCTTAGTGGAAGACTAAACATTCATCCAAACTTATAAATACATAGACGTTGTCACTAAAGCTTCACTCCTAAGACTCTACTGGAAAAAAAAATTGAGGGCGTTACATGCAGCGACATGTGCTAGAACCACTTTTCAAAATTTCTATACATTTGTCTCAGGAGCCCGTATGCGCTCCTGCATGACTGTAAATATTTATCTTCCTACTGACTAAAATTTCCCCTGGTAAAAATACAAAATCTAATAAACTAATAAAACTTCTCTTGTGATACTTCAACTAGTTGATTTGACCTTTTGTAGTTTATAAAATCAACTTTTTATAAAATTTGACTACTGGCATTCTTGAAAAAACCAAAAGGGTTAAATGAGCTGCTTTTGTTATCGATATTCCCATCAATAATCCCACCTCTGTCTCACTCTGCTTTTTAGCTTCCGTCCATTTCTTTATAGTTTGAACTTCTTCTCGAATTGCTTCCAGCTCACCTTCAAGAGAATACAAAGGTTTTCAAATACACAAAGAGTTAGAAAGACTCCACGGGGGAGGCGGTGGGGGGGAGGGGGGGGGAGGTGAGAGTGGGGTACTCGACCAATATTTGGGTACTGGTGATCCGCTGAGGGTCTAAAAACCCTGACCCTGTAAAGGACAAAACATAAAATCGTAAAATTCATACCGCGTTTAGGACAACACCCTCAATTTTACTCTCTTTAGGACAAAGGCCAAATCTGCGCCACCTTGTTTTTAAGCCATTTATTGGCAATTGCAATGGAGCAAATCATAGCTAATAGATCGGAATGGTTATGAAACCCGTCAGACTCCTTTGCTATATGTTTTTGTGGACCTGACGGTGCACAACGTTCAAAAGCATTCCCATCATTTTGATCATACTGAACAATAAAAACGTTTCATTAATTTATTCGGTGGCAATTTGCCAACAGAAAACAAAGGATTGTGCATCTTCAGGGAGCTTCCAACATAAACTGTAGCACTGTTGTTTTTATATTTGATGTTCGTTGTCTTTCATAACCAGTCTTCTCTAAAAACTATGAGTAAATTCACATTATAGTCATTGGTTTTGTAGGAGTATAAACAAATCTCATCCTGTTTATAATTAGGCCAGATTTGCACACAATTATATAACCTGTTAAGGACAGAGAAGTCAAAAACCATACCCTGTCCAGTGGCACATCTCCGTATACATAAAGGGAGTAACCCTCCCTCCCGGGGGGGGAAGACGACAAATCGTAAAGGTACAAGCACAAATTTAGAAAACAAAATGATTTGTTGGTCTTACCTTGTGGTCCTGAAAGTGTTGACAAAATCATTTCAAAAACCCATACCAGATGATTTTGACTACAAATAGAATAAAAAAGATTTTATTGTGGCAAAATATTTTTCGCATGTTACCCGAACAAAACAAAATTAATTGGAATTTAACAAAAACATTACCGCGTCCTTAAATAAATTTGTAGACTTAATTGGCCGTATGATTTATGAAGTAATATCACCATCTATGTAATTAACGTTTTTGCCACCCCGCAGCAATTTCGCAGTTTTCGATGGCTGTTACTTCCTTTGTTATTACTTGCAAAAGCTGAAAATTATAAAACTGCGCAAATTAACCAACTCTTTCAACTTTTGAATTTAATTTGAGCAAACGGTTGTGTCTTCTATGGGTTAACTCGTATGCTAATGAGCCAAAACGTAAACAATGACGTCAGCAAAGATTCGTCTAAAGATGAGGCAACGAAAAAGTTTGGTTTCTTTTGCTTGCTCCAATCTAATATTACGCTATTCACAACTAGGTAACCAACTGAAAGTGGTAAGCCTGTGGTCAAATGATACCTGGCAAAGTACACTTCTGAGGTCTGCTTGAGTGATGTCCACTGTGATTCCACTTCTTTGCAGAAAGACACATATAACATCATCTCCTTCTTCAAGTTTTTGCTGAAACAGAAAGAAACCGACCTTAACTAATCTGTATATCACATTTGGTAAGAAGGGATAGCACAGTGGTAAGACAGACCATGCAGCCTCACGAATGTCGTGACGCGTGGCACGCACACAGGCTACCCAAAGCATTGACGCTCGCACAGGACACCAAGAGAATTCCGGACTCCAACAAATCTCACAGTTGTTCTGATCCTCATTTTTGGTAAACTCTGAAGCTTAATGTTAGAGCGGTTTTCATTTGAGTGTCGAAAAGTAATTGGTTTTGCACTTTCTACACGATGCGATTGGCTTAAAAGATTCGCGCCACCTTTTCATCCAATCAGAAGTAAAACCAAAGCCAATTGTGACGCGCTCGCATGCATTTTCCCGCGCTTTGCGTCAGCCACATGTAATTACTTCGAGTTTTGATTGGTTCAATGTATTGTCTGTGTCCTATGTGATTGGCCAGAGTAATTACTTTGGTTTTGGTTTTACGACACTCAAACGAAAACCACTCTATCAGTAACAAAATTCTTTTCAGTGTTCCTATTTTTACGAGCAAGTACTTAATTCTACATAATCTTAATATTACTCTTCCAGCGCTGGATTATCAGAGGTATTCCTTCCATACAAAACAGGCAGGGAAGCCCGATTAGGTTTACACGACGGGAGCCAAGTTGTTTCAGACTTCAAGAAATACTAACCGCAAAGACATTCTTCAAAAACGTTACGGCAGATAGGTTAATTATAACATTTTATATTTTCTCGCAAGATGGAAGCTAACAGTGACCTAACAGTAAACAGCATTAGAGAGAATTAGAGACGCGTTTTACGCAAACGGCAGGCGTCAATTTTCATCACGTTGACAAAGTTTTCCGTTTACTTGTCTTTTAGTCGTCATTACGTCTACTTAAAAATTAGTAACTTCACGTAACTTTTATCAATAAAAACTGTTGTGGACTGTTTTCACTTCATCTGCTCTTTTTGTATTTTGAGAAATTCTCAACTTGAATCTGACGTTTGCCGTTTGTCGTAAACGTGACTTAAAATCTCTCCATTGTATTTCGCCTGAAACGTCTGGATCTTTAGACAAATTCTGCCCATTAAACCGAAAGAAACATATGGAGAAGAGATTGACGAATGTGGATTATGATGTAGGGGCTTCATAATCCACTTACTGGATGCTTTCAATGGTAATCATCATGGCTTTTGTAGCCCTCGAATACTGCAGGACGGCGTGTTTACAGCAGTGTGCACGATTTGCCATCATCTGTTTCGATAAATGAAAAACATGTCAAATTACAGTTACAAAAGTGCGGGTTAACAGACGACAAAAAATAACGAGGGCCTAACTAATTTTCTACCGTTCTATACGTCTTTTTTTCCCGCCCAGATATAGACTTAAAGACGAATTATCCGTTTCAGACGCCAAACTATTCGTACACTAGACTCTATGCCTCAGACCGAATATTTTGTCTCTAGTTCCGATTCAGCCATTGCTATTTCGCTCTAATCCAGCTAAAGCCCGTTTAAACGAAAATGCAATAAGCAAGGAAGTACAAAGGCGCAGCGACGAGCTAATCGTTAAACTTTTTTTAAAACTTTTTTTTGGCTTTAGCTCGGTCAATACATCAAAGCCTAGGGTCTGAGATTTCCCTGTACTGACCGCACTCTCGGTTAATAAGTGCTATACAAGTGAAAGAACGTCGAAATAACGTAACCTTGGCAATTGCAGCATCAGTCTCCAGGGTGCCCTGCTCAGGTAGTTTGGGAAGATTTGCTGTAAAGAAAGCATGTAGTTAGATAATAGCAGTTTGTTCAGTACAGTAGAAACCCGCGACTGAGAACCTGCCGGCATTTTCCCAAGTTAGCCTAAAAAGGTTCTTACATAAATGGTATAATAAGCACAAATTTAGGCTGTGTAGGTTCTTAAATAGGTTCTTATTTTCTGAAGAAAAAGAAAGCATGGTAGCTATGAGTATTTCGTGGTATATTCAGTTTATTCCTATATAAAATCATTAAGACTGCTGGCAACGTTTTCCTAAACACAGGAGGCTTTTTGCAGCTGCTTTTTCAAACTATACTGCAAGCTTATCGCCTCTGTAGGTGTCTGGAAAAAAAAAAAATTAAATTCCCTTCTCTCCCTCGGCTTATCAGACTGGTTTGCATGGGTAATTTGTTGACTGACAAACCATTTACCGCGGTTTTAGCCAGCGGCACACATTTGCTTCAAGTTCTGATTGGTCAGTATGAATTTCTGCTTGTATTCTAATTGGCAGGTGTAATTATTTTGTTCTTGATGTACCACAGTCAACCGAAAATGGCTGGAAGTAAGACGTTTCCTGACGTATTTTGTGAAGAAAAAGTCGCAAGCGTTTTCCCGCGCTTAAATCCCGCTGCACACATTTGCTTCAAGTTCTGATTGGTTCATTAAAATTTCTCCTCGTGTTCTGATTTGCTGGTGTAACTAATTTGTTCTTCATGTGCGAAAGTCAATCCAAAGTGGTTCGAAGTAGCTCGATAAAAGCTAACATATATCAGTTTGTATGACTAAAACATGACATAACACGTTTCTTACGTATTTTGTGGAGGAAGAGTCTGTCCGGGGGCATGTTATCACCACCAATCATAACCATATAACAATCGTCCTATAAGAATTCGAAAGAATAAACACTTGTTAGGCCAAGGATTACAAACACGTTAAAGAAGTTAAAATAATCCTTCAATCCTGGGATGGATAAATCCTGACTCACTGACTGACTGACTGAAAAAAATCTGTTTCAGTAAATTTTGTTTGTGCGCGCAAAAATATTTACGATTAAATAATCTACTGGTTTATAGGATAATGTTCTCGCAGTAAGATCTATATTTTTAAACTAAACTAGTTTAAAAGTTCAAACTTTTTCTCTTAGTTCAACGTTTTGCTTCTAGCATTCAAGGTAGCAACTCTGATTTAAATTCCTATGTTTAGCGATTTTTGCCCTAAATTCACGCCGTTAGAATATCTTAAGGCGATAGAGCCAACACGTTCTCTTCATAGACACCTCTATCAGACAAACAAATCTTTCAAATGTTCATTTAGGAGTTGACCCCTGCGTTCTTCAGTAATTAATTAATTAATTAAATGGAAACGTAGCTCCCCTACCAATACTATCCAACTTGGAAAAACTTGGTTGGAATTAATACAACTGACCACTCCAGAAAATACCATAACATACCATAATGGTCTTTGTTTGTCAGCCCAAAATTTTGTATAAGCACTGTTTTCAATTTCTCTTGGGGCCATTTTAACTCCAAAGAAAAATTGAAGACAATGCTTATGCAAAATTTTAGGGTGACAAACAAAGAGCATTATGGTATGTTATGGTATTTCTGGAGTGTTCAATTGGCAAATTTCCAAAAATCACGAATTCTCTGACATTGTTGCTTTCTACCTGCTCTACAGAAGCAAAAACACACTTACTGAAGTGTCCGGGTACGACGAAGCAGGCGCCATAGGCTCTGGTTTAAACTCCTCGTATTTAAACATCAGCTTCTGTTGTGCCGCGCTAACGCCAGTCTGTACTGCAATAAGTTCCTGAAACTTGGCAAACCTGCGGAGAAAAAAATAAACACCAGTAAATCTAAGAGGACCCGGAGCACATCAAATAATCACATGCTACCTTGTTCTTACTAACCGCGATGACTAATCCTCGGTGTTTGTACATCGCATGAAACACTGTAACTCGTGTTTGCTATATTACCTCTTGATTTTAGATATCAGGCCTCGGTTGTTCAAAAGGCGGATAACGCAATCCATCGGATTAATGTCTACCCACTGGATACAGCAACTGGTTTCCCTAATACTTATCCACTGGATAGTGATTTATCCGGTGAATAGCGCTATCAATCTTTTGAACAACCGGGGCTAGATGACAAACTAATTCTTGTGTTTGATATATTACTTCTCGGTGTTTGGATACCAGATGAAACAATGCTTCTCGTGTTTGATAAATCAATTCTCGATTTCTGGACATCAGATAAAAAGCCCCTTCTTGAATATAGTATGTTACTTCTTGCGACTCGGTGTTTCGATACTGATCAGATGGAACACTCCTCGTGTTTCAAAAATGACTTGGAACAACAGCTCTCAACCTTTAAAACAGTGAGACAGCCCCCATAAAAAACTACATTAAAGAGCTTCGACTTACGTTTCATTCGGCTTGATATAGATCTTGTGAAATGAAGCCGAGTGAACTGAATACACATCAATAACCTGATAAATGATGACAAAGAAATTAAAAACAATTTTTTATAATCATACAAAATAAGTTCCATATGCAAGTTCTGTTCAAAAAGCTTCATTTGAAGGTCATATAAAACAATTATACCCACGGCCTCAAATTATCACACATTATCGAGCTATAATTAATTAACGGTTGGGTGGATTCCTTTGGGTAACCGACAAAAAAGTAGATTTAAAGCAAGGGGTAGGAAAAAAGCCCTTTTAAGATACCGTAAAATTCCGAAAATAAGCCCCTCCATGTTTAAGCCCCTCCAAACATAAGCCCCGAGACCGGTAACGCAAAAAACCCCTCCGTTAAATCGTCCCTCCGAATATAAGCTCTCGCGGAGGCTTGTACTTGGAAATTGCCCTCAAATACAAAGTAAAACAAAGCAAAAACGGTAAATTTTCTTCCAACTATAAGCTAGCCCAATCGATTTTGAAACGCAAATTTCCCTCCGCACATATGCCCCTCCGAATATAAGCCCCTTCAAAAATAAGTCCCTCAAAAAGCCCCGGGGCTTACTTTCGGAATTTTACGGTATATGATTTCAAGAGAATAAGATTCTCTTTTGGGTACACAATTATAATGTGCTGCTAGATGTGTCAGAGAATTCATTACATCAAAGCTTGATCAAACCTAAGTACGGCAGAGCCCATACCTTTCTGGATAAAATATCCTGGACGGCGGCAAAGAAGGTTTCAAATGACATTGAGGTCGAGGTTGGTTCTGATTCCAACACCCCAGCTAATACAGGAGTCAACAGGTCTTTTAGGCCCCTGAAATGTAAAAGCGATTAATAATAAAGCTCGGTAATCCACACGTTCCCAGAGCAAAAAAAGGGTTGGTCCAATGTTGTTGCTATACGCCATCATTATATTGCAAACACCATTAGGTGCAATAACGTATGCCAACTTTTAAATATTGCCCAGTACGGTTTTTATAAAATTTTTTAACTACTGGATTGCACGACTACGCGAGCGACAAGTTTACAGTAATTTAAGATATTCTTTTTCAGTTAAAACACAAATTAGATTTCTTAGCTTACAATGATATGGGAAAAAAAGGGTTAGTCCCACGATAGTCACTTTGTTATTGAATCACCGTTGAGACTAATAATAGTGACCTTTGGATTCTAAGATGAGTACGACTACGACTACCAGATTTTCTCAATACTAAGTAGTGCACGCGCGTGAACCAGCGACATTTTGGCGGGAAAACGTGGTAGCCTTCGTTATTCTACTACGAGGTTTAGCGCGAATGTCGTGGTGGCGAAAACAAGTTATCAAATGTTAGAAGTTTTATCATTTTGCGATCGGAAGAGGGTGTAAACTCCTCATGAAAGGTAGCAGTGCCAACTTTTCTAGTAAAATATGGTAAAATAAAGCTTTCTGGGAAGTCCAGCTATATTTTGAGAATACGCGAAAAAAATTCAAGTCAAATCTCGTACTCGTAGTCGTTCTCAATACATCCTTGAATCTAAAGGTCTCTAAATGTTATTTGAATATATAACGACTTACTGTGACAATCGAGTGTGTTCAGGGAGCTTGTCACTCCACTCGATGTTGTCTCCTTCACTCTTTTGCACTCCAGAGATGATACCTGATTTCTTCTTTGACGTTATGATGTGCCTAAGGACATCAAGGTGTACTTCACTATCTTAATTCTACGCAAAAATAATGATCCAATTTACAGCGATAACAATAATGATACATATCGATGGAGACTGTGATAAATAATTAAGCGAGCAACAAATAACAAATCAAATTCACAGTGTATTATGAATATCGATGAGGTCAGGACTCCGACTGTGATAAACAGTCAACACAAAGGATTGCCTACATGGTGTCCCTGTTCTGTCGTCCGCCGTATGGCCTGAAAGGTAACTGTCCTGTGGCAATGTGGTAAAATGTGACACCAATACTCCACAGGTCTACCTGAAATACAAAGGCACAGAGATACCATGTTATTTTGTTACAAAAGACAATGTAACAAATTATAGCACCCATGTCATAAGAACCTTGACACTTACTGTTGCACTGAAGGCCTTGTTACCATGTTTACGTAGAACACCTCTTTCGTAAAGATCTGGGTGCTACAATAAATATTAACACAGAGTGAGTTAAAAATGAATCAAAACTAAAATAGGGAGAGTTGAATCAGCCAGTACAACCGTGGCAATGAAAGCGTACATCGCTATAGACTAGAGGGTCCCCAATAGGATTTTCGGTATACGGGATAAAAAAAACCTCCTCCTTGATTATTCAAGTGTGCACACAAGGCAAAAACGCACAAAACGTACGCGTTTTCAAAAGAAAACACATGTCGCGTTGTATTACCTTTCGTCAGGAATATTCCAGCTCGCTCTTTTGTATCCTGGATTTGGACCACTATAGCAACCGCAATCAAGTTCAAGAAAAAGAGGAAAATTTGCGCGTCGTTATGTTTCACGTATTCCTTAATACGTCCTATTTAATACGCTATGTTGATACGCATATCGAACAGTCGCTTTGTTCACAGTATAATGAACAGCATATTGGGCCGGCACGATTTGCGTCTCTAAACGTGACTGCGACACGCGTTGTGGAGATGGTCGTGATGGTCACCACTGGCCATGAAAACACCGCTCGTCCATACGGCTGATTTAAGATCTGACCCAAAATGGTGTCAACATCACACAAAATCTGCCTGTGAAAACGGACCTTGATGCCTCATTTTAAAAAAAACAAGACAACTTTTCTGGCCCCACCCAAGGAACAATAGTGTTTCGAAAGTATTTAGCTCGGAACATAATAGGCAATAATAATGTTGACTCACCAGATACTCCTCTGTCCCATAAATGGACATAAATTCTTCAGAACCTTCAAGTTCCCTTGCAGCACCAAAATCAGTTAATTTGTATACAAAGCTGAAATAGAATAGTTTTTACTTTTACAATTTTCAGAATTCAACATTAAAAGACGAGTTTTGAGTTTCCTCAGATGGCCACAATGCAACAGGGACTGGAAGGACATTATTAATCATCGGGATCGACTTAGAGAACGGGATTCGGGAAAACGCAAAACCTCTTGACAGGATTTGCTAAAGTCTTTGTATGGGATGCAGAATAGACCTTTTTACCGATACGGCGGCCATATTGAATTAATTCGATTTAAGGAGTATTATAGGATGCCCAGGGGGCATGAGCACATTTCGTTTGTATTTTCGAGCGCTTTTCGGGACATTTTTTCTTAAAGTTTTCTTGGAATAAGATTGAAATGGGAAAAAAGATCCTTGTGCCGTGTTTGGATGTAATAATGATGGCCTTTTTCTAGTTTAGTATTAGAAATATGGTCTTTCACTGTATATTTCTCGGGAAAAAGGCGATCATTATCACATAAACAGTTTTAAGCTTCACGTCTACGGCAAACGTCATATTCAAGTTGACAATTTCTTAAAATAGAAAATGAACAGATAAAAACAGCTCAAAACGATTCTTGTGGATAACAAAATTACGTGAAACTACTAATTTATGTGTAGAAGTAATGAACAGTAAACGACAAGTATAGGGGAAACTTGGTCACGTGGTACAAATTCGCGTTTTGCCGTTTGACGTAAACGTGATGAAATATGGAGCCACCACCGGAAGTGAACTTTTTGCATCATTGGGCAGTGGTTTGGTTGAAACTTTCGGGTAAATCGTCTTTATAAGAGAAAAGAAACTTCGCAATACAAATTAAGGGAGCTTACACAAAAACGTTTTTGAGGGACGCACGCCAACCGGAAGTGAGGCCTTCTCCCTCACTTCTGGTTGACGTGCGTCCCTCAGAAACGCCTTCGTGTAAGCTCCCGCATGAGTGACCAAAACCCCGCGTCCAGACACTGATGCAAACCGAGCTCGTTTTTCTGTTCCAGCTTGTACTGTCACGTGATATCTTCGTCTTTATGAAATCCGCATTAATTTTAATCGTTGTACACGTAATTGTCAACTGTAGATGCAATTTCTTCTCAATGACATGATAAAATAGCTGGCTAAGAAATTTCTTGTTTCACTAACCTTCCATTTTCTTTTCCCACTCGCATAATATTCCCTGGCTTCAGGTCCCTATGAACAATTCCCTGCTCTCTTAAGTGTTTCATTCCTGCAACTAAGGAAGAACCAATGAACATGTCAACTCCAGAAAGTTGTTTCAAAACCGCATCAAAAAAATCAACAAACACAAACGAAAAATCTCCTGAAAACTAGTAATTTTTCAAGACACCCTGTACATTTGCCATTCTTTTAGTTGACTCTCTATAAGACGGAATCACGGCTAAAATTGCAGTGGCAGATCCAACCCCCCCCCCCCCCCACCCCCATCAGACCTGACGCTTGCTTGAGACTGCTGATTTTTTTAATGAATCGCGCGTTGAATTTTGCCCCATGGTGGGAGGGGGTGTGGGGGAGAAGTAATTTGCCACAAGTTCAGCAATCCTCTCGGAACCAAATTTTGGACCCCCTCAATTAAAAATTCCTGGATCCGCCCCTGAATTGCCACCTGGAGTTGCACTTTTTTTTCAAGCACTTTTGAAGGGGGCCTTATTTAATTCCGCGAAATGCATCAGCGGGAGCAAGGTTTCTCGAGGACGGACTTGTGGTTACCGGGCGCTATGCTGCATTTTCTAACAATAAAAAAATGGTAACAATTCTCCACAGAGAACTAGAGCAGAAAGTTGTAAAAGTTCAGCACATGAAGTTGGAGGTCTTGCGGCTGAAGACCAAAAACGATACGAATTTCCAGCCTGAATAAACCATAACTGATCAGTCCACGTTAATTGTTTGTGAAGAATAAGGATGGAGGGGGAGGGGGAGGTGGGGCTTATTAACTTTCCTCCTCTGAAAAGGGGGGGGGGGAGGGGGCTTAATAGAGGATTTACAGTAAGTCACCTTAGTTGACAATCTAGAAGACAGTCATGTAATAATAATAGTTATTAGTCATGTAATAATCATGCAATAATAATAATATTAATACAATAATAACAACAATAATAGTAATTATTATTATTATCATTACGGTGACAATGTAAAAGAAATCCTCATGAAGCTTCTTGGCAGTATACTAACCAACATCTTTAACAACTTGTTTGAATTCCTCCTCTTGAAAACCATATGCATTGGTAGGATTCTCAAGCATGGTAAAGAGGCTTCCACCAGAACACAGCTCCATTACAATGATTTCATTCTGGGTCCTCAGCTGTGGAAATTATTTCATTAGGAAAAATACAAGCAATAGACTGAGGAAGCTTATGAAAAAACTTTTTGCACTGCTTCAGCATAATACCATCAACTGCCTCTTAGAAGCTCCTCTACATATAGGCCATCCATTTATAGGCCTATCTACCTGCCAGCAAAAACATACATCTGATTATAACCTCCCCCTCCACCCCCCACAGTGTGCAAAGAAAGTATTTTCTGATGGTCTGGGGCAAGTGGATTTTGCAGTCTGGCTTGTCAATTCTGTCTGTAACTAGTAAAAGTGGGCAAGTAAAGTTTTTTTGGGAAAATCTGAATAAACGATGAACTGTAATCAATTCTACAACTTGCCTGAATGGCAAGCTGTTAAAACCCCAATAAAGTCCCCGTCCAAATGTATTGAAATGCATTTGATTTATTATGACATTTTTGAAGGTTATTATTTCACTTAATATTCCAGTTATAAGCTTCCTGCAATATGAGCCTCACCATTTATAAGCCCTCCTGAACCCATTCCGAAGTTGTTTAAGCCCAGGGCTTATAAGCAACAGTTTACGATGTGTAAATGTATGCAGCAGCCATTAAAACCAAAGTTGGGAATGTACTGCAGTAACAGGTGGATGTTGGAGGCAAGATGCAAGAACCCTGTTCCCATTTTCCTGCCATTAACAACTGCGTTTCTAGGTGGAGGTGGGTGCCCAGGATGTCCAGGGGATTACACCTTTGGCACAGCCAGCCCCTAGACAGAGTTGCACCCCCATGGCTGGCAAACCCGCACCCTCCAGCCACGAGCCCCCACGCCAATGGAACCAGGTACCTGTCACACTGATTTATCAGTGGAAGAATGGAGGCGGGGGGGGGGGGGGGGGATGGGGGTAAAAGAATGATCCAAAGGCTAAACATCCCGTCAAAATTGTTGGCCTAAATTACGAAGAAACAATGATTGCACAAAAGCCAAGCGTAGCCAAAGACAACAAAGAAAGAAAACTGCTTGACCGAACAGCAAAAAACAGTGAGAATCAGAGTCATGTTAAAAGAATGATTCAAAGGCTAAACAAAGAGAGTGGCTGCCAGGAAAACGTTGTCCTGAACACATAAAGGTGATGCATGCAAGGCTGACTGCGCTTGAGTCACTGACCACCCTGCACTCCTTGTTGTTAACTGTGTTAAATACATATTTGTCAGGGCTTCTGATATTTCGCGCGGTCGCGGACCCGCGAAATTCCCCAAAAAAAAGGGAAATACCGCGAAATCCGCCAGAAATATTTCCAAATACATGTCGGCAAAACATATTTAGTACTTATCTTGGCTATTAGACCTTTTCTATTCACCGCAAACGTCCAAATTTATCTTGAAACTTCGTCACTGCAACGAGTAAACAACGTCCTAAAACTACCAGGCGTTCTTAGATGTCTGGGTAACTTTTCTTGCTGAAACCTCGAAAGACTTGGAAATAATCCTCATAACTATTGTACGGAGTTTTACGAATAGTCTTTCACGCACTAGTCTTTATTTTAGCCTTAAGACAAGTTTCGTTTATTCAAACCTCTTCAGAAGAGGTTTGAATAAACGAAACTTGTCTTAAGGCTAAAATAAAGACTAGTGCGTGAAAGACTATTCGTAAAACTCCGTACAATAGTTCTTAGATGAACATTGCGAAAAACTGGGCACTAACCATAATGTTAACGGCTTTAGCATTCGCTCATTTCTCGAGCGAACTGTTGTTGAAAAAAACAGATGATTATCCTTGTTAAAAAAAAACGTTAAACAACGATGGTCATATCGACGCAAAATTGATCGATTTTAGCGAAATTTGCCAAAAAACCCAGCGACATCGGCTGATGTTGCTGTTTTTACTGATTGTTTTTTGGCGAAGTTTCCCCTTGAAATTTCCCGTGAAATCGGCCGATTTTTCTATGAATTTGCCCCTGAAAATCCTTCGAAATTTGACTGTTTTCCGCTAAAACACCGCGAAATCAGCCGATTTTTCTGCGAATTTTGACTTTTCTCCTGCGAAATCGGCCAATTTTTCCGCAAATTTTGACTTTTTTCCCGCGAAAATCCCGCGAAATCAGCCGATTTTTCCGCGAATTTGCCCCTGAAAATCCCGCGAAATTTTGCTTTTTTTTCCCGCGAAATATCAGAAGCCCTGATTTGTTTATAGTGGAATCCCACCTTCCCAGCAACAGTCCCTTTACACAGCCTACATGTTCTGTATTTATGTCTGTATTGTTTTGAGACCAATTGTGGAAAACACTTTGTCATTTTTGTATCTAAACTTGTTAATGTAACTACTTGATCGGTAATAAAATTACTGTTGGGTGCTACCATACTAACTGCTTTATTGTCTCTTAGTGTTTGCATTTTTCATTTATAAAGTGGTCACAATCGTTGACCTCAATCACAGTTCATAAGAAAAAAAATTGTCTTGGGCAAAACTAGTTGCCTGATCCAAAATAATGAACATTTTGATATGAATTTTAATAAAATTCTAGAATCTGCCATTCCTCTCTTTTATGTGCACATTTGTGGCAGTAGAGTCAGACAACTAAATTTTGATACATCTTAACCCTTTAAGCCCCAATGGTGACCAATATCAATTTTCTCCCAACAATATCCATACCTTGTCAAGAGATAAGGTTATTCATTGAGAATTAATGAAATGATCACCTAAGAGAAAATCCTTCGATCTTTTATCAAATTCTCACAACTACCTCTTTAAGGAAATGTATGGAGATCAGTTTGGAGAATTTGTATGTGGATTGAACCCCCCTTTATGGACATCCGCTTAATACGGACACCTGGTTATTACAACAGACAGTTTCCTTTGTCCCTGGGGAAAGTCCATACATTTTCTCTAAATCAAACCTGCTTAATACAGACACCCATTAATGCGGTCAACAGACACTTGCTTCTTGACCATCATAATCAGTTAATTTTACAATTCTCTCTCCGTCATTTTAGATTCTCATTAGATTGCAGTACATTATGCGTAATATAATATTTTACTTATATTGTATAGGTAATTCTAATTACCGTGAAATTCCGAAAATAAGCCCCGGGGCTTATATTTTTCAAAGGCCTTTTTTGAGGGGCTTATATTCGGAGGGGCTTATTTACGGAGGGAAATTTGCGTTTCAAAATCGATTGGGCTAGCTTGTAGTGGGACAGAAATTTACCATTTTTGCTTTGTTTTACTTTGTATTCGAGGGTAAATTCCAAGTACAAGCCCCCCGGGGGTCTTATATTTGGAGGGGCTACTTAATGGAGGGTTTTTTGCATTACGATTTTGGGGGGCTCTTTTTTGGAGGGACTTATACATGGAGAGGCTTATTTGTGGAATTTTATGGTACTTAATTATAAATTGTGTCCCCCAATTAGTATGGGGTTTTTCCCAAGCTATATGGCTCCCACCCATTAACAAAGTTACCTATTTGTCTGCCTGTCTGTCTCTCTGTCTATCTATCTATCTAAAGAAAGTTAACCTTGCTAATGCAGACATTTCATTATCAACTGTATGTTGTAACAAAACCTTTCCATTTTGAAGGTAAAAAACACTTAAGTTGAAAGCATGTTGATGGTTAATGTTCTTATTGTTACAACACACCAGATAAGATGATTTGTAGATGTCAATTTCAGACTAGTTTCAGGCACCAAACTAGTTATGTAGATTACGATTTTGATTGAGTAGTATATAGATGAGCGTTTTTTGAGTGTTTCTGTGGAAGTAGTCCATGGAATAACGACTTTGTGAAAGTTAGAGATGTTTAATTTGACTGTGCTAATGTGCTCTTTTATATCTTTACTATTTTGTTATAATAAAAGGTGTTTTTTGACTCAAATAACATGAATACGGACACTTTCTGTGGCCTCTTCAGTGTCCATATTGACGGGGTTTGATTCATTACAAAACTACTGAATCCATTTTATGGAACAGTGGTGCTCCTGTATGCATAACATAACTTCACAGCTTAAATAAAACTGATTTTGTTTTGAGGCATGAAAACTATTTTAAACTCTCTCACACCCACCATTCCCAAATAAGCAGAATTCTTCTCAGCTGTTCTAGAAGGTTTAGCACCTTTGACTGATTTCTAATAAAAGCAAACAAAATATGTCCAGGATATAAACACAGACCAGGAGGCTCCAAGGGAAACAGATGTCTCTAGAATCATATTTCTTGGGAAACAGACAACTTCCTTTGTACTATTAGGAAGACAGATGCAAATGACAATGGACAATGAAAAAATTCAATAAATTGAAAGTTGTTAGGCTCCTGAGGGTTCTATTTAATTAAAGAAAAGGAACCACAAAATTTGCCAAATATGTAAAAAGGGAAATTGCTATGTCTGTTGTGTTTATGCAAACTGATTTGTCATAGCTAGATATACATGTAAGTTCATTCCACAAAGACAATAACACTGTATGACATTGAAAGACAGCAGTAACATCTGAAGATATCATAATATTATATCAAAAACTATGGTGGATGTAACCAAGGGATCGTTGTGAATGGCGAGACAAGAGATATGGATTAGATCAGTGGATGCAGTTACCCTTCAATTTCATTATTCTTTCAACAAAGTTATGTGCAGGGTAAAAATGTTGATCAACCAAACCAACCAAAACAGCTCTTTTCTCAATGGAACATGACTAAAGTAATAACGCTGTTGTGTCACAAAATCCTTGTCAATCTTTTCTTTTATTAAGTAGGTGCATTTTCTTATCTTTATGCGCAACTTAAGTAGGCCCCTAGGTTTATTTCCAGATGGTTACTGGGTAACAGACAATAACAAAATTTTTGTGAGTTATGTGGAAGATGGTTGCTTTGGGCCCAAAAAAATAAGTATTGAGTTACAAGTTAAATGTGTGAAGTATTACCTTTTACACCAGGTTTAAGTAGGAATTTAAATTAACTCCTGACTTTAAATTTGATTAACACCTCAAACTATATATATAAGGTGTAAAACATCTTAAATTTTTTCTTGTCTCCTTCCTTAGCCTTATCCTTATAAGGCTAGACAATTAGGCAGAGGACAAAGGAACATGAAATGCTAACAAGTGATAACCTAAGGTCTTCCTGTGGTTAATTATTATTCTACTTCCTGCTTTATATTTATTACTAAAATTAGGTCTGTCAGTCTGTACTCTTAAAATTAGTCATAACTAAAGCAAGTATTTTCAGTTCTGTTCCTTCACAGGTTTTCAGTAGAAATTAACCATATATTCATTGAAAATAAAATAAGATTTAAAATGTTCTGAGCCAAATGAAATCTTCCAATCTTAATTTTTTATCTTTTTAAATTCTGTGACGTCAGGGGAATCCCCAAACTTCACGCACCATATCCAATCAAAACATTGCTCATCATAACACTGCGTATAACTTTTCTGCACAGATGGTCGTCACAAGAAGGTTTTTACTTGTGTGAGAGGGGATATAATATTTGTATTTATAGCAAAATATAATATTTTTACCCCTAAAGGAGAACGAGGATGATAAGAACGACTTCAGTATCCTTCACATGAAACATCTAAATCCGCAAAAACATACTTTTGCCTAAACGTTTTGCCTTCGATCTCAAAATCTTACAGATGTTTTTTGTTGCTCGTATAAGCCACAAACACTAATAAAAACATCTTGAATCGGACCCTCATAACCCGAAAAACCCGACTGTTATAAATTATAGTGTTCTATTCTCGCCAAAGAATATTTATTTTCTGCCGAACTAAGGGACCGTAACATCGAGAAGTAAAAGATCTTACCTCAGTTTCCGAGGCATAAATCTTGACGATGTTTTCATGATTAAGTTTCGCGAGGACTTCGAATTCTCTTCTGCGAACATCGAAGGGTCGCATCATACCCAGATTGTTTGAGACTTTGATCGCAAAAGCATCACCAGTTTTCTAAGAAGGAAAACAGAAAATGGAATGTGATTAAAGTTGAAACGTCAACAAAACTTAAAAACGTAGAGTGGTGAATTTAACAGCACTAGCCGATCGAGAATCAGAACCATATTCAAGCAACTTTCTTTGGCCAATTCATTATTAAACAATTCAGCAAGAAAGTTCTCCTCGATAGCTTTCATTCAGGTTATCACACTAAATCTACAGACGTAGCCATTAATTATATTACGTATCATATTTTAAAGCAAAGAGGAATATTTAATAGGAAAGAATTTTCGCCGTTCGATCGAAAATACATTACCTTGTGTCTTCCTCTGTACACCGCTCCGGTAGCTCCTTGTCCCATCACATCTTTTATATTCCAAATGTAGGTGGCACTGCTTCTGATCTCCATGATAATATGATCGCCTATTTATATAATTCCACGAAATGTTATAGTACAGGCGCAAACAGCTCGCAACGACTTTGAGGAGGTCAATTTCTCGGAATTCGATGGACTTTGAAAGGTGTTCAGTTCGTTCGACGTTTGCCTTTCGCTTCGTTCAACACTTTTCATACTTTACGATTTAATACATAAAATATGGCATTATAAATGTTGCTCAAGTTTCCGTCGTGAACGCCTAGCTTTGTATCAGTCTGCCGCAGTATTATTTTAATGTTTACAAATGCAGATCAGACACTAATCACGCAACAAAAAAATCATACGACCGTCACGCAGCGTTTGTCTTTGGGGGAGGGTAGGGGTAAGTGAGGTTAAAGCGGTTAAAGCGTGGGTCGGTAAAAATCTGTCGAATCAGCACATCGTTTGATCCCTCAAACACACGTGTAAGCATTTGTTTCCGAGTAAATTATCTTTTCAGTTAACCGTAGTATCATATCGTAGACTTAAAAAATCCCCGAATGCGTGCAAACTACCTCGTAAAAAACTTGTAAAATTCCTATGATGTTGACGAGTACGGGAACCAGACTGGATAAAAAAATACACAGAAAACTATACAATTTCTTATTCGCTCATTGCTAATGAATGGCAATTTTCAGTATCGAGGCATATTACCTATTTAGTACTACCAGGAATACTACTAAAGTTTTTTACTTACTGAGTTGCTGAATATTGAAAGTTTTTGAGAGCTTTTTAAGTGACTTACCAGTTCAGTTCTTTAGTAGAATTAAAGATGTGTCCTCATGTCACCAAAAGGTTCTAAAAAAGGCTCTGTTTAGATATTGCGTCGTTGTTCAACAATTAATACCCGTGACTCTGCAAATAGTTGTGTAATGTCGAGTTAAACTGGTATTGGCCTAAAAGGAAAGGACAAACAAAGAGTCATTGAAACCATCACATCACTGCTTAAACCTATCTGATACAAATCTTACAGAGTTTCGATAGTGTTTTCAATCTACTTGTACGCAACGGAAAAAAAAGTTGCCTTAAAAATTTCCAGGATGTCATTACCTACTGAAAAGTTACACAAGAGAAAAGTCCTGTTTTCTATCGTTTGTGAAAGATGTCAAACTTTGATCAACTTTCTCCCGCAGTCAGCGGAAGTTATCACGCTTCCTTTTTTCCTGTAGAACGTCACGGCTTTAAACCACTTTCCGCAAGCACTTGACCCGGGGGCTGACAGCACTTGAATAATGCCCGGGGAGATGGGCACGCTTCGAATTGATAGAGCCACTAAAAGGTCTGTATGGGGCTATTTAGACGGAGGAAGGAAGATCCAAGCCCCAGGAAGACCCTCGAAGGCGGACCATCCTAGCACCATATGTTTTCTGTATTCAGTTAACTTGCAAAAAGTTGTACTTGTCCCTAGTAGCGATAGAATCTTTCTTCCTAGCTAATAGGTAGGAAGATCCTAGCACCGTGTAAACTGCTTTCGCAAGGAAGATCATAGTACTAGGGACAAACCACACAAAAAAGCAGGTCATTCAGTGGGTCAGTAATCTTAATTCCTTCTTTACTGTTAGACACACGGACCGAAATTTCTGCATGTAAACCCAATGAAAAGTTATTGCGCCTTTTAGGATCTTCCTTATTCCCAGTAAACTGCCCCCATGTTGGTTAGCCTGTGAGCAAGCTCGCGAGAGGCACAGGGCGCTCGGGGGCCAATGGTGGTTGTCGTACTTTTAGTCTGAAACAGGGTATCCAGTAAGAAAACGGATATTTGGCCTACATGTAGCTTATTAGAAATCGGTTGCCAAACTGCACTAAACTGGGAACACCTTAGTGAGGAAGAGGGGTCGCTCGCCCAGTTATTCGCCTTTTCCCCCACCAAAGAGCCTAGTCCCACGCTAGAGCGTTGCTAAACACGATCAGAACGGCGGTAGACTTCAGAGTCAGTGGATCAATTTAGTCAAGAAATCAGAGCAATTTTACAATTCATTTCTTAATTCACCCAAAAAGATTAAAAAAGAGTGGTTCCTCAACCTCATGATTAATTTACAACTTAAAGCTTCTTTAAGGTTTTTGGAATAAAATTGTGAACGATCAAGCATAAAGCAGAAAAGAACGTGACTCATTTTTGTCATTTAACAAGTTACAACTTGTTTAGCTTCCCTCTTGACGAGATAAGCCGATAAATTTAACAATCAAATTTCACGTATGCAGGCCTCAAATATTCAGCATTGTATTAGATGTTGTTCAATGTTCTTCCCGCAACAGTCTCAACGTGTAATAAGTCGATCTGAACTGATCTGATCTGAATGGAGGCTGGTGTAAACATACAATCTAAAGATTATGACAAGCGAGAGCAGAAGTTTACTGCGTGTAAACAGGTGCGACACGTGCTAACACATGTGGCGTTGAGGTTGCATATGTTTATGCAAAATTTTGAGTGATAATGGTGAGTTTATACCTGGGAAAACCTTAATTAAAAACCTGCAAGTATAGAAGGTGCAGCCCATGATAACTACATGTAGAGTAGACGGTTTACAGTTCCCTATTTTTCTGTGAGATCGTCGGGACCGATCACCTACATTCCCCTCCCCTCCCCCAGCCACCGCTACAAACCCCGACGCCCATCCCCTCGGTACATTTGAAACTACAGTCGACTCGAACCTTCTAGGAGAATCGAAAAAAGTTCGAGTTATCGGGAGTTCGATACCATTGCTGTCTTTATATTTAGTCAACAGGTTTACTCCTGGCCACATGGCTGAAGCATGAATTTTTCATACGGGACACGTTTTTCCAAGCGGCTTCACAAATCAGCACAAATCCATGAAAGAGCAATTTCAGTTTAATATTCAGCCTAACTGGGGTCATATCCCATACATTTCACTCTAACTGGGAGAAGAAAATAATTAGTTACATCGGGGTGTTCGTTTGTGTATTAGTTCGTTGTACACACCACTGCACTGCCATTCAGGTAATTTTAACCTCAGCTTACCTTAATTCTGCTCAGTTGTCTGTTATTTCGTCTACAGAAGAATCATAGTATTACTATCATCCTTTCTGTTAGTTTGTCTTGCTTAAACTGTTTCAGTTGTGACTTCCTAGAGGGTTTTGCCCCAACTAAAAAGAGCGAAATTACAGTTGACTTCAAGTTTCGCGCCTGAAATATTTCACTTTCGACAGTCTTTTGTCACGCAGTCTTCTCGTCATCATTCTTCTCTCGCACTTCGCATCATCGGTTACGTAATAACGCCTGTCACCTTTTGCCACCTAAACTTGCACGAGTTCGAAAAGGACCCAAAAAATGTTTAGAAACGCTTTAATTCAAGGAGCTAGTCGCGGTATAGGACTACAGATGTGTCGATACTTGCTTTCCAGACACACTAATGTAATAGCAACGTGCAGGGACCCTGCAAAAGCATTGGATTTTACCCGACTCCAACATGAGCATGGCGACATGTTGACTGTCTTCCGTGTTGATGTCCAAGACGAAGCTCAAATTAAAGAGTTGTCGGCTCAAGTTGGTGATACAAAGCTGGATTTGTTGATAAACTGCGCCGGAATACTCCATCCAAGCGGAAAGGGAGAAACTAGCTTAAGAGAAGTTAATTCACAAGATATGAGCGCCACAATAGCTACGAACACTTTGGGGCCGTTGTTGATGGCGAAGTATTTCAGTTCCAATCTTGCCAAGAAGAAGTCCGAGAATGGTACCGAGAAAGCCGGCAAAGGAAGTAAAAATAAGGAGGCGGCCGGTGTTCTTGTCAATATGTCAGCCAGAGTTGGATCAATTTCTGACAATGGCCTTGGCGGATGGTACAGTTATAGGATGTCAAAAGCTGCTCTCAATATGGCGACTAAAAATCTTAGCATAGAGCTAGGAAGGAAACAAGTGATTTGTGTCTCTTTACATCCCGGCACGGTGAACACTGATCTATCCAGTCGTTACCTCAAGAATGTCGACCCTGCTAAAGTTTTCACTCCCGAGTTTTCAGTAGATTGCCTAATGAACATTATCAATGGACTAGAATTGAAGGACAATGGGAAATTTTTTGCTTGGGATGGAGAGGAAATTCCTTGGTGAAAAAAGGTATAGGAACAAGTCTGAGATATTCTACTTTTTGCTCAAATTAAGAAACTAGTAGTAACATTGGTTTAGGGGTGGGGTGGTTGGGACGTCTCCCAGAATCTTAAGCTGATCAAAAACAAAGTAGAAACAAACGTGTTCACAATAGACATCAGAAAATGAGTGAAGAGGAAAATATAGTTAATTTCAAGTGCAATTTGTGTTTGATTTATTAACACTCCTTTTCTTCCTTGACCCTTTTAATCCCATTTCATGAAGTCTTACATGGTGTTACTAACTTTTGAGTCTGCATTTGAATGGCGAGTGTATTTTTCATACCCAGTACCTACGCAGGTGAACCCCTCTTTACCGACACCCACTTAATACAGGCACCTTATTATTAGAATGTTTTCTTTGTCCCAGGGAAAGCCCTAACATTAATGTAGACGATGGACACTTGTTTCTTGCCCGATCAGCAGGTTCTCATAGTTAGTTAGCCTCACTTATAGGGACACTGTATTGTGAACTGTGTGCCTTAATAGGCCCACCCTTTTTAAGGTAAAATTAAAACCTGAGCGCTACAGTACACTAGAAAGGATGAAATTATTGTGCTCAAAGTAATGTATAAATCAGGGGCACCAAATGACTGTTTTTTGGTAAAAAAGCAAATATTTCCTAGAATTTTCTATTACTTGAGAAAGGCTAAAAATTTCTAGATCACGGTTCCATTCACGTACAATTTCGAAAGCTGATATATTTTTCCACGATTTTCTGAAGTTTAATTTTTTTACATTTCACTGTCCAGGTTAGGCTATTTTTCGTACAAAAAGAAAACCTAAAAGTTTTGGATTCAAAAATATAATGGAGAGAGGAATCAGAAAAATTTCCACTTTTGTAATATGCTAAATTGCATCTAAACCTTCTGGAAAAAACAATACTGAGGCTCCTGTAATTTCGAAAAGACTCAAGTTCCCCTAGGATGACCGATCAGGTACAATTTTATGGCACCACTTAGAATGCATTTCTAGAGATCTAAAAGTACTCTGTACAGCTTAAAGAGTGATAAATCAGCAATTTTCTAGTGTTTCCATGGATATAGTCCGTGCAATGGTGTATTTTTGAAGGTTAGAGAGGTTTGTTTGATTTGACGATGTTTTTATTTCTTTAGTTGTTCAAATAAAAGCCGTATTTTTGACGTAAATAACAAGACCCACTCAATACACCCCAATAACATGGACACTGTCTCTCTCAAACTATTAATCTCACCAAAACGGCTTTGAAATGCTCCAGAAGCAAACACACGGTACTTGGGCACAACAAAAACAAAAGATGGGTCATTTTTATTTCGAATCTTTTCAAAAGGTATCATATAGGACATACAAACAACACCCATAGAGTGTGGATTACCAAAGCTAAAATTAAATGTCACAGTATCATTTTACCAGAAAGAAGAATGTCTAGTTTGGAAGTTCATAGGACATTACAAAGCAAATTTACCCTCCACTTGAAGAAAATCATGGTCATTTGGCTAGAATCATGTCAAATAAATTTTATGCATGATTTGCATAATTAACACCTACATTTGAGTCTCCTACCACTGTTGGCGTTTTTTTTAGTTTTCCACAACACAGCTACAGGCATTGAAATGAATGTTTTGGCTATGTTTAAGAAACCCTTATTTGAAGGGAAGTTTATAGACTTTTCACTCGCATCAGTAGAGAGAATGAACAACATTTTATTGTAAATTTATTTCCTTCAGTGTTTACTGACGGTCACTTTTGTTACTCGTAACTCTTGACTCACTAGCAACACTGATTTATAACAGTACAATTTGTTCTTTTTCCTGTTTTTCTTTATCCAAGGTAATAAATTAAGACAAGCAAACAAAAAAGAATTATAAAAAGAAATAAATTCTTGCTGAAAAATACAACTTAATATTAAAAAATATCCGTAGTTTTTTTTTGGTGTCTTGTTTCTGGTAATTCAGGTGAATGAGAGTGGTGTCTCATCGATTTAAACCAACCATTAAAATAGTTACAATATTACCGAGTTGAGCTGCGCCTTTGCGCTCCAAATTGACAATTTGAAGGAAAAACATAATCAACTTATTAGATCTTCGGATCTTCCTTTTTACAATAGACTTCACTCTATTCTTCAATTATTCTTTTTATATTACTTACGCAGAAGTTTCACTTTTTCTGTTTGTACACCAGTGTACTGCAGATATAACTTACATATATTAAGCAAACAGACTTCAATAACATTGACTTCTTATGATCTTAATTCACAGCCGGCATCCCGGCATAAAGTGCTGAGGCGTCAAAAACCATATCCTATTGCCATTTAAAATTGCATTATATTGCACCATACTGACAAATTGGAAACTTGCAAGTTTCCGTTTTAAATTCAAATTGTACATTTTTTCTTGCCCCTTCATACCAGTGTGAAGGGCTCCCTTTGTCACGTACGGAGGTTGCTGAAGAAGGCCTGCAACCACAAAAACATGTATTAACATCTAATGTGTGAATCTTAAATGACCAGGACTCCAAAGTTGATAACCGTTTCAGGATATCATTGATTGA
>OZ038004.1:16561616-16571616 GCA_964035705.1 Porites rus | reverse complement strand
TAACACAGTGTAGTGGTAGCCACACAGCACACCTTCACAACAAGTGGGCTTGCTGAGAACAGAGACAGTTAAGAATGAGACGGCAACAAAGTGCATCTGCAGATCCTGAGAGATCTTTGGCGTAAAAGAAACAGAGTGGCCCAAGGAAGAAAAATACCACAAAAAATCGAATCTTTTCCTAAAAGTCAAAGAAATAATAGCCCTAAGCAAAAGTTCTGTAAAAGTGGTTGCATTAGAATGTCAAACACAATAGGATATTGTCCAAAGACTCAATAGACAGAGGGACAATAATCTCGCCATAGCTTGGTCTAAGAATGGAAGGTTTAAAAATAGGTCACTCTCAATTTTTCAGTCACAAATAATTTTATAAAGTCAACAATATTATTATTAAAAAGCAACTTGAGATTTTTATCTCGAGGAAGCCTGTCAATGAGATCAGTATTTATTATGCCTAGATCTTCAAACACTTCGACAATTTCCAAGCTGAAAAAGTGCACACCAAGGTGGAACTGCACAAATTTTTAGAGCAATAACACAAAGATGGCATACAAAAAGATACTGAACAAAGGTACCAGGTTTACTGCCTTGTTACATGTAACTTGTAAGCTATAATGTTTCCAGCTAAAAACTAAAACTCACTTTGGGAGGTGAGAACTACAGTGACATCATTGGTTACAACAGCAGCAATAAACAAGAAGTAACTACGCCTAAGCGTTTCTTTCTCTTTGGCAGCCTGTAAACAACAAACAAATAAACAAACATCAACAAAAAGAATGAAAGCAGTTGTCACATAATTATTGCAAACTTTTTCCAAATTATTTGGTATGGCATTTTAGCAAATCAAAAACAGAAATATTTTGAATGAATAATAATAATTATTATACACATTATAGACAACTATGATTTTTTTGACAATGTGAAGGTAAGGACTTTAGTCTTTGGTCATACAGACACCTTTCAGAGGGAAATGCAGTCAAAAAATAAACTTTTATTAGCTTTTTAAACCACAGCTTAGGCAGTGCAGGCAAGATTGAAGCAACTGCTCTTGCTCCAACGCTGTGCATTGTGCAAGTTTCTCTTGATGGAAGGTTACATCGCACGTGTACAGATTACGAGTGATAGAAGGTCCAAACGTGTATGAGATCAATAAAGACCACATAAATGCCGCGCATGTGTAATAGAAACTTGGCCTGGGTTGTTCAAACAATGAATAGTGCTGTCAATAATAAATTGGATAAATCACTATATCCAGTGGATAAGTATTTGTCCAGTGGATAGCGTTAGCCACCTTTTGAACAACTGGGGCCTGGAGATTAGGATTTCTGGCTCCCTGGTCACCTAAGGCTCTCAAGGAGAAGACAAACTTATACTAGAACCTTGTATATGGTCAGGCTGGCCACGAGTCCTTTGTAGCTCCGTGGTTAGAGCATCCACCCGGTGTACGGAAGGTCATAGGTTCAATTCCTGTTTCTTTGTTCAGTGCTTGTGACAAGTTGATCACATCATGCCTTTTTTCAAATAGTCATATAATTGTGGAAACTCAACATTACCTGTTCATCTTTTTCATCAATAGGTTTGCCCAGGACTGTAAAGATACAGTTGACAATGCCCATGAAAACTTCTCCCAGGAAAGGACCAATATGATGCTGCAAGGGAATGAATCAATGAGATAAAGCATTAACTTGTGAGCTATTACTATTATTATATCTGAGGCTGTGCTCAGAGGGAACCCAATGCTCCGAACCTTCGAAATTCAGTGTCCCCAGCATATGGCTTTTGCTTTCTTTTCAAATTAAGATATCTTAGTTGCCTGGCCCTAGTTTTCTTGAAAGTTGAATAACATTATCTACTAAATAAGTCACTATCCAGCTGATAACCATTACTGTATTTTTCCTAATACATATTAGCTGCTGGAAAGCAATTTATCCAGTGGATAGTGCTATCCAACCTATAAACTATCCGGGCCTGAGAGCATGAAGAGTAAGGTACTAGGTGCCACAGATTGCTGCTAGAGCACAGCTCTATCAACTCTACAGTTTTAAGGATTTGCAGGATCCAAAAATTTGTTCCCCTGCTTGTTAACAAATTTTGACCTTATGTCCACAGTTATCACCTCTTTGCTTCACCTCATGAAAAGCTAGAGTCAAATGGGTTAACCTTCCCCATGCCATCAATCTCACATACACACACTGTTTACAGATGTCTTAATTTTTTGTATATTAAGATCTCTCCTTACAGATAACCCTCCCAGCCCAGGAAAGGTTGGCCGCACCACCAGGGTCTTCATCCCCTACTCTTTTTGAACAGTGGTGTGGGTTCTTTTACATCCTACAAGAACCAGGTAAGTGAAAGTGCTATTATATTATGGGACGTACAGTTTCTTGGCCTTATCTGAGAAGACTAGAAAGTCTAACCATTTGCAGATGTCATTACGAAGGCAGTACTTCCTTCTCAGTTATTTAAAGACCCTGAGTGTTGGTGTGGCCAGGGTTTGAACCCGCAGACTCCCGCTCAGCAGAACGACACTCTCCACACTGAGCTAACCAGGCATTGGTGTCAGGTCGCACAGACATGCGCATCACGATCTCACCCCAAAATGTACCCTCTGCAACAGCTCAAAACACAATGAGAAAAATGTTGATCAGCAAATTCAACTTACCTTAAATCTAGCAATTATTTGATTTATAAGTGGAATAAATTCTTGAATATCTCGTGCCTGCGGGAAAAACAAAGCCACATGGTCGGTTATCACATTGACTTGCAACAATTGCCAGCACAAATGAGTACCGTAAATCCTCTACCAAGCCCCCTATCACAAATAGTGCCCCCACCCCCTCTTTTCAAGGGAAGAAAGTTGATAAACTGCCTCTATTAAACCACCCTCAAAATTTTTTTCAAATAAATAAGCTCCCCAGGCTAGAGAATTTACGGTTTGCCACATTAGAACTAAAAAATGTTGAAAGATGCCATACTAGGAGAATAAAATCCATAAAATCTACAGCTAACCTTACAAAAAATAGCTTTTGACCATCTATGTTTTACATAAAATCCATGCTCATGTTAAACCAGTGTTCACTTAGGTTTCCAGAACCCTAGCAAAATGCTAAATGTGATAAGTTGGATAGTGGTTCAAAGGAGCTGGGTCACGAAATTTATCAAAAATTCAAGAAGTTGGAACCACTACATAAAATAACTGCTCAAAACATAAAAGGAATATATAAACTAGTAATAACCAAAGGTTACAGAGTGCAGACGACAATGATCAAAGTCAAAACGCTTTTGCTCCAGCGCTGTACTTTGCGTAAGTTTCACGTGACAGATGGTCAAAACACGCATGATCAGATTATGAGTGATTGAAGGTCCAAATGCATGTCACTGATCAAACTGCGTTCTGTTCATTCCATTCATTCTTAACCCTTTAAGCCCCAATATCCACAAACAAATTCTCCAAACTGATCTCTATACATTTCCTTACAGAATTAGTTGGGAGGAACTGATAAAAGATCAGAGATTTTTCTCTTTGAGATCATTTGATTAATTCTCATAGATGTTGCACTTGACAATCTATGGATATTGTGAGGAGAAAATTGACATTGGTCACTATTGGGACTTAAAGGGTTAATGGGATGCCAAACGAATGCTGGCTACATACATGCATCACATGTGTAATAACAATCTGGAGAGCAAATACAAAAGGAAACATGGATGGACAAACTTAAGACTGAAATGGATGGCAATTGTGGTTTTTGAAAACTTGTTTAATAGCCTTTACAGAGTTCAATTTCATTGCTAGTTTATGTTTGCATGACATGCTTGGGAGACAATAATATTATTCCACAAGTACAAGAAGCTGTGAATTTGCAATCCACAAGTAATTTCTCAAGTTTCATCACAAATCAAAAGGCGTAATAAGTAATATTAACAAAATGAACTAAAAGACATGGATTTCGCCTACAATATCAACACAATAATTTAATAGAAAACTACATTTTACTGTGACTCAATTAAAATAAATCTCTCCCTTTGAACATAAGTCAGGAATTTTTAGCGGAGCTCTTGCACGCAAAGCGAGCCAGCAGAGCACCATGGGTAAGAAAATGAAGTAATCTACCCATCCGAGAAAATTTGGTAATCACGTGACCGTACACCGACCACCCACCGGAGATACCGTCCGTCCACACCACAGGCATACCGATGTAAAATAACTCAATCAACAGGTATGGCAACCCAAATGCAACTCGAGGTTATTTTGGCGGGAAATCGCATAGCCACCGGCATCTTGTAAAGCAGAGACAACAAAAGAGTCAATAAAGATGAAAACAGAAAGTGGAAATTGTTTCTGTATCCGTGTCGTCTACTATTGTTGAGCAAGAGAAAAAGAAAGACAGAGAAAAAGAGAAAGTGGGTGGCAGGCCAGTGAAGCTCAACAAGAAAAAGGGCGACAGGGATTTAGAGCAAGATAAAAAACGGAAGGAGACATTTTTTTGTTGGAAGAAGAACATGAAAATTTTGTAGTGGCAGTGACAAAATGAGAAATACTATAGCGGCCACCAATACAAGGTAAAAATGAGCGGCAGTGAAAAAAAGTGAACAGGAACACATATGACATTTCCTCCATAAAACATGTAACTAAGAAGTTTCTGGAAGGTTCATGTTGTAGTCCTGCAAAACAACGGCAAAGAAATGTAGAACAAAAGTGTGCTGCACATGCAAAGTTGCTTTTGCTAATTAGACCTATTGTTGTTTTTCACCGTTTTCCGGTGTTGCATGCCTTCGCCGCTTAGCATTACACGATTTTATATTTTGTTTGAACAAACTATAAATATTATCGAGAGCTTCGCTTTTAGCCCTGGCTAAATCTATATATTATACTCACTGAGCAATCTTTCAACAGATGTGTAACTGCAACTGGGATGAAAGGCAGCACACCATCTCCCAAACATACAATCATCCTGTGTAGGTACTGCCGCACTCCAGAGTGAATGGTGTCTCGATGAACTGGGATTGTTAAGGCCCTCAGGAAAATAGGAAGTGCCTACAAAACAACATTAATTAGATTTCTACCTGACAAAGGAAACAACTACCTGATTAAAATAATAATATTACTATTGTAAGAGAAAACAACCAAATTTGATTCCTAATCTATAAACAAAGTGCTAGCAGCTTATTTCATTTCAAGACTAAAAAGAACTATCCCGCACTATTTGCTATCTTTTTAAAAAGCTAAATTTTTCACATCAATTGAATTCCAAAAATGAAGCCCAAGATTTATTATTTACGCCAATATATCAGGCACTGAAAGTGTTTCCTGCAGTCATCTGTTGCAATGGACATGGCAAAGATGGGCAAGGATTAAAACTTGACAAAGGTGGGCAAACATTTTCAAGTTTAATTATTGTTATGCCCACAAAACTCACCAAAAACACTGTTATAGTCTTTATATCTCTGAAGGAGCATTTTGTGTATGCAGGGGTTTCATTAAGCATCGGAGATCGGAGAATTCTCCGTCTACTACGCATAATTCTCCAGCTAAATTTCAATGAAGGATGGCGCTATTTTTTATTCAGACGAGTAAGACATAGATACATATGGAAAATGAAATTATTCCCAGAAATGCCTAATTTTAGCACTTAGCCACTTGCTTTACATTCCTAAGTAAATAACAAAATAAAAGACCTCATGCAATGCTAGCAGTTTTAAGCCCAACAAAACTAAATAACATGGGACATGTAAAATATTTGAAAGTTTGCTGAAATAAGCGTGGAGAGTAGTGCTTGATACTGTTTTATTTGTATGCAAAAAATTATTAAATGAATAAATACTAATGAAACAAGACGTGAAACAACATAAAGTGGATGATGAACAAATCATAGTGTCAAAGTTATGACAAAAAAAGTTTAAGCAATAAGAATCAACTACTTTTATGAATAAAACGAACGATTTCTTTGTGAACTGCTATGGTGACATAATTAAAGCCCTATTAAAAATTATCAAAGATAGCACATGTACAAAATGTTTTTAGAGTTCAAAGAAAGCCATTATCAATAACCTACCTCAGTGAAGCAGGATGCACAGCCACTGTCCTTTAATGCCTGCTGATTAGTAAAGGCTTTACTAGCTCGACTGCAAGTGAAAAAGAAAAAAGTGATACATCAACAACCTTTAAAGCTTCAATACTAGTAAGTGTGGTTTAATTCCACTGACTGAGGAACAAAAGAAGCGGCTGGGAGTATGGATTCAAGTGTGTGGGAGGCCTTCAGGTCACATGGCATTTCAGAGTTCAGAGCTGTTGTCTTGTTGCCTTCTGTTTTAACTTGATAGGTTGTCCTTCAGTAGTACATGCAAGCTTTTTTTGATGAAATGATTGAGGGGCTGCACAGAAAAAATGCCCTGTTGTAAATTTCAAGAAAGGTGTCATCAATGCTTTATATTTAATTAAGACCAGAAGCCAACAACCTGGAGTGAGCAACTCCCTTATGCCCGTACAACTACATTTTCACAGATCAATTTATTTTTACATTGAGGTTTTTCACAAACTCTGACCATCAAATAAGCCCACAAATCCATCAGTAAAAAAATGGGGACTGGAGAAAGTATTTCTGGTGTTTTGAAAGCAGCCAAGGAAATAACATGACAGGCGAGTCTAGAATCCCAGACCTTCAGATCTGGACTTCGAGATGTTAACTACTTGGCTACACACACCCCACAAAATTTAAGAAGAAACTGGATGATTTTTACCTGGCATAAGCAACAAGATGGTAAAGATGCTGTGCATAGGCTGCTGATGTAGTTTCATCGAATTCTGAGGCCATCTAAAAGAAAAATTAATCCAACACTGTTGTGCTGTGTAGTCATAAGTAGACCTGAAGTTAGGGCCCATATGAGCTCATATGAAATATGCATCTTTCTTAATTTTGCAAACTGTGTGTTTTACTGCCAAATTCGTTGTATCATTATGCGCATTTTGCGTATTTTGAAGGAATTTTGGGTTTTTCTGTTCCATCAAACATCTTAACAGACCTCTTAGGAAACACATATTTACTTGAACGAGTTCAAATGTTCATGGTTTGTGATTTGTGATTGGTGGATTTCAATCCCTTCGGTTTGTTTCTGTGTTTCTAGGTTTGTTGCTTGTGATCGTCCTGTTTCAGGCTATAATCGACAAAGATTTTTCTGATCTTTCTTATTCTTGTCACTTTCAATTAAAGCAATGTCTGCCTCCTTTCCAGGACAAAAATTTCACTCACCCTGGCAATTGCCTTTGCCATTCTCAGTTTTGTTTTTGTGGGCCAAGCTGGGAAGCACTCGAACATTGTGATTTGCATTACCGTGGTTCCACTTAAATGATTGACAGAACAGGAAAACCCAACACCCCTTCAAAGTTTGCAAAGCAGCAGCGTGATACAATGAATTTGGCAGTAAAATATAATTGCAATTTCCAAGTACAACTGCAGTTTTTCATTGCTATCTAATTTTACCACCCAACATAAGATCTGGTTCCCTTGCCCCAGGCTTCGAATAGTCCAGACAACTCAATAAACTCTAACTAGTCATGAACCCAGACAGACATGCAACTGCCCCAAGCAAGTTAAAAGGACACTTAAGCTGCTTGTCGAAAGGAAAACCTGGAATTCAGGATTTAAGTAGCAAGCGTGGCACAGTGCTGAGAGAGCACTAGCCTTCCACCAAGGTGGCCCGGCTTCAACTTCTGGCCTTGAGGCCAAATTATGAGGGCTGTGTCTCTTCTTGGTTATCTTTCTCCCTTGCTCCAAAAGGTTTTTCGCTGGGTACTCTGGTTTAATTTTGCCCTTTCCTCAAAAACCAACACTTCCAAACTCCCATTCAATCTAGAATGTACGAACACATTTTAACAGGTTCTTAAGAACTACCAAGTCCTTCATGGGTAAACAAATCACAACTACAATTACTGGATGACAATGCATTAATACCAGTTTTCAATACCTTTGTGACAACAGAATCAAATTTTCCAATGATTGGAGACAGCAAGTTTTGCATGTATAATAGCTGCTTCTAAAATAAAACAAAACATTGCAGTAATATTGTAAAAATGAAAGACTGACAGTATTACATTTAAATTGGTCATTCCACTTTTAAAATAATGAAATGGCTTATAAAATATAAATAGTATTATCAGCATACCTCTGGGACAGCTCCACTGGCAACAATTAAAATTCCTGCACTTTCGTAGAGAAACAACTACCAACAACAACAACAAAATAATTATATTATTACTTATATTCCACAAAATGTTTCCTCTCAGAAGTTGGTGCCACATACCCCAAAAATGCATTGTGATGAAAACAAAGAATGATCTAAAGCAATTTAACTAATTAATTTAAATAATTGTCTACTAATTTAAATAATTTAAATTAAATAATTTAATAAATAATTTAATAATTAATTTAATAATTAATTAAATAATTTAATTTAAATAATTGTCTACTAGGAACAGGGTTCATAGTTTTTTGAGCTCTCTCAAATTCCATGACTTTTCATGACTTTTTTCATGACCTATGACATGCTTGAACCCAGCCTGTAGGAAGGATACACAGTTCAAAAATCTGCCTCTTTTAAGTTAAAGTTTTGCTGGTTGACAGAAAAACTGAGGCATTGATTTCCTAAAATAATCAGCATGAAATGGCTTTCTCTTACTCTGTATCACACACACACACTAAATTAATAACAGGGAGCAACGGTGGCACGATGGCAAAAGCACTCATCTCCCACAAAAAATGTGGCCTGTGTTCAAATCCTGGTGTGGATCAATGCCGCATGTGTTCCCTCCCTTTGAGCTTTCTTGAAGATGTTTTTCTCTGGAACCTTCGCTTTTCTCCTCTCCTCAAAGCAACACTTCCAAATTTCAATTTGATAAGGAGTGGTAGATGAAGAACCACTGTGTGAATGGTCTACACCTAAATCATCATCATCATCATCAGTCATCGTCATCATCAATGTCATTGTCATCGTCATTTTCACTCATCATCATCATCATCATTATATAATTAACAATTATTCTTTGAAATCGAGGTGAATAGTGGCTAAATATTCCTAAAGCCACTGTTCACCAAGATCACTGAGTGTGTATATACTAATTATAATTATTATCAATAAACAAGATAATAACCTGGTCATCGGCAGAAAGTAGATTTTGGTAACCATTATCCTAAAATAAGGAAAAAAACTGTTTCAGAATAAAAAAGAAATGCACTGTTTAAGCTAAAACTTACTTATTAGAGTCTTGAGACTTAAAAAACTCTGTCACAGGTGACTATCATGAGTGAAACTGAAGACATTAACTCATGCTCAAAGCCCAACATCTCTCATACCACAGCGCAATTCATTCATCAGAAACAGTGGTTTCAAAAGAAGCCGACGACTGCCAGAGTTCCACCAGCTACTTGATTGTATGTTGCTGGCTACTCTAGGCCCCTCTTGCTTCAGGGGCCTTGCGGTCCCTCAATAATTGTCACAGCCGCCTACTTTTCTAGAGTCAGCCACCTACTTCAAAACATTTTGAAACCCCTGCAGAAAGGACACAAAAATCACCTCTGATCTTTTCTTGTAACAAATGTTCATTACCACCTCATTCTTTAGCCTGTTCCAGGCTCTCAGAAAGTGGGGAAGACGGGAAAGAAAAATGCACTCGAAAGGTTGGCGGGGCCGTTTTATTTTCGTGTTTGTGGAACAGGCTACTCATTCTTGGGAAAGAAAGGTTACTATTACACATTAGATACAGTGTGTTTACTTACAGGATTTATAACAAGCAGAGCTTGAAGCCTTTTCAGCACATCATGAGCATAGTTAAACATATTTGCCCTATAAATGAACAACACCCAACTTTACCATACGTAGTAACAAGTTAAGCTCAGTGAATAGAGAAAGATAAAATATCTTTGAGGTATAACACAAGAGCACATAGGACAAAGGAAAATAAAGAGTCCTGAAAGGATTGAACTCAAAACTTTCCAAATACTAGAAG
>OZ038004.1:16531616-16559116 GCA_964035705.1 Porites rus | reverse complement strand
CCAGTAGGTTAAAATTCTAACCTGAATATAATTTGATCTGTAACAAATACACCGTGGAAGTATGTAAGAGTTACAACAGAAACTGTCAATAAAAAATTTGCAACAAATTAAAGCTCACCAAACTCATCATTTGTTGAAGAGCAGCAAACTTGGAGGCATCTGAATACAACTGTTGGGTCTGTTAATTGAAAAGTTGAAAAAGGTTATTGCAGTCACCATAGTGAATATTTAATTGGTATGTATTAAGGGACCTTAAGGAACAATAAGCAATGGCAATGGGAACAGCGAAAAAGCAATAGGTTTAGATTAGCAAAACAACAACTTTTCATGTGCATCACGAGTGTTTGGACATTTCTCTGCCATCGTTACACAACTACAACTTAAAAGTGCATTATTTCATTTGTCGAGTATGAGAACACAAAGACAACAACTTTCTTTTGCTTTTCCTGAACTTTGATACAGTCCTTCAGAGTTCAACTCCCAAAAAAATTGCCAACATTTGAGGAAATAAATGAGATGGAATAAATGTGATAAAGTTTGAGGAAGCGTGACTTCACTATTTAAGTGACGCTTTCGAAGCCATTACCACTGTTGTTGCTAAAGTTCCCTTATCTAGGTTTAATAAGTTGTGGGAATGAGTATATAGCTAGGGAAAATACCTAAGGACCCACTAGTCTCACTCATGTCCATCCCCATATTAGGCAGTAATGTGCAGACCTGCCAGCCCCTGATAAAGGAGAATCTGGAGACTCTTGAAAAAAACATCAGGAGATTCTACAAAAATTTTATAGTGAGATTCTATTTTTTCCTGATCAAGATTGAACAGACCCTTTTTCCATTGGAGGAGTTTACTGCTTATCTATGTATTACCCTGTATTAGCTGGGTCACTACTGTGGCAAATTCGATGTCACTTTTTCTTTGATCGACTTTAAGAGGCCAGAGAATAGGTCATCACTTGGACAAAATTTCTGGCAGAGTCATTTTTTCCAGTAAGCTACCTTCATGGCTAAATTATGTTACAAAGCCCGATCAAGGCTCCAACAGGCACTAGCATTCCCCGCAAAATTTCCTTTTTTATTCAACAAGGTAACATTAATTTTCATATCAGAATGATATTTCCCAAAAAACTGTGAGATTGAGAGACCTTGTTGTGAGGCCGTGAGAAAAGTTCAAAAATTGTGCGACTCACAACAGAATCATGAGATCGAGAGTTTGCAGGTCTGTATATGTGCCCACAAAAAAGCAATTGGCTTGTCTTCCATCCAGGCCAGGGAAGAATACACCCAAATGTTAATGCTGGTGCTAAGTGCACCTTGAAGTTTTAAGCTAAAAATGGGGTTCTCATTAACAGTTCTATAAGATGGAGAAAGGTGTGACATTACAGGAGAATATCTTGAAAGTGGCTACACCAATGAATTAAAATGAATAGTCAAAGACTATTGAACCTTTAACTATGCACAATTTGTCTAATCTCTGGTGCCTTATGAATACGCTATTTACTTTAAAAAAAACCTTACCGACATGGCTTCACCCAGAATGTAAAGAGCTCGCACTGCTATCTCAACATCCATGAATTTTGCCTCATCTAATTCCCTGCACAGAACAAGTTAAGAATAAATTTATACGTTTCTGGCAAAAAACGGGAGGAATTAGCTTCCTGCAACATTTATCTCAACATCATTTTTTTTTAGATAGTAAAAGAATTAAAACTGCCTAATTCTCAATAAAATTCTAGCTGTTTGAGTATACTGAGAAAATCCTAAGCTGTGGTTATTCATACGAAAGCTACTTTGAGTAGCATTTAAAATAAAGTAAGATGATAAAAAGCTTTACACCAAGTTTGTGGGCCTTAAAGTGCAATCACCATATCTTCTCCTGTTTTATAAAGTGCTAATCAGCAAAAAATAAATAAATAAACAATTTGGGGTGTGCAATTAGCTCAAATTTCAATGTTGTAGAATAATATTACTACAGTTTGTGGCTATTGAGCTTGATGTCGTTGCAAAGTGTTAATTAACTGACATGCTGAAGAATGAGTTTGAGGAAGCAGGACTCAGATCATCTAGGACTCAGGCCGATTATTGCATCGGGAAATTCTAACACTCACCCAAATGTTGAATTCAAAATGTTATGAACTGAGACCAACACCAGGTCAGGATCCTACAAGAATATTAGAACAAAGAGATTAGGAAGGCACTGTACGATCATCTCTTTAATTAAATGCTTTAGGGATTGAAAGTCAAACAGAGAGACACAAATCTAATCATTACCAGTTGAGCAATGTTGTCAAAAAGAATTTTCATTTCTTTTCTGTATTCCATGAACATGACTTCGTCTTCACCCTGAAAAGATCACAAAACCGAAAGACCACAAAAGTGAACAGTTTAATACATGTAGTATACAAGGATTTTACATACCGGTATACCCATCCATCTTGACTAGGTATGGAGATACTGTCAGGATGTGGAAATATCAAGGAAATTAATTACCTCCCGTTCAAAATTGTACGACTCATCATATTTCATCTTCTTGATAACAACATGCAGCATTCCCTACAGAAATGAGGATACCAGAGATTAAAACAACTTTATTTCTTACCTTGACAAAAAAGTGTATTTATGGCAAAATTTATTTAGTAAAATTTTAGGGTCCAAAGAATTATATCTGAGGAATAATTATGTATAGCCACTACTTACCCTTAAGTTTGCCTTTTGCTGTTCACTTGGATTTGTAATCTGTGTGGAAGTTGAGTTAACAAATATCCCATGATCAGTGACAGTGTTTAGAGCAGAGGGAGCTATCTAACCCTTTCAAAGGCTTAAAAAATTGCTCAAAATCTAAGTATGCCTAACAGCCGATTTTGACCATCACACAATGCTAAGGAGCGTTGCATGACAAGACAAAACCGGAAAAACACTCGAGACTCAAACAACGAGCACGAGTTTTGAAACAGGAAAACTGAGTTTTCAGTTTTGAGAAACCGGCATTTTTCACCACTCAAAAATTGTAAAATGAGCAGGGAATTTTGTTGTTTGTTCACCAAAAGGTTAGCCTTAGAATCAAGTTTTAGGCACCCATTCGGGCTACCTGTTTGAAATTTTGGTCGCATGAGGGTAAATCATGGGTGACTCTGGCAACCGAGCACCAGTTAGGCAGCAGCCTTTTTTTCAATATGTTTGATTTTCAATCTCAGCGTTTACAGATACAGGTTACTAGGCAAAAAAAGTTACCCACTGATTGTTGTACCTGTTTCAAGACAGCTAAGTAAGAATACCCAAATCCAGAAACATTTTGTGAAACATCATCATCTTCATGGTCTAAAAATCTAAAGGCGAAAAAAAAAAAAAAAAAAGGTAAAAAAACCCTGTTAATCTTCATTGCTATAATTTATTATCTTGTTATACAGTTATTTCTCAATACCCAACTGGTTTCCGCTGCCCAGTTGGGATTCTTTACCTTTTTATGTTTATTTCAATAACTATTTGTTTATTTTCTTGTTATATTGTGGACCACGATAAAAACTCCTGGGTGACCAGTTATTGTGTTACTCCCATAAAGACAATTAATTAATTAGCTTTACCTAAAAAGATACTGTAGTTTTTCTTCAGCTGACTGCAAGCACTTGGCTGCACCTTCTGTCTCTCCAGCCTTCTGCAGCCTAAAAAACAAATGTCAAGATTATCTGATTATTTAAATTAAATGTGTGCAGTCAGTTTAACCCACAGACTCTTAAGCGTGATCAACATCAATTTTCTCCTAACTATTTTAATACATTATCAAGAGAAGAGTTTATGAGAATTACCAAAATGATCACTATTAAAGGGGACAATGCTGAGATCAATTGTTATTAATTTTAACAGGTTGTGAGGAAACGTATAGAAATCAGGCTCAAAAATTTATATGTGGACATTTGGGCTTAAGAGGTTTAATAATATTATTGTTTCCCTCTCCAAACGGCTGTGAAGTGTCTCTATTAGGGTTAGTAAAGGAAAGGCCATTGTCAGTTCCTTGCCAAGTCATGCCGATGCTAGTACTATGAAGGCCATCATTTAACTTGAGGAACAACAGACACTGAGTGTAGGTACAGGTGAGGGCGGGCAGAGGGTGCAGGGAAAAAGGGTAAAGAGAAAGTGGATAAAGGAAGGATTAGCCGACGGAACAGCCAGGAAAAACTACAATCATGGACAAAAGTCTACGGACACTTGCATTTTGGGGGCATTTTCCAGTTCACACGGGTCCAACCCTCCCCTCACCCCACAAACAATGTTGGACGCGTGTATCCTGAATTTTTTCAGAGTTTCAACTTTGTACATTGTACGGGGCTTGGGGGAGGGAGAACTGAACGAAAGTTTCGAAAAGGATGACTGTTTTAATGAGGGAACCAAGAAATGACAGAAAAATATGAATATTGCAGTACTGTCCCAAGGACTTTTATCCAGGATTGTAGAGACATTTAGGTCAAGCTATGTTTACAGCAAACATGAAATTTGTACCACGTGACCAAGTTGTCCCTTAACTTTGTTGTGCAATTGACTGTTTACTACTTCTACCACAAACTTGGTAGCTTCACATTAGTTATGTCTTGTTTTTAGCTGCATGTTTTCAATTTTGAGAAATTCTAAACTTGAAGTTGACATTTTCTGTTTCCTGACAATGCAACTCTCAGTCTCTCTAAAGTATTGTCTTGCTAGAACACACCTTGAAATTTTGTTAGCAAATCAATAATCTCTTACTTTGTGTAGTTGTTTAGAAGCTGTGATCCTGAAGCACTCATCAGTTTTGCTAACTTGGCCATGAAGTCAGCATCTTCATCCTAAATGTGATGATTCAAATGACAAATTAAACAAAAATTAAATTAAGCCATTCGCCCCTGGGAATATGGAGGAAACCGCGTATTGAAGCTACAATATAATCTTGGACAAAAATGTTACGCTTAGACATGAATAATCATGTACCTCTTGTGGTTCAAGGATACCGCTTTTCTCCAGAACACTCAGAAGAGATTCCACCAGTTCTTTCTTTGCTAGTGGCTCCATTCCCTTCATGATAATCTCATGTATGCAATCACAAGCACTCTCCCGAAGAACTTCAACTGACATGTACCGGAGAAAGGTACTGCAAAGACACATTATCAATTTGTAAGCAGGACACAAAATCAAAGCTTGTGCTAATAGTAAAATCCTCTTTTTACAGTTTTCAGCAATGATGCTTTTCCACATTATCAGCTGCCAGTTGACTTAACCACTGAAAGGCTACTTGCAAAAACTGACTTTATGAGAATTGAAAGGACACAATAACACAGAGCAAAGGAAACATTTTTACCATCAGTCATCGTAAAACACAGACTGATAACTATTGTTTTCACAAAGCAAATGACAATGTGACAACAAAAGTAACATTGCAAAAAATGAAATAATCAGCATCTCACGAAGAAAGAGAAAATCTGAGTCCCTGACAGGATTCAAACCTATGACCTCCCAAACACAGGGTGGGCGCTCTATCCACTTGACCTACGCAGAACTCACGGAGAGGGAGGCCATAAATTATATTACAGGGTGTACGTTCAAATTTTACCATCTTTCATTCTTTCACCAAAAGTCCCATTGTTTTCTAACCCTAAAAATATTATTCCGTGTAGTCCACAGTCTGAGTCTGCAGTCTGCATTGATTTTACTCTGCCCCTATTCAATGAACATTACCTGATAAACCTGTCGTTTGCAATCAGACCAATATCGATCCATTCAATATATGCTCCAATAATGTCCAGGCAAAGGCATGTTATTGATGACACACTATTTTCATATGTTTTCTGCATACAAAACATAAAAAAAAAAGTCAGCGAAACCTCAACCTCATTGTTGTACCAAAATACAACATATTCCCACCTACCAGAATCTGAAACCAAGAGTCAACGAGCTCTGTGACGCACGTATCTCTGATGTGATCTTTAATTTTCGTATTCCTCTCTGCTTCCTGTTCATGGAAGAAAAATTTCATTCAGCTTCTAAACTGACTGATCAGTAAATGGTTTTACAAACTTGTACAAGTACAACCAACGGAAACTCCACAAAAGTTGACAGTCTTGAATGAAATTTTTGAGTCTTCACACAAGTTTCAAGATGTGACAAGCAAGGTTCTAGAAGCAGTGTTTTAACTCCAAAGGATTTCGATTTTCATAAGGAGCAATTTCACACATGTAGAGCATAGCCCTTTACACAGCATGTTTAGATTTCATATTAGCACCGACAAATTCATGTGTGTGGCATGGTGGACTTTGTCACAACAAAAACAACTTGAATGACAAGCTTTTGGGAGTTGTCTATTGTTTCTAGTCTGTCATGATACAGCATTCTTGTTCAGCACGTGTGCAATGACCGCGCTTGGCTGACTTCCGAATGCTCACCGAGGTATGATAATTTTGGTACAGTGAGACAGGCCATCGCATGATACATAGAGGTTTAACTCACAATTTTCAATCACTTCTCGTGCTTCTTGTGCCTTTGCAAAAAAAAATCAAGAAGTACACACTAAATCTACTTACTATTAAAAAAATATCATTTTTTCATAGGTTTAATGCAAGCCAATAATTAAACCAACTCGTGACAGGAATCCCTTCTATTTTCTTATACTAAATTATCATATCTCGATGAGCATTCGAAGTCAGCCAAGCGTGGTCATTGCACGCGTGCTGAACAAGAATGCTGTATAATGACAGACTAGAAACAATAGACAACTCCCAAAGCACAAACTCAGCCAAAACGCTAAAAATCTTCAATGTTTAATCAAGTTTGGGCTTATAGAAGGTAATGTCACAGTTTTTCAATGACCATGAAATTCAGAGTCCGGGTAGTTAGTTAATCAATTGTGGCCCTGAAAAAATTTGAAGGAAAAAAAACTACGAATTTTTAAGAAAATGCTTTTTTCGTGAGATTGACTCTTAAACTCTGACAAACATCAACAAATAGCGAAAACTATAATTTCTATATGTTTGCTTTGCTCGAAATCGCGCGCATTTACAAGGCCCTAAATTGTTTTGCTGACTTGCAGGGACCCATCTGTTATAAGGATGCCCAAAATAGAGGGATGAATCTCATAGTTTATTAGATATAATCCGTGTAAAGTTTGCTTATCATTTTCGCATAAATTATGACCTAAATTTGGAAACACCTGAATTTCTCGAATTGGGTCTTTGCGATTTTGGTGAAACTCTGTTCAGCGCAAGGCACTAATGCGCACTATGTGTAGCCGAGACATTTTCACGAAAAAATGTCGGCAACAGCAGATTTTCAACTCAGACCTCAAAGGGGCGTGGCATTATAACCACGTGACATTTACTCCGATTGCCAAAAATTTTATGTTATATTGTAGATTGATCTATATGTTATCCATTCTATGTGTTAGACTTACGATAAAAGTAAAGGTGGGGATACCAGAGAGCTTCAAAGTAGGATGGTACCCCCCAAAAAAAACTGGGTCGAGTCACCTTAACAAGCTTTTATATTAGGCAAATAAAAAATTTAGGTACAGTCCAAATCTGCTTTACAGACACCCACTAAAATGGGTTCAGCTTCAGTGGCTGCAAGCTGCTTGTATGAGATGTTAGGTAGTACAATATTATATGGAATTGAATAGGTTATCAATTTCTGTTTGATTGTACCCCTCTCTGTTGGAGATATATTTTCACCAATGGAAATTGTAGCATTACAGTTTTTAAAACAATTCACAAAATTAACCTGTTGACTCCTTATCACATCTCTATCAACCACTTCCTCATCAATTGCCTTCAAAATCCTAAGGTACATATCCACAGCTAATGCTCCATATTGCAAGCACTGGAGGAGGTCTGAGAAAAACAGTGGCCACTACAGGGTGAAGAGAAATGTAACATGAAGTTAAACTACATTTAACGCAGTTAATAACAAGGAGCGCCGTCGTGTGGTGTTGCTCAGCGGTCAGTGTGGTGGCTCAAGTGCAGTCACCCTTGCTAACATCAGCTCTATGAGCTTAGTACAATGTAGCCTGCGAACGGCAGATGTTTCTCCTCGCTCATTGCCGCTGAGGGACGTTTCGCGAGAAGGAACATCTGCGACTCAGTGACAGAAATTCCGTACTGATGACGTAAATCAATGTTTACATTTGTTTTGAGTTCCCAAGCTCATCAATTGGCGATGAGTTTAATTAGAGATTCATCGTGTTTACATTTGACCTTTGCCGCCCGCCTTTTGTCTTTTGTCTGTCATTCATAAACAATAGCTAGAACAATGAAACTACTCCGTCGTCCAATCAGCTCTTCTGACCGGATTTCGGACAGATTTTGCGTCATCAGTATGGAATTTCTGTCACTGAGTCGCAGACGTTCCTCCTCGCGAAACGTCCCTCAGCAGCGATGAGGGAGGAGAAACATCTGCCATTTGCAGGCTAAGTACAATGCTTTCAAGGTGATTACTCGCTTTGTTCAGCCTTTGGATTGTGCCTTTCCCCAACCCTTCCCTCCCTTTAATTTTTCTCTGATACATGTAAATCATTGGTACAGGTTCCATTGGTGTGGGGGCTCATAGCTGGAAGGCGTAAGTTTACCAGCCATGAGGGCATAACACTGTCTAAAGGAAGCTTATGAAAGAGGCAGGAAATCAAATGAAGTTCTCTCACACTGAATGAAATCTGGGCACAAGTTACAATTTAGGGTATATATCAGTATTCACGCTCATTACACTTGAAATAACAATAAATCAGCTAACCTTCTCAGGATAATCACAGACAAAGATCAAGCTAAAGACTTGCGCGGCCTTGTTCTTTAAGAAATTCTTGTTATCTGACTCGGTACAACACTGAAAAGTTACAACAAGGGTCAATGAAAAATCGCAGTGAAAATGTTACAATTACCGCTACAGTGTAGGTATAAGAATTCAAAGAACAAAGGTGCTAGTAAGACTCTCATGGCTTTGCAAACCAATACACTTATGTCCACTTTTAGGTATCTTTGCACAACTATAAAAAACAAAGTTTGACAATTTCGCTCTACCTTTTGACATAAAACAAGTTGTTTCAGTTTGATGAAAGACAAAGAGAGAGTCTAGACCATAATAATATGTCAAAGGTATTAGCAAGACATCCTTTTTCACCTAAAGACAGACATTGCAATCTAGGGTGAGTGGTAAAAAAAAGAGAAAATGTTCATTAGCCTAGTGTACCTGATTTCGTAGCCAGGTCAAAAGAATCTCTCTGAGTGCTTGTTGATCTACAAGATTTGATGACACATGTCTGTGCACAGAATAAAAAATTAAAAAACACAGCCATTTTTTGGGTAGGATCACACACTTAGACAAGATCATCCAAGATGTCTTGTACAGTACAGGAGACTGAAGCATGTGTATACTGAATACAGCTAGTGATCAAATGTTTATAAGTTATTCCTGGTAAGAGAACAATTAAACCAAATTGTCTCTAGTTGAATGTTTTCCATCATAATAGCCTACATAATTTCATACCAAGTGAGTAAATATTTAAAAATTAAATTTTCTGATAACATATTTTAATAAGAGTTAAACAGAATAATTTGGTGGACAAAAATTTAAAATGGCGGATCAACCAACAGAATAAAACCTTTTTGATTTTTCCATGGAAGGAAGATTAATTTTAAAATGGATGCCACATTATAATAATTATGTAAAATTTCTTATTAATCATTATAAATTATTAGAAATTATCAATGTTTAATTTTACCTTGTTTTTATGTGATGCTCTAATACTTGAAAGCAAAAGAACTTGACACTTTCATCACTAAAACAACAACAACAAAAAAAACCAATATAGAAGACCAATAATGCAAAGGCAGATGAAATGTTCTTATATCACACGGTCCATACACAATACAGTTGATGTGATACTGGAGCTACGTACATGTACTAGAATAGATGCTCATGTGAGTGGCACCCTTGAGATGAGAGAAATGTGTCCATAACTGAAGCTGATCACTTACAAGAATGGTTCTCATCTGCAGCCACTAGAGGTGAATGGGTTACATCATTGTCAGCTTATGGGAGCTTACTCAGCTACAACATTACAGTTTGGCATCCCTTGATCAAATGTCAAATGTGAAAAGTGGGCTACCCATAAAGCCATTTTCAGTCCCTTATGAACTTTATAGTGATTGACAATTCTCACACTTTCCAGAAGCAATGTGGAAACAATACAAACTGGTATGTTACCATTATTTTAAGTGTTGTAATCAATTTTTAAGGGTTTAAATTACATGTGCTAATTTGAATTAAATTTAGACAGATAGACTTAAGTATTGTTAGTTGCGTGAAGTTTTATTCTTAAATTATTTTGCACAAGTCAAATAGAAATCCCACTTGCCCCAATTCTTGTTTTCACCCCAGCCCTTGCTTGTTTGTGGGATGTTGATGTCTTGCCTTTTTGCAGGTACAATGAAACCCCACTATAAAAACTGTATGACACGTCAGGCCTCGAAATTGCGAGTGATAAGGTCGCCAATGCAACTAACATTTTCTCCTTGGCGACTAAAAGTTAAACAAGTTAAAACAAACATTTCATATTATCTTGCTTTGCTTACATCATAAAAAATGTGGCAAATCGCATAAACAAAGCCAGTTTATCTCCAAATATATACCGACTTCTATCGATGATATTTTCAAATCTGATGGATTGCGCCATTCACACCATACTATACGGGCTTCTCATAGGTTGTGAAAAATAAGTCAAATTTTGCAGGATTTTTAGGGACAAATTCCCAGAAAAATTGGCCAATTTCCTGGGAATTTTTGGGGCAAACTTCGCCTAAAAACAATTGGTAAAAAATGGCCAATTTTGTGGTTATTTTCAGGGAAAATTCGCTAGAAATCGATTGGCTGATCAGACCCGCATTTTCAACGTTTTTCAAACAGAGGTCATCATTTGCTCTTTCAACAACAATACGCTCCAGAAATGAACCAATGGCAAAGCCTTTAACGTCATGGCTAGTGCCTAGTTTTTCGCAACATAATCTACGCCTGGTAGTTTTGGGACGTTGTTTGCATGTTTCAGTGACGAAGTTTCAAGATAAATTTGCTGAGATAAATTTCAAATATGTTGTACAGACACATATCTCATAAGATTTCTACCAAATTTTGCGGTATTTTACGTGCTTTTGTGAATTTCGCGGATTTACCTGAATTTTATGGCTTCGCGACCGCACGAAACATCACAAACCCTGAGCTGCGTCATTTACATTATAAAAACTGGAGACTAAAAATTTGCATCTGGCGACTATATTTCTCCAGTTGTTCGCCAAATGGCGACCTGAGGATTTTTTTAATTTTGAGCCCTGCATGTCTAGTTACATTACCCTGTGTAGCTGGCAAGGTAAGCAGTCTGTTTGCTGTTGTTTTTAGGTGTCGGGGCCGCAAGAAGATTGGGAGCATTCAGCAAGTCAAATTGAAATCCCGCTTCCCTTAATAATTAATAATGCAATTATTGCTCATTTCCTGCCAGTCCTAGCTTGTTTGCAGGATTTTTATAGAACCCCGCTATAACGAAGTGCCATGGTAGCAAAAAGATTGTTGGTTATAGTGGGGTCTTCGCTATAGTGAAGCAAAGCAGGCTAAGAGGTAGTCTGGGCAGGAGAAAGGGCAGAGCGTCGAGAAATGCCTTGATGCCGCCAATCCACCCTCGTTCATCTTTTAAAATCAGTCCCCGAATTGTATAAGCATGATATTGAAAGAGCGTGATACTGTCCACAGCACCACAAATCTGTCAACATGAAGACATTTGACACCAGAATGGTATCACAGAATGCAGCAGAATGGCAGCATCAAAGGCGTGTCTCTAGGCTCTGCTGCATCCCCCCCCCCCCCCCCCTCCTTCCCGCCTCCCCGCTCCAGGCCACTGCTTTTTCCTTTTTGACCCTGTTTTTTTCCCTTTTTTGCTGACTGCGGAGCTGGTTCCAGACTATCCAAATTTGGTCAATCAGAAAATAGAGAAAATATTTTGAATGAAAGATAATGTACTATATAGTTGCATATGAATTATGAATGATAACCTAAAATGAATATAAATTATATCAAACAATGCATCTTTTTAATCAAGTTCTGAAATAATGCTCAATGAGAACCAAAACGTTAACCGCAGTAAAACAATTAACTTTAATAACAAATTTCAATTACCTGTAAAGATTTCGAATTAGGGCATCACCACATAGCTTCCAGCCGTCTGGGGAATTCTTTAGCTGTTCAAAATATTGCAGGGCCTATCATTATTGGCCAAAAAAATTAATAAGAATGATGTTAATGACAATGTATAATCTATGTACGATTCCATTGCTATATGATGTTCGAACGCCAACCGAACCGTTCCAAGGAAAAATAGTTAGCAAGAAACTCACCCCTGCCTGTGATGTCGCATTTGCGGCCGCCTGAAGCCCTTGTAGCAAATTATCGGCCATGAAAACGCATCCAAAAAATGGTCGTCGTCACATTGCACATGGAGCTAAGACAGACGCGATTTTCTCCTCACCGGAGTGAAAAAAGGCAGTGTTTACGAGGTCAAGAACATTAATGATTTAATAAAATTCCCACAGGGTTTCAAATAGGCGAAAAAACAACTGAGAATTTACATTTTCACTACTATTCGTATCAAAACACGAACGTTCGTAAAACTTCCAACTTTCCACATGCAGGACGACGTTGCATCATTTTGACCTTCATCTGGTAGGAGCCAAGGTATGAGTACCGAAGATGCTCCTTTCTCTCGTACCCAGGCTACATGGGCGCGTGCTGGAGAAGACTGAGAAAATTATAAAACTGTTATAGTTCTTTTGTTTTTTAAGTATCGACTTTATATTCTCGTGTCTTCTTAAAATTTTATCTTATCAGGAGTAGGCTTTGATGAGAGATAATGAGTTATTCTGTCTTGGCTTTGATAGATTGTGCTAGCAAACTGTAGCACTTACATCACAGGTAGCCCAAGATCGAAATATGAGTATCACCGTGCATCGGCATTGTTGCGTAACATTCGAAATATAAGGATTGTATGGGGGAAAAACCTATCATTTCTGTAACCTAAGAAAATGAAAGGATTTCAATAAAAAACAGCTTACCTTACATAAAATGTGTGTTACATCTCTCCTGTGTGGGTCATGGGCCGATTTATGACCGTTTTATGAGTTGTACTGTAAACGGTTTTCTCTCTCTATATAAACCTTATATATTGATCTTGATAATTTCTCAGGCTAGGTTTGAAAACAGGTATGGATTTTAGAGGCCAGGTATGAAACCGGTGTAAAAAATGACAATTTTTTGATCTAAAATAGGGTCAGGATTTGGAGAACTGGGCGCGCAAACCCCCACCAAGAATTCCAAGAAGTACCTTGCGGGCCTTATTTCGACTAGAAACTCAAAGACAGCATAATTCATTGTCTGGCAGCTTTACTACAAAAACTCAATCAATATCGAAAACTCACACGCGGAAGTTTTCGTTATCGTATAAAACCGAGCTTTTTTATGCGGATGCGTTGAATCCTGAGGAAAAAGTCCTGGGTCACTTCCTGTAAGACCCAGGTCCCAGTGACAATAAGCAAACACAAAAATGCTTTTGTAACTCAAATTTGGCTGTAGCACTGATTTCGGGACAATTGTACGCTGCAAAACTAGCCAAAAGTGAAAATATGCTAGGAGTGCTTTTGTTCGGTAAAAAATATGAAAATCCAGCGCATGCTAGTAACGGTGAATTGCTAAAAATTATGCTAGTGTTAGATTTGAAGCCTAGGAGCCCCGTTTGCTGAAGAAGCAAATCATGTAAAACTATTAGCCTGACAGGTGTTTACTTTTTTTATTTAACGAAAGCACGACCCAGAGGTACATTGATCGCCGCCACCCGTCAACTTCTCCCTTGGAATCATTTTTTGACTCTCCCCCCTCCCCCAACTCCATGTAAGTTCTAGGAACAGGACTGAACGGAAAGAAAACTACTTAGAAAAAATTTTCGAAACGTTTGCATTTACCTCACGAGGTTGTCGTGTTTGTTTGAGAACTTCTGGAAATGCTGATCCATTCACTACCGGAAGTTGTCGGAAATTCAAACCGAAAGTTCTGGTTGTTTTGGTTCACAACAGACACTGTCCTGAGCAAAGGCGTTTTTGAGCGACGCACGCCAATCACAAGTGGACTTTTTGCATTCATGAGCAAGTTCATTAAGAGAAACAGTCACAGCACAAATGTGGTAGCGTCACATGACGGCACATTAAAATGGAAAAGGCCTCACTTCCGGTTGACATGCGCCGTTAAAAAACTCCTTTGCTTAAGCTCCCTATTGGGCCAATTGACCACTCCAGAAAATACCATAACATACCATAATACTCTTTGTTAGTTACTCCATTGTCTTCAGTTTCTCTTGGGAGTTAAAATGGCCCCAATTGCAAACGACTGACTGAAAACAATGTTTATGCTAAATTTTGGAGTGACAAGCAAAGAGTATTATGGTATGTTATAGTATTTTCTGGAGTGGTCAATGGTGCGTTTCCCTGACATCAAACAATACTAAAACAATAGAAAGAATGACATGTCATTGTCTCCTGGGACCAATTAGGAGAGACCTTACCAACAGCTCCTACACTACTGCCCTATTGGACATGCATAAAAACCACGGGCGTCAAAATGAAGGGCGTCGGCCATTTGTGCTTGATAAAAAAACATGGCTCATGATATTAAACTCATAGCTAAGATGTTGGGCTGGGTTGTATGAGGTGTGTAAATGAATCCAAAACCATCCCCCGCGAAAGGTATGCCGCAGTCTCGATCCTCGCCATCAAGGATAGGACTTAATCCATTTTAATGTCTTACGAAGTCCCAAGTATAAATCACTCACAAATGAAAAGAACTTTCCTGAAAGTTTTCTCTTAACGGTTACTTAATCGTACTTCAAAGAAATTAAATGGCTGATTGTTGTGAGACTTTTCTGTCATTTTTTTTTTTTACTTCATTCTGTGGAAGGGAAATGTCGAACGGCTTAACCTACTGACAGACCTTATTATCAGTATTTGGGTAGCCTGCGTAGCAGGGATTAAAAGAGGAGGGGGAGGGGAGTAAGAAAGAAAAGAAGGAGGGAGGAAAAAACTCTCTTACACTCCGCCCCTCTCCCCACCCCCGCCCCCCCCCCCCCCCCCTTTTAACGCCTCATCACATGTAACTTACCATCTATTGCTGTGACGGAAGGTTTTGCCACTCTGAAACGATCAAATTTAACTAATGATAACTCGCATTCGGCGAAGAACCGTCATTTCTCTGTAGGAATGGGATATGATCAAACCACTAACTGGTACAGCAAACACAGCAGTAGATTAAACAGGACTAAACTTTGGTTCCAACAGCGTTTATTCTTCAGCGGATCAAATGGCAATAATTAACTCAGGAAGGACACAGCAAAAATAATCGAAAAACAGTAAAAACTAGCTTACTTATATTAAATATGATTTCTACAACTATTGAAGACAAAAAGAAACTTTGAAAACTAAATGCAAACTCTATTTTTAACCTGAAATCTTTTGTTAATACTGTTGCTATTTTAGAAAGTCTGGAGTACTGGAAATAAGAACTAGATAGGTCAGCAGGACAGCGTTTATGTACAAAGTGTTACAATATGAATGAAAATGCAAGTTCAGGGAGCGGCTGTTTCAACAGAAAGAAGCGCAGACTAATTGCAAGTTTTCACCTTAAACAAAAACCGATCTATTTAAAAAAAATTGCAAGCTAGACAGCAAAACCTTTCATATTCAAAATTCACCTATTGCCTCTTTTGACTAACAACTTAATGAAATATTTGTTCGCAAATAGACAGCTAATTAAACAAGCGGCACCAGTACAAAAGGCCTCTGAATAGACGTCGTCCAGTTGTAAAATCACGATAGATAGACGGAAGTTAAATAACCATTATTCAGAAACTAATTATCTTTTTAAAAGTCAAAATTGAAGTAAAATGTTTATAATTGAAAAGAGAAAGAGCAATTAGTTTTGTTTGTTAAGGAACACTGTTGGCTTTTCTTACAATTATTACTTAGCGGACACAAAGCAACTTAAAGGACAATAAAATGGCACGAGCCTTTTTGCGAAGCTAAAACATCTTTATGCAATTTCAATATGAATTAGTAAAAACAACGTCAAAGATATGAAATTCGAGACAAATAAAGAATTCATGGAAAATCTCTCCTTACATTGCCTTCGAGCTTCGACAATCTTTTCACATCTGGTTCTCTTAAGTTCTTCATGATTATAAAACTCAATTTGCTCAGTATCGTCGACCCAATATAAAGTCTCGCACAGCCTTAAAACAAATAAAATATCTTGCCAATGCACACACTTTTAGAACTCTCCAAGTTCAAACGTCGATCTTTTCATGTCAAACTTAATACCTATTTAGGTCAACCCAAATGATAAGTTATTCGACGGTTGATTCAGATGTCGAACTTAATTAGTCGGATTCAATTCATTTCCATGATGTTCAATGGTCTAAAACGCAAGTGAAATAAATTTTAGTAATTTATGCATTAGGTTCGGCATATGAGAAGTTGGACGTTTAAACTGGACCTAAGCAGACATTTAACTACCATGACATGGTCTAGCTAATTTGAACTTTTGTCGAAAAATTTCTAGTTAATATGTAACCATCTTTATTAATAATAATCCAACTAAACCTCCTTATATTTTCTAAATGATTGTATATAACTCAACTTCCTCCTATTTTTTAAGTAATTTTGTTTGTAACTAATGTTGATTCTACTCCTTTTTCCTGAAACTTAGCAATCTGTTGTTGATTTTGTAAAATCGCGTCGTTCCTCTTCTTTAAGTCTGGCATTCTCGTCCCCATAGCCTCCTGGGGGCCTGAGCACGAGAACCAGGAGGCTCTGGGGACGCAGGATTTGAAGTCCTAGATTTTAGGACTTTCGGTCATTTCTGATTTTCTACAAGGGTGTCCTGGTTTTCGTGCTCAGGCTCCTAGGAGGCTATGGGGACGAGAATGTAAGTCTACTTAAACTAACCTACGAGGAGTTTAGACCCCTACCTAAGCCCCAGGCTTCCAGTTCAGGCTTCCCCGTCACCATCTTTTTCTTTACGTTTATCTAAATTCTACAGCCTGTAATGTGACAAAAACAAATAAATCAAAAGAAGCATCATTTTCTTTCTCTTCAAGATAAAGAGTTGCCATCCTTGCGAGGAACGCTCTACCGCGTAATTGTGATGAAAATTAAACTGTCTTCAACTTCAGATAATTAGGAACTGCTTCACTGCATTTTTCATCGTACCTATACAACAAAAACAGCAAGGAGAAACGTTAGCAAGCTAGCAGAAGAATAGTGATTTCAGCCAGCGAAGCCAATCAGTTAATATTTTGGCGCCTGACTTCCAAATCATCATCAAGTACAGAATACCATTAAAACCTGTAACTCACATCGTACGACAAGCCTCATTGTATATTAACCGATACTTACAACCGAAAAATGTTTAATAAAGCCCTCCCCCCCCCCCGCCCCACTCTCCAAACCCTACAACCTTTTCAAAGAAAGAAAGCGCGAAAGCTCTTTCTCTCTCTCTCTCTCTTTCAAGCCCCACTGCCATTACTCTTAACCAATAGACGTATATGATAGGTGCAGATATAACTGGACTGAGGGTTAGAACTGGTTGTTGTTCTTCGGCTGTGTTCTAGTTCTTTATGGAGACTACGTTACACTCTTTTTTTTTTTATAAGAATGTTGTTTTTCCGGCCCAGGCTGAATATTCTTATTTTTCTGCCGATTTTAGGCTGAAAATATTCTTGTATTATTCTTAAAGAAAGCCTAGTGCTGTTTTTGTTTTCGCTAGGTTTTGTTATTTAAAAAGGAAAGAATTTGTCATAATACTTTTTTGCGGTTTAGTTTATGTCTTTTGTGCTGAATACTGTACATATGTATTACATGTACCGCAAACTGTCATTAGTGTTGAACATTTTGCTATAGCTAGTGCAGGTTTTTTCGTTTTGTTGGCTAGTTTCGCCGTTCAGAGAAAGGAATAATTTTAAACGGTTAAGTTAAGTATTTACAGATGTTTCAACACACAAATTATATCTATCCTTTTCAAAATCTCAGCCTCGGCTTTATTCTTAAAATATTCTTAAAATTTCGCCAATTTCAGCCTCGATATTCTTATAAAATATATTCTTATAAAAAAAAGAGTGTATTCGGTTAATTAAATAAGCCAACCTCCCCCCCCCCCCCACCCCTCTTAAAAGTCCTTGAAATAAATGAGTCCCTGGGGAAATTAATATGGGATTTACGGTACTTTCCTGACTTAATTTCAGCTGGTAAGAATATTAAATCTTATAATCAACCACCCACCAAAAATGCCAAAGTGTTTCCACTCAGAGCACCATAACTGAAGCCGGCGACTCTCCTAGGCGATCACCTTCCGTAAGCGACAGAAAATTTTGGGTGGTCGCATACGTCAGGTTCGACTGTAAGTTACAATCATTCGGAAAGAACTCAAACAGGATCACCGTCACTTTAAAATGTAAAGAAATTACGAAATTTGAAATATATTTTGTAATGTTTAACTGCCAAACAAAGTTTCCTTTCTTGCTGTCAACTTGACCTGTGATAAGCAGATCGACGCTACACGTGGCATCGGTTGAGTTCGTTGCTCGATAAGTGAAAAAAATAATTGCTAGTTAAAATGACGATTGCAAATGCAGGGATTATGATCCCAGGATTAAATATATTCCAAAATACCTTGCTATTTAATTGATGCCTTCAAACTCGAGCGTTACGTCATCACCAATGAGAACAAAAGGCGCCCAGTACTTCACTGCGCTAAAGTCGTCAGATTCTCTCATGGATTTCATGGCTTTATTCAGGGCCTCACTGGCACTTCGTCCATGGACTATTTCTTGGTAGAAAACTTTCATGAACTCCATAGTAGCTTTGTCGTCGATCGCCCACAGCGACACCAGAACAGCACGAGCACCAGCACCCAAAAAAGCCCGTGCGATGCCGACCACACCCTCAGATTTGACTTCTCCCCGAGCACTATGACAACAACTAAGTACAACGAGTCTTGCCCTGATGTGCTCCTTTAAAACATCTTTCATAGTTAAAAGATAGTCCTCGGCTGGATCCATGGATGAACGCGTTGTGTTTGGGGCCAAGGCAATTTCTCCTGTTTCCATTTCACCGTGAGCAGCAATATGCACCAAAGCAACAGAGGAGATACGTCTCAAAACTTCATCTTTTGTTGCCTGCTTTCCAACGAGAGGTACAGTGTGAAGAATTTTCCCAATCATCTGCACTTCTTTTTCGGCCCACACTAACTGCTCTAGCGTCGTTACCTCCTGTACCCACGGATCGCCGACGAGAAGAGCGCCAGTCTTGCTGTGCCAATCTGCTGGACAGTCTTGGATTAATCGAAGACTAGAAAGCGAGGGGAGCAGACGAATTCTGAAAGTTTCGCAGAGGTACTTTGATTTCATGTCCATAAAAGCACCATAAGGCGCCAAACACAGAGGTCCTTCTGGAACAATCACAATTTCATCGCCGTCGAGTAAGTCTCTTATAGGGTCTATAACAATATCGTACAATGTTTGTAATGACTTTGTCTCAAAATATGAAGGGTGAGAACTTGGCGTACTGGGGGATCTTTCTTCCGCTAGCTTTTTATCGCTTGGGTTTCCTAATGAGCGATCTTCACAGTTAACATCAGCTCTCACACCTATTTCTTTCCGTGTAGTCTCCAATAGAGACTGAAAATAGGTTGTGACGGGGATATCGATCTCAGTTCTTCTAGTTTTGATTTCTTTTCCTTTGTCATTCACCCAGAGAACTATTCCTCCCTCGTTGATACCAATGAAAGCTGTATTTGGTGGCAGGTGACTAATAATGTCAGGCGTTGTTGCAGAGAGTTTTCCTATTTCTGGGCGTAGCCCTTTAAGGCCATACTTGAACTCCAGAAGATCATTCAAAGCCTGTGCACGTCCATGATCAGCAGTTAAAAGTGCCTCGATGACTTTACCTTCCTTAAACTGCAGCTCCCATAGCCTCACATTAATATGATCATACGTACTCTTCAGGCTAATCTTCCATTCGTCATTAGATATGAGATTTCCCCTGATCTGGTCGAAGGCAATGACACCGTTTTTATAATAGTGAACGGCTTTCTGGAAATCTCCAAGACTGTGATAGGCTTTGCCAAGATTACTGTACGCGCTTCCTTCTCCTGCCCTGTCTCCTACTTCTTTTGAAATTTTGAGGTCTCGGTCATGGTACTCTATGGCTTTCTGGAAATCTCCAAGACTGTGATAGGCTTTGCCAAGATTACCATACGCTTTTCCTTCTCCTGCCCTGTCTCCCACTTCTTTCGAAATTTTGAGGTCTCGTTCATGGTACTCTATGGCCTTCTGGAAATCTCCAAGGCTGTCATAGGCGTTGCCAAGATTACCGTACGCTTTTCCCTCTCCTGCCCTGTCTCCCACTTCTTTTGAATTTTTGAGGTGTAGTTCATGGTACTTTATGGCTTTCTCGAAATTTCCTAGAATGCCATAAGCGTTGCCAAGATTACCGTACGTTCTTCCTTCTCCTGCCCTGTCTCCCACTTCTTTTGAAATTTTGAGGTTTCGTTTATGGTACTCTATGGCTTTCTGGATATCTCCTAGACAGTAATAGGTGTTGCCAAGATTACCGCACGTTCTTCCTTCTCCTGCCCTGTCTCCCACTTCTTTTGAAATTTTGAGGTATTGTTCATTGTACTCTATGGCTTTCTGGTAATCTCCAAGCGTTCTAAAGGCGTTGCCAAGATTACCGTAAGCTTTTCCCTCTCCTGCCCTATCTCCCACGTCTTTCGAAATTTTGAGGTGTCGTTCATGGTACTCTATGGCTTTCTGGAAATCTCCAAGATTTCCCAATGTGATGCCAAGATTACCGTACGCTGTTCCTTCTCCTGCCCTGTCTCCCGCTTCTTTCGAATTTTTGAGGTATTTTTCATGGTACTCTATGGCTTTGTGGAAATCTCCAAGACTGTGATAGGCGATGCCAAGATTACCGTACGCTCTTCCTTCTCCTGCCCTGTCTCCCACTTCGCTGGAAATTTTGAGGTGTCGTTCATGGTACTCTATGGCCTTCTGGAAATCTCCAAGACCGTAACAGGCGTTGCCAAGATTACCGTACGCATTTCCTTCTCCTGCCCTGTCTCCCACTTCTTTCGAAATTTTGAGGTCTTGTTCATGGTACTGTATGGCTTTCTGGAAATCTCCAAAACTGTAATAGCCGTTGCCAAGACCACTGTACGCTCTTCCTTCTCCTGCCCTGTCTCCCACTTCTTTCGAAATTTTGAGGTCTTGTCCATGGTACTCTATGGCTTTCTGAAAATCTCCAAGACTGTAATAGGCGATGCCAAGATAACAATACGCACTTCCTTCTTCTGCCCTGTCTCCCTCTTCTTTCGAAATTTTGAGGTATCGTTCAAGGTACTCTATGGCTTTTCGGAAATCTCCACGACTGAAATAGACGATGCCTAGGGCGTACTGGAAATTTTTAGAGTTGACATTGGCGTCACCAGTATTACTATTACTTATAGTTGTGGTTGTCATATTTGTTTTGCTGGCTTTGCTATTTCAGCTCGTCTGAAAAAAAGTATAGATATGTGGTGGTTTCATTTTTCCGAAAGAGAGAATCTCTTTTTTACCGCTGATACTATACTCTGGGAATCTCCAAGACTGTCATAGGCGTTCCCAAGATTACCGTACGCTTTTCCGTCTCCTGCCCTCTCTCCCACTTCTTTTGAAATTTTGAGTATTTGTTAGGTCTTATATATCATTAGGTTTTGTCTTATCACCGTCGCATTTGATTTTCCACAAATAGTGATCTTTCTACGTTTTTTTATCGTTGTGTAATATGACTTAATGGACTGGGGTCTTCTCTAAAAAAAAGAAATAATATTCTTTTAGCCGTTTTAGGTCAGTGATAGTGATCTAAATTTCTAAAGGAAAAAAAAGATTAACCATTGTTAAAACACGGTGTATATGATAATGCAAAAGGGAGTGGAAAAGGGAGCTCTCCTGGCACCTAGCCCTACTCGGTTCCAGCTTAAGTCTACCTCGGGACTCGTAAAAACCTGGGGATTTTTTTTTACCCCCTATTTTCCTTAGTGTATCTCTGCTATTTGAATTCTTTGAGTTTCTTTGTGTTATAACACTTACAATGTTGCAAGTTTGTTTTAAATACAGCCGTTCGAGGATGACCCAGATTAGAAAGATTTCTGTATGTAGCCTGCTGCCCTTATAATTTAACACAAATGACTAATATGACTATGAGTACGTTCAGTTGAACCTCCATTAAGCGGCCACCCTCGGGATACCAGCAAGCGGCCGAGCGTTCGTCATAGATCATATCATAAACTATCATAATTTTTAATTGCGCAGAAACATCACTTTATTTCAAAACCGTTACGCAACTCACGGGGGCAGCATTACTGGTCCACAATCGGTCGTCACCTTCCATCTCGGAGACATAGATAAACAGAGACATACTTTGACGAAATTTTCTGGAGATTATGAAACGAATGCCTTTCTTTCTGGAGATAAATAACCATATACGTGCCAACTTTTTCTTTTTTTTTTGTGAGATTTTTGCCTTGCTAGGATCGTCATTCAAAAACGTCCCAGCCACTCCCGAGGATTTCCGCCAATTTTCCGAAGCCTTCTGAACCTTGCCAAAATCTTCCGAAGATGTTCCGACGTCCTTTGAGCACTGTTTCAAAGCTATCTAAAAGGCGACAACTTTCGCGTGTTTTGATTTCGCAGGGTGACACAAAGTCATCACTGATTCAAACTGCCTTTCTGGAATATTTTTGAGGAAATCGAAGATTAAAGAACAGTTTTTTCTGGATTTGTTAGTCAGGGGTGAGAAATTGTCGTTGATGCGCAAGATTGATGTCTTTAGTCCGCAGACGTGAGACTCACGCATAATGCTTGAGAGTCGTCAGGTACTCAACCGAATCAGTAATCACATAGATTTATCCAGGGCTAAAAAGCGAAGTTCTTGATAATATTTGCAGTGGTTTTTCAAGCCTTAATTTATATTATACACAACTCTTCTACAAAAAAAAAAAAGAGAATAGATTTATGGGATTAATCCCTTCCTTCATTAGCTTTCAGTTTCACTTTGATCAAGTCACGTCAACAAAAGTGACGTAAGCGCCCCCAGAAATAGCCCCCAAAATGCAGCCGTTCAGAAAATTTGAAAACTAGTTGCGTTAGCCTGTGAGCAAGCTCTCCTATTTGGGCGAGCGAAGTGAGCCTTGGGAGAACGCGCGAGCGGGGAGCCTCGAGGCTTCGCCGCTCGCTCACGCGTTCTTGCGAGACTCGCTTCGCTCACCCAAACAGGATAGCTTGCTCGCAGGCTATAGTTGCGTCGACGAAGGAGACGCTTCCTATTTAAGTCGTTGGCTGTTCTGTATGTTCCTGGGTAGCCTGTGCATGATCCAAGCACGAGAAATCGAGAAAAGAGATCAAAATAGGTTGTCGGTCGGTTCCAAATCCGGGCCATCTTGGAATTAACGTCACAATAGTATGTTTGCATCTCGTTTCGCAAACTTTGGATCTTTGCTTTCTCGTGGTTTCGTGTTTTAATTTGGGATCTTTTTTCTTCTTCGTGAATTCTACAAACTTCAAGGCAAGATCAATCTTTTCTTTTCTGAATCTTTCGTACATCAAAGACTGACCAGGGAAGTATATTCACTGCTCCTGGGGCTTTTGCGACGCCTGATGTCCAAACGGCATATTCTATCGTATTGCTGCTGGCACAAATCTTAAAGACGAAAATACTCAATCAAATGAAATGAGTCGTACTTGGCACAAAAGAAGTGAAACGAGTCATTTAACGCAAACAAAAGTAACGACTTCTCCCACTCAGTCAAAAGAAATCAGTCGATCAAGTGAAACGAGTCGTTGTGACCGTTGTACTTAATTCTGAATTGTGGTCACGCGCGTACCAGTTTAACGGGAGTTTGCCTAATGGTCGTGGCCTAATGGTCGTCGGTCGTCCATTACGCTAAACAAATGTTGTTGTACCAGACACAGTCATCTGCGCTGTTAAACCAGAAAACGGAGCTTTATTACAAAAATCTAAAGCGACGCACTATAATCTACGATTATTTTTATTTTAATTTACCACAAAATACAAATAACGATAAAACAAGACAGTAACACAAAAGCAAATGAAAGTGGCGAGGAAGCCCAAAAAGAAACCATGAGGCTTATAGACAAATAATTTGGGCTCCCTCAGAGTAAAAATAAAGTTAACAGTACCAGTAAGGCCAGGATCGAAAGTAAAATACAATGAAGGTAAGTATAAATTAACTAATTACATAGACTGCGTTGACAAAATATAAAGTATGGTACATGAAACAATAAGAATAAAAAAATATCAGACATGTGAAGAAAGATAACTATTTGCTACAAGATTTATAACTAATAATTCATATATAATTTTTTCTTCAATTTCGTTTTGAATAAGTGGAGAGAATTAGATTCTTTAATATCATTTTCTAATAAGTTGGTCCTTAGAAACTGACAGAAAATTTACGAAGGTTTGTTCTACAAAAAGGAAGGTGAAAATCGTTCGCGTGTCTAGTGGCATAGCTATGGAACTGTTTGTTTAAAGAAAAATAATTGTTGAAATTTGAAGGTAAAAGAGAATGGTTAAGAGAAAACATAAGTTTACCCAATTCAAGTTGTCTAATATCGGAAAGTTTTAGTAGCTCTAATTCTTTGAAAGTAGGGTCTGAATGAGAATCGAAAGTTGATTTAGAAATAATTCTGATGACTCGCTTTTGCAAAGAGACAAAACGGCGAAGATTGGTTTTGTACTGCTAGTGATAAAAAGTATATGAGGGGTCTCTAGCCTGAATTTCATCTCATTGATTTCTGCCCCTTAAACAAAGATTACTTTATTACAATGCTTTTATCAGGCCAGTGATTAATTATGCAAGCGTCCTTTGGACTAATTGTGATAAGGAAAGCCTTGGGCGGGTCCTGAAGCTCCAAAAACGAGCAGCTAGAGTAATCCTGAATGCCCCCCCTCAAGCACCATCAGTTCCCTTGTTTAATCGGCTGAAATGGTTGCCTTTTTATAAAGACGCTTTCATATCTAAATGTATTATTGCTTATAAGCGATTACAAGGTGACGTCCCTGTTTATCTCAACGATCTACTTAAATTAAACAGTAACATCCACAGTAGAAAAACCAGGTACTGTAATTTTAACCTAACCTCTCCGAGGTATAATCGCGAAACAGAAGGAGGCAGAACTTTTACCGTAACAACTTGCAAAGCGTGGAACAGCTTATCTTTGCCTGTAAGGCAAAGGGACTCAGTTGACTCTTTAAAAAAAGCATTGTGGAATGAATTTTTTAAACAACAGCAGAATCTTGATCATTTTTCTATTTAAGTTACTTGATGAACTGTGAGATTATTATAACGCTATATTTTATCTTTTAAATAATTTAGTAGATTCTATAGTATCTGTATTCTTAATTGGTTTTAAACTTGTATTTTTTTTTTCATAGCTTAGTATACTCATTTATTATTTTATTATTTATTATTTAGAGGGCCACAAGTTTATTAGCCCCGGCTATTTCGTGCTAACCCTCATAAAATAAAGTCTTTACTTACTTACTTACTTACTTACTTACTTACTAGTCGTAATTACTCCCTCAGTAACTGATCATGAGGGAGTAATGACGACTCGAAGTAATCGGATGAAATTCAGGCTAAGGGGTCTCAATCTAATATACAGTTATTAGCATTTCGCTGAACAAAATAACAAACACTTCACAAACAGATCATAACAAATTCCTGTTTTTCTCCGAACACTGTCAGATATGCTCCGTGATGAGAGTGACCTTCTGAACAAGGCGTCGCACTTTAATTTGTGTCCGATTTGAAGTAAAATGGAATTTTTATTGTCGCAGATGTGCTGTCATATGCCCTACCCCTGGAACTTGCTTGACAACCGGACTGGTGACAAATGTCAGTCGTAATATTACGAAAGATAGTTTTCCCTCAAACTCCTCCCAATTTATAATTTTATCAAGGTATCATTATTTCCACATTACAGGACATTGAAACAATCGCCGCTTTTAATCCTCTACTAATCCCATTGTATCAATGAATTAGCCACCCCTCCCCCCTTCCAATTCCTTACCCCTTTTGACGCCTGCTACGCAGGCTCACTAGACAATTCTCGCTTTCCGTGTTCATCAGTAAGTAAAAAGCTCGGGGGGTTTTCTACCCTCGGGGTGAGAACTCATTCATGATTCTGTTTGATCAATATCGATATCGTATACAACCGGAGAAGATATGTGACAGGGATGTGATCAAGCGTTACACTTTATGCTGCTTTTATAAAGTATTGTTTAGCTTTGTTTGGTAGCCTGTACCGCTCGCTTTCTCCAGTGTGAGCAGTTCCTCGGATAACTGTAACCCAAAATTACTGGTGGATTCCACTAGTTGTAATCAAATGTTACCATTGCCCAAATGCACCGTATTATTAACGTTCAGCGTTAGAAGGAATCAAACATGGGTTTTGTGCTGGCTGCAGTCAGCCTAAGAGTTAGGAAAATCACGCTTCCATGTTTTCTTTCTGTTAAAGAAAAATAAAATTCGCTCCCCCCCCTCCCCTCCAGTCTAGGATGTTTTTGTTCTTCCAGGGATTTGCTACTCACTCAGTACATCTTCAATAATTGAATATCATTTATATAAGAAACTTGAAGTCAGGTTTCAAGAAAAACCCCAGGTGGGGTACTCCCTATATTGGCGTATACGGGAAGGCCGTCACCCCAGGGGCCCCACTCACATATTTAATGACGGGGGGTCCGAAGGATTTTTTGGGTCTGACATTTTGACCAAAAGGAATTTTTTTGGGTCTATGAAAGACGCCGGGATTTTTTTGGGTCGTGAAAACAACACGGGGATTTTCTTGGGTATTGTATCTTTCATCAGCTCAAATCAGCAATAACATAAGCGCAATTTAACAGTCATGTGACACTATAACAGTCATGCGAGCTTTTTGTATTTGTTTTTGTCCTGTTTTTGTATAGTTTTGTTTTTGACCAAAACCAAAGTTGAAGGTGGCATGTTTTAGCTTTCCAGAAGATAAATAATAAAATTTGCTGATGCAAAAACACTTAAGGTTTTTTTTGGGTATGCTAAAAAAAGTAGGGATTTTTTTGGGTAGACAAATTCTGAAGTTGAGATTTTTTGGGGTATAAAATATGAACCTCTGTCGGACCCCCCCCCCCCCCCCCGTCATTAAAATATGTGAGTGGGGCCCCTGGGGCCGTCACCTTCTTTCCTTCATCATATTCTTAAAATATAGCCAACCTTAGTGTGTTATGGCCGCTCAATAGAGGTGAGAAAAATAGGAAAACTCTTATTGGAACGGCACAAAGGTGGCCGCGATCGCTTAATAGAGGTGGCCGCTCAATAGA